>NW_026844366.1:185779142-185979682 GCF_025583915.1 Anolis sagrei ordinatus
ACTGTGAACCGCATTGAGTCGCCTGTCAAAGGCTGAAATATGCGGTATAAAAGTGAAGCAAATAAATAAATATTCCTAGCTCAATCAAGGGCACATTTGATTGTGAAAATTGAAATTTAAGAGTGTGTAAACGTAATGTATGTGTGGACAAAAATGATTTTATATGACATTTTATTGTGACTGTGGTGTCCATTGTTCTAGGTGTACGAATGCCTTCATCAGCATATCAAACGGAGACCAGTTCCACTTACCTTGCAGGCTCGTGCACTGACCCACGAGGTGAGACTTCTGGGCTACTTTGTAGGAACAGTTTTCATGGTTCCTCATGTTTTGTTTAGTGTTAGGAGTTTCAGAAAAGTAGCTCAATTGTGAGTCATTTAGTTTAGCTTTAATAATCATCATCATCATCATCATCTTTATATCCCACCACCATCTCCCCAAAGGGATTCAGGGCAACTTACAAAAGCACATAATAGTGCAGTAAAAATACACAAGATATAATAAAATCAGTAACAATGACAATTTAAATAAAACCACATACAGAAAACAGCATATAAAACCCCTTCAAAAATAAATAAGAAATTCAATAAAACGCAGCCATAACTGCGGGTTTAAAATAGACCATATCAATATCAATCGTAAAGTGCCAGGAAAGAGATAAAACATTTGGTCCTCAAATTTTAATATTTGAAGTTTTAATCTTATTCGAAGCCATAGAATCATAGAGTTGGAAGAGACCTCATGGGCCATCCAGTCCAACCCCCTGCCAAGAAGCAGGAAAATTGCATTCAAAGTACCCCTGGCAGATGGCCTTCCAGCCTCTGTTTAAAAGCTTCCAAAGAAGGAGCCTCTACCACACTCTGGGGCAGAGAGTTCCACTGCTGAACAGCTCTCACAGTCAGGAAGTTCTTCCTAATGTTCTCCCTGTTTAAAAATCTATGTTTTCAGGGTTTGTTTGTTTTTTTGGTGGGGGCTAGTCTAATTTCTATGGGGCTAGTCTAATTTCTCTGGGGAGGGCATTCCAAAGCTGGGGGCTGGGCCACCACCAAGAAGGCCCCTTTTCTCGTACCCACCAACTGCACTTGAGATGGAGGTGGAATCGAGAGGAAGGTCTCCCCAGCAGATCTTAGAGCTGGTTCATAGGGGGAAATGCAAAGATAGGATGGAACCAAACCATGTAGGGCTTTTAGGCAATGACCTGCACTTTGAATTGGGCCCAGAAACTTGTTGGCATCCAGTGGAGCTGCTGTAAGAGGAGCATGGTACGATCCCTGTAGCTAGCCCCAATTAATAATCTGGCTACTGATCTTTGTACTAACTACAATTTTCGAGCCGTCTTCAAAGGCAGCCCAACGTAGAATGCATTGCAATAATCTATTCTAGATGTAAGTAAGGTGTGGACCACTCTGGCCAAGTCAGACTTTTCAAAGTACGGTCTCAGCTGGCACACAAGTTTGAACTGTGCAAAGGCCCTCCCAGCCACTGCCGACACCTGAGCTCCAAGCATCAATGATGAGTCCAGGAGGACCCCCAGACTGTGGATCTTTTGATAAACTGTACTCTTTTGTATCCTCCCTATTTAGAGAAATTTGATGAGTTATCTATTTAAGAAAATGATGATGGAAAAGCTGGGCCCACTGCATGTTTTTCAACACAATAGCCTCCTTTGTTTTTCCTCAGGTGGTGGATTTGTTACGTGGAGTTCAGCAACATCCAGAGGTCAAAGAGCTAAGACGACTTCTACGAGGTCCACATTTCAAGGCAAGTGATGTCTCCCTGAAATTGGTCAGCATTGGGGGAGAAAGAGACATTTTAGATTATACAGCATTTTAATGTTTTTTAATGTATTACATTTCTATCCTGCATTCCTTTCAGTTAATTTCAAAATTGTATCCATGGCTCTCCTCTACATTTTATATTCCCAATAATCCTGTGAGGTAGGCCAAACTGACCCTAGATGACCCAGTATCACTGAAAAATGACAGTTGATCTAGACCACTGCTTCTTAAGCCGTGGGTCGTTGGGTTCCCTTAGTTCAATGTTGAGGTCACAAAAATTGTGATTTTTTTTTTAACGAACGAACAATTTTTATTGATTAGCCAGTTGGCCTTATCAAAAACAGACAGTGCAAACACAACATACAACATACATCTAGTCTTCTTAAAATAAAATACAAATATACAGGTATTTGTCAGCTTGAAACCAATGTAGCTTAGCCGTAAATATATGCATCAACTATCCTCGTCTCCCCTACACTGCACTCCAGTCTGATCTATGTACTCCTTAGTTCCCTTAGTTCATTGTTGGGGTTACAAAAATTGTGAAATAGTGAAATGTTTCTGAATGCCAACTAGACATTTATGTGACTCTCTTAACAACAACTTGTGTTTCCACTGGACTCTGCAAAAAAAAAAAATACTACTTCAGCTGTACATCATAAAAAAAGAAAATCAGCCTGTTTTGCAAGCTTTGCAAAATTCTGATTTATTATCAATAAATGTTTGCTTGTTATACCCTGTTTTAGAAACCTAGATACCTGGGTGTCATAAAATAATTTCTCAGCAGAAAGGGATCATAAGTGGAAAATGTTTAAGAAGCCCTGACATCAGCTACTGTTGATTTAATCCCATTGAAATCAATGAGAGGCAGTAGTGTCAGCACTTTGGAATGAGATTGAAGTAACTGTGCTCACAAAGTCCATATATAATAAAATAATATGGAAAATCTAGCTTGGTGGTGCTACCGGGAGTAAAGAACCCTCTTTGGGGATAGAGCCAAGCTAGCTGACTTGACCAAGAAGCCACTCAGAAGAGATGCAGAAGTCACAACCAGAAAGTAGGCATAGCTGGACAGTAAATGCTTCCACTCCTTTGAATGTCAAGGAGAGAGTTTTGTCATCCGTCATACCAAATAAGAACTGCTCTATGGATATGGCTTTTAATTCTAGATATGGCTCTTAAACTATAGATTTAATAATCATAATAACAATAATAACAACAATAATAACAACAACAACATTATTTATTGATCACCCTCTCTCCCTGAGGGGATTTGGCTTTAAACCTGTTTAATTGTAGTTGTGGAGCCCCCAGTGGCACAGTGGGTTAAAGCGCTGAGCCGCTGAGTTTGTTGACCGAAAGGTCGCAGGTTCGAATACAGGGAGCAGCGTGAGCTTCCGCTGTCAGCCCCAGCTTCTGCCAGTGCCAACCTAGCAGTTTGAAAACATGCAAATGTGAGTAGCTCAATAGGTAACGCTCCGGTGGGAAGGTAATGGCGCTCCATGCAGTCATGCTGGCCACATGACCTTGGAGGTGTCTACGGACAATGCTGGTTCTTCAACTTAGAAATGGAGATGAGCACCACACCCCAGAGTTGAACATGACTGGACTTCATGTCAGAGGAATACCTTTACCTTTACTATGGTTGTGGAAAATGTTTTATTGGTTTTTATTATTTGTTTTATGATAGAATGCTTATTTTGATAATTTTTTTGTTCAATTTATTGCTTATTTTTGAAGCATCAAATGGCTACCTTCACGTTGTAAGCCTCCCTGAGTCCGCGTGAGATGGGACGGGATATAAATAAAGTTTGTTTGTTTGATTGATTGATTGATCTGCTCTCCACTCCCCAGGAGTATTATTTTCTCCTGACAGCATCCCAGTTCAAAAAGCTTGAGTGTGGTGTTCTGAAGCATTTAATCCAATTGCAGCATTGTTAATCCAGCCTTGAGGGAAGCTCTATTCAATTTCCAGATATTGAAATTAAGTACATAGGAAAAGCAGGGAGCATTTTGCCTGATACCTCTTTTGACTTAGAGCTCTCATCATCCCATCCAGCAGTGCAGTTGTTGCCCAGAATATCTGGAGAGCCAGGAGTTTCCACATCTGGATCGCAAAATATTTTTAGTTAACTGCCTTTTAATTTGAGATACACAGAGCTGCATAACAGTACATGGATTTAGCTGTTAAACAATCAGGATTGATTCACAGAATCGATAGAACTTGATATCCAAAGACTTATCATATGTAAGTCTCATTGATTCAACACATTTACTCTAGCTGGGACTAGCAATTGGATTTAGTCATAGAAAAGAAAGAAAGGAATAATTGCTTTTCGATGTAAATGTTGAAATCAGAGCAATCTCCAAATATAGAGATTGCTACATTTCTTACTGAAGCAAATACTTTCTTTTATTTATTTTGGGTCAAAAGCATTGCATAAATAAGTATAGAACTTATAAAAATAGAGGAAACACAAGCGATTAAATATTTTTTTTTACCAAAAACAGGCAACAGCGACTGCATTGTCTGTAACTTTGAACAATTATTCCACTGTGCATGAGGCAGGGCATTGTGGGCAAGCATACAGATGTTGAGTTGTTTGTTCTGCTCCACAGTCACACAAGGTAGAGGATTCTTCTAGTTCAGTGGTTCTCAGCCTGTGGGTCCCCAGATGTTTTGGCCTTCAACTCCCAGAAATCCTAACACTGGGTAAACTGGCTGGGATTTCTGAGAGTTGTGGGCCAAAACATCTGGGACCCACAGGTTGAGAATCACTGTTCTAGGTAGTGCCATTTTGCCAGGTTGTCTTTTGATCTGCCCACTCCACTTCTGAGTCTGCTCAGGAACTTCCAAGTTGCCCATTCTTGGTTTGCCCCTGAAAGAAGACCCTCACGGGGGGCCATCCAATTGGGATTTCCTGGTTTAGCTGCCCAGAGGGCATACTCTTGCTGTTGCTAGAGGAAAGTTATGTAACACATACCTATTATATCTGATATTTGACAACCATGTATCCCTTCAAGTTTTAGCTCAAGCAACATTTCAGTCACTTTCTGCTGATTCTTCATTTTTAAAATAGTGATAGTTGGGTTGAGTGCTGAGAACAAGTTAGGCCATGCAACACATGGTATATGCATCTATTGCATAGAATGGAAACAAACAACAACAAAGAGCAGGTGTCTCTTAGTTGGATCTCCTCTTGTTCTGTTGTATGTATGTAATTTGTAAGTACTTAACATTCAAAGATGAGCTCAACATTGCTTACTTCTAGTTCCCTTTCATTCTCTCCTCCCCCTTCCTCTCCCCTTGCAGGCCTTACTTTCAGCTCATGATACTGTGGCTCAGAAGGATTATGAACCCGTTCTTCCACCTCTGCCAGATAACATCCCTGAGAACGAGGAGGCTATGAGGATAGTCTGCCTAGTGAAAAACAAGCAACCTCTTGTAATGTTGCATTTTAATTCCAAATTTTGGGAATCCCTTTTATTGATTGTTTTTAAGATTAGATAAATGATACATAAATCAGGGTTTCACACTTGAGTTATTCTTTTGTCATGCGGCAGTTTAAAAAGCCAATGGGATTTTGGCCTGCATCAATAGGAGCATAGTGTCTAGATCCAGGGAAGTAATGCTACCCCTCTATTCCACTTTGGTTAGACCACACCTGGAATATTGTGTCCAATTCTGGGCACCACAATTCAAGAGAGATATGGACAAGCTGGAATATGTCCAAACGAGGGCGACCAAAATGATCAAGGGTCTGGAGAACAAGCCCTCTGAGGAGCAGCTTAAAGAACTGGGCATATTTAGCCTGCAGAAGAGAAGGCTGAGAGGAGACATTTTGACCATGGATAAATATGTGGGGGAAAGCCATAGGGAGGAGGGAACAAGCTTGTTTTCTGCTGCCCTGGAAACAAGGACGTGGAACAATGGCTTCAAACTACAGGAAAAGAGAGTTCAGCAGTGGAACTCTCTGCCCCAGAGTGTGGTGGATGCTTCTTCTTTGGAGGCTTTTAAACAGAGGCTGGATGGCCATCTGTCAGGGAATCTTGCGATTTTCCTGCTTCATAGCAGGGGGTTGGACTGGATGGCCCATGAGGTCTCTTCCAACTCTATGATTCTATGGTACTTTTGCAAATTAATCTTTGCTTTGAACATACGTAAAAGAAGTAGAGTATGACAAGTATGATCTTTATGAATGAAAAATTTCATTTTAATTAACTGGGGTCCTCCAGATGTTATAAAACTGCACTCACACCACTATAATCAGTGGGGAGTGATGCTTGGAGTTGTAGTCCAATAAGCTCCAAGGCCACAGATTTTGTATTCTGCTTAATAATAATAATAATATTATTTGCTTGCCTGGAAATACAATCCATTTAAGTCAGTGAGACCTATGTTTGAATAGATATATAGAGAATTGTGATTTAGGAGAAGCTCAGCAGTTTTCAATGACAGGAGAAACATTCAGGATTTTCAAGTCGTATTTTCCACTACCCCTTATTCTAAAAAGTTGTTATGTGTCTTTAGCTTTGAGCTGTAGTAGAGAAGGGTTTTTTTACTGTAAACATGGAGTTAGAGATGTAAAGTAGGGATGAGGAACACATGGTTTTTATATTTTTATTTCTTTAAATGATTTATAATCTGTTTTGGCTATTTACAATTTCAGAACAATATGAATCTTAATCATAAACCAAGTATTTTGAAAATGGCTAAAAACAATTTTAAAAGCTATGTTTGTCATCAAATGATACAGTTTTGACTATCGATAGAAAACATGATATTAATGGAATCAGCTAGAGATCTTTTGGGAGGTCTTGCGTGATCAAGGCACATTACAGACATGGCTTTGTCTTGTGTATCCACCTATGCTATCTGTTGGGGTAATGTGATAGCAATAGCCAATAAGGGCCTCCTTTGATTGAAGATCTAAGATTATGAGCAATTTCTATGATCCCTGATTGCTGGCTGTATTGGCAAAGGCTGATAAAAGTTGTAACCCAGCAACATTTGAAGTTCCCCATTTGGGGATATTAATTAAACCAGTTTATGCAGTAATAACTAGTGTATATTTCTCCCTTTAGAAAAAGGAATGCCGTATATACTCCAGTATAAACCGAGTTTTTCAGTATATTTTCAGCCCTCCTCGGCTTATATTTGGGTTAGCTTATACTTGAGTATATACAGGGTTTTTTCCCATGTCAGGAGTGACTTGAGAAACTACACACACACACACACACACACATACATACATACATGTATGCATATATGGATCTACTGTATATGTGTATATATGTGTGTGTGTACTGTATACACAGTAATTTTATTGGTATCTATTTTTATTTTTATTTTTGAAATTTACCAGTAGGTGCTGCATTTCCCACCCTCAGCTTATACTCGAGTTAATAGATGTTCCCAGTGTTTTGTGATAAAATAAAGTGCCGCGGCTTATATTTGGGTCGGCTAATACTCAAGTATATATGGTATATTTTTGGGATGCATTTTGTTCCTATTATTTCCCATTTGTTTCATTCAGTGAGTACTTTCCCCCTTCCTAACTACCCCCATTCCAACAGGGTGCAACTATTAAACGCCACGAGCTAACAGGAGATATTACAGTAGCAAGAGTGATCCATGGTGGACTGGCAGATAGAAGTGGTAAGATTAACTGAACACACTTGGTAGCAGTGGGGTGGGAGGCGGGACACAGGCTGCATGTCAGTGGTGGGATGGGGAGGAAGGCAGAGGTGATGGAGCCACAGCACAAGGCAGCCAAACTTCTTTGTGTCTGGATATGATGGGATTTGTAGTCTGGAGGTCACTGGATTGGGGAAGGTTGGGATGGTCAAATCCCATCCTATGGGTGGGGAAATGCATGAGGAAATTGGTATACTGCACCCATGCATATTGCACACTAGAGGATGTGGAAGTGTAATTTCTGGCAACTATTTTCTGTATTTTCCATCTGATTTTGGAAACTTAAAAGGTTGTGAGTATCTGAGAGCCTTTGGGGTAGGTGATGAAACTGCTACATTTATGGACTGATTTGACTGTGTTTGGGGAAAAGGTGCCAAAAAAACCAGCCCAGGAATGGCAGGTGGGGGTCTTTGGAGGGTGTAAAAGTGAGGTTCAGGCCTCACTTTCCCCATCCCTTATATAGAGTTATATGGGAGAATATAGTGCCTACTTTTCTGATTTGTGTGCCTTCTGTAAAAGGCTAAATGTAGTGGCTGAGTGATTTATGAATGCTCAATCCCTTTACAGTGTTCCCTCGCTGCTTCGCGGTTCGCTAACTGCGGACTAACTGTTTCGCAGCTTTTCAAAAAAATTAATTTAAATACAAGTAGCGAGGGAACACTGGGTGAGAGCCCCATGCCAGTGGGGAAGCAGGAAGGGAGGGAGAAGGGTGGCTCCAGCAAGGGGAGGAGGGAGGGAGGGGGAAAGAAGAGAGGAAGAGAGAGAGGAGGAGGAAAGAGGAGTTGGCGGAGCTATACTGTACAGTATAGTGTCCCTACATTGCGGTTTTTCATTTATCGCGAGGGTTCCTGGAACGGAACCCCCCACGATAGCTGAGGGAACACTGTATTTAGCCTTGTGACAAGAATCTTGGCATTTCGTTTTTTTGCATTCTTGACAAGCCATTCAATTTCATTTGTTTCTCTCATAGGATTGTTGTATGCTGGAGACAAGCTGGTAGAGGTGAATGGGGTCCCAGTAGAGGGGCTGGAGCCTGAACAAGTTATCCACATTCTGGTATGATGATTCTGTTAAATATGCGTGGCAGCTGGTGCTTGAAATCACCAACCAACACCACTTTAAGTAAATGAAGAGATATTTATTATAGGAGCGCCATCTGGAGATAGAGAGGTAAAGTTGAGATGACGCAGCTAGTTGCGTGTCTAGGAGAGAAGGGGGGAGAGAGATATATTCAGAGAGAGAATTCAGACTAAGGTATATACTTAAGGGCATCCCAAATTAAGGATGTTTTGAGTTAAGAGCCATCACTCAGCCCGGTTTTCACTT
The DNA here is from genome assembly GCF_025583915.1 of Anolis sagrei ordinatus. NCBI lineage: Eukaryota > Metazoa > Chordata > Lepidosauria > Squamata > Anolidae > Anolis > Anolis sagrei. Next base: position 185,787,945 of record NW_026844366.1, read on the forward strand.
TGACATAAGAGCAGCATTTTGAGTGGAGAGCTCGTGCCAGAGGGAGAATACTGGGCTTTAGGGCTTCAAGGGAGCAGCCTCTGTGCCTTGTGCTCTTGTCCGCTTTGAGGAACTTTGGGCTAGTTAATTTTGTGTGTGTTTGGTGTGTTTGGTTTCATGAAGATAGAGAGGGAGGTTGGAATGAGTCCAATAGGAAGAAAATTATGATTCTGCCTCTTCACTTCTTGCTTTGTGCTTCCTCACCACAACTTTGTGCTCTTCCATTTAAAAGTTTTTATTTTATTGTTTCATGTGAATGCTGTTTATTTATACATTTTTGTTATTTATAAAGTACATTTTCTTATTTTAAAACATGTAACAACAAATGGTGGTGGGTTCAGGGACAGAATGGATTAATAGCATTTCAATGAGAAAATCCACTTTGAGATAAGAAACATTTGAGTTAAGAGCTTAGTCACAGAATAAATTAAACTCTTAACTCAAGGCACCACCATACCTAGGTGGAGAGTCAGTGTGGGGTTTTGGTTTGAGTATTGGATTGCAACTGGGAGAATCAGGGTTCACATCCCCCGTGGAAACCCACTGGTATTACTGTTGACTATCCTGTCTTCTCAAAAGGATGTTACTAACACTTTGTAACATGATTTTTGTTCCTGGGTTAAGAATGTCATTTCCTAATTGGTTCTATCATAGAAACATGGGAAAAGTTTTCTAAACTGCAAAAACTTTGTTTCGACGGGAAGGACATCCTGCAGCATGTTTTGCTCTAGTTTTTCAATTAATATCTTCTAGAGTCTCCGCCAATTCAATAGTTTGTGGCAGCCACAAAAACCAAGTGTCTGTAGTATAACAACTACTTTCAGAGCAAGTACTGCACAATGAAACAGGAAATGACGCTTTCAAACCAGGAGCAGAAAAAATGTCAAATTTTGTTACATAGTATAATATGTATAAATTATTATTTGTCTCTGAAATTAAAATATTTTAATAATAGTTAAGTATAATGGGACACCATTTTTTTCTCCTTGAATCCTTGTAGGCACTATCCCAGGGAACAATTATGTTCAAGCTAATTCCAGTTTCTGATCGACCGGTCAGCAATCAGACAACAGTAAGATGCCTTTTATTTCTTTAGTCTTTTTTTTGTTACAGACGGTTAATCCAATATTGGGCAGCGACAAGGCAAATGCTGACTATTCAGCTCATTATTCCTTTGCCATCACAAAAAATAAATACATGGTGCACCCAGAAGTTGATTATAGAAACAGCCTGTTATACAAACACACTGTCATTTCACTGATTTGGCAGTAAGCTTCTGGGACCATTCAAGTTGGTTGTAACAGTTTTTTCTGTATATTGACTGGGTCCAATGTACCTGAGGAAAACTCTGTTATAAGGAACCCCTGTTCCATGTAAATTCCTTCTGTAGATATCCAGTGTTTAAGTACAGTCAGCCCTTCCTATTGATGGATATGTTCAAAATAAAATATCTATATAAATAAAAATGTAATGTTCGTTTGTGGGATTAACATAACGCAAAAACCACTGAACGAATTGACACCAAATTTGGACACAAGACACCTCTCAGGCCAAGGAGTGACCGTCACTCATAAAACACTGAAAAACGCAGCAGAAGAGACTTAAAAAGCAAAAAAAAAATTACAATGCATGCAGAAAATCACATATATACACATATACACAAATATATACACACACATATATACACACCTAAAACACATATACACAGACTGGGCCACAGCAATGCATGGCAGGGGACGCCTAGTTCACAATAAAAATTCCAAAAGGCAATCCTTGATTTTTCCATTTTAGATAAGAGGCATCATTTTACTATGCCATTGTGTAAGTATCCATGGATTATGATTTATTTATTTATTTACTCCATTTATATCCCACTTTTCTCACCCCTATGGGGGACTCAGAGCGGCGTCCATCATATGTCTAAGCAAACATTCAGTGTCGCAATTGTACACACAGTTTGACATAAATTAAAATCATTAAACAAAAACTTAAAACACAATTTAAAACCATTCTCAACATATTAAGACATGCATCCAAAACACAAATCATGCATTGCACCAATCCTTAGTCATAGTTCAGCTGCTTCATTTTGCGTCTTGGCAAGATGTTAAATTGCCTTTCCATCACTCATCAAATGCCTGTTTAAAGAGCCATGTTTTCACTTGATTCCTAAATGCCTGGAGAGAGGAGGCTGATCTTATCTCGCTAGGAAGGGAGTTTTTCTTCTTCTTGGCAGGGGGTTGGACTGGATGGCCCATGAGGTCTCTTCCAACTCTGATTCCACATGTGAGGAGCCACCACTGAGAAGGCCCTATCTCTCATCCCCACCAATCGCCTTTGCAAAGGCGGTGGGACCAAGAGCAGGATCTCCCCAGCAGAGCTTAATGCTCATACTGGCTCATAAAAGGAGATGTGTTAGAATAGGTAAGCTTGACCAGAACCGTTTAGGGTTTTATAGGCTAAAGCCAGCACTTTGAATTGTGCTGGCTTTAGCCAGTGAAGCTGATGCTACAGGGGAGTTGTATGGTCCCTGTACATTACACAACCTGGTTGCCAACCATTGGACTACTTTAAGCTTCTCAACAATCTTCAAAGGCAACCCCATGTAGAGCGTGTTGCAGTAGTCTATTTGAGATGTGATGAGAGTGTGGAACAAGTTTCACTTCCCAAGGTACGAGCACAACTGTCACACAAATTTTAATTGTGAGAAAGTTCCTCTAGCCACCACTGAAACCTGGGGTTCCAGGCTCAGCTATGGAACTATCTCTATCCTTATCTGTGAGTATTGCATTTAGCATGTTTTGTTTTGAGATTGGTAATAAAAACCAAACATGGGCTTAATTTGCAAACCTGATTGTGAAGGCGTATATCACCAAGGTAATCCCTATGTAGGGGGAAAAATGGGACAATTACAGAAAATACACATTTGCCTTAAATTTCGGTTTGATCCTAGGAACAGTAGCAGATGGAGTTGGTTGCCTGGATTTATGCTCTATGTTTTAATTGCTATTGTTTACAGTAGCATGTCTTTGCCCCTTTTATGTTTCATATGCCTTAATCAATAACAATGAATGTTAATCAATGTGTAACTGAAGCAGCAGATTGTTGTACAAACATTTAGGTTGCTGCCCAAGTACAAGGAGCATAGGGAAAAGCTGTGAATCGCTCAGGCTGATAATGAAGTGTGACCTAGAAATGAAGTAGCTTTAATTTGGCAGTAAAATGGATTCTTAATTTGTGGAGAATTTGTCATGCAAAGATGCCGCTCTTTGACAAGCAGTTGCAGCCAGTGTGCCTGTTTACTGCCTTCAACTTCAATTTTTGTTGTTTTGATCATTGTTATGTGCCTTCAAGATGACTCTGATGATATAAAAAAATGCATCTCCCAAGTTACTGTATATACTCGAGTATAAGCCTAGTTTTTCAGCCCCTTTTTTAGGTTGAAAAATCTCCTCTCAGCTTATACTCAAGTCAATTTACTATTTTATTCTGTTATTAGTATTATTTTTATTGCATTTATTATTTTACTCTATTTATTAATATTATTACATTTATTATTTTACTTTTTATTGTTATTATAACATTTACTATTTTACTCTATTTATTATTGTTATTACATTTATTATTTTACTCTTTATTGTCATTACAACATTTATTATTTTACTCTCTTATTACTGTTATTACATTTCCATTATTTTACTCTATTATTATTTTTATTACATTTATTATTTTACTCCCTTTATTATTATTGGAAGGATATGTAAGCACATTTCATAGAGTCATAGAATCAAAGAGTTGGAAGAGACCTCATGGGCCATCCAGTCCAACCCCCTGCCAAGAAGCAGGAATATTGCATTCAAATCACCCCTGACAGATGGCCATCCAGCCTCTGTTTAAAAGCTTCCAAAGAAGGAGCCTCCACCACACTCCGGGGCAGAGAGTTCCACTGCTGAATGGCTCTCACAGTCAGGAAGTTCTTCCTTATGTTCAGATGGAATCTCCTTTCTTGTAGTTTGAAGCCATTATTTCGCATCCTAGTCTCCAGGGAAGCAGAAAACAAGCCTGCTCCCTCCTCCCTGTGGCTAATTTACCTTGAAGAAGGTTAGAATAATGGTTTAATCAGAGTTGGACAGCTTTATCTTAAATTACAATTTTATGTAAATATTTTTGAATATTTACTCTACTGATGCCTCAATTGATGGAATGTTATTGGTATTTTATTGACACCGGTGGCACAGTGAGTTAAACCCCTTTGCCGGCAGGACTGAAGACCAACAGGTCACAGGTTCGAATTCGGGGAGAGGCGGATGAGCTCCCTCTGTCAGCTCCAGCTCCCCAAGAGGGGACATGAGAGAAGCCTCCCACAAGGATGATAAAAACATCAAATCATCTGGGTGTCCCCTGGGCAACGTCCTTGCAGATGGCCTCTCTCACACCAGAAGCGACTTGCAGTTTCTCAAGTTGCTCCTGACACGACCAAAAAAAAATTGGTATCTATTTCTATTTTAAAACTTACCAGTAGCTGCTGCATTTCTTGCCCTCGGCTTATACTCAAGTCAATACATTTTCCCAGTTTTTTGTGGTAAAATTAGGTGCCTCGGCTTATATTCGGGTCGGCTTATACTCGAGTATATACGGTATTTAGAAACTTGGTTTTTATGAAAAAATGCATTATGGTTGGGATTTATAGTAGGTTCATAGTAGATTTTTCTCCTTGTAGATTCATAGTAGATTTTTCTCCTTCTCCCCGATTTTGTTAGTTATACTTATTTCCTGAATGAGAGGGAAAAATAAGATAAGATAGGGAAAATAAGATACAAATCATAATAATGAATTGCTATTTTCACGAGGCTTTCAAAGATGAGTTCAACAGCAGAATTAGATTTCAGAGAGCAAAGGAACAGAGCGGCCGCTCTTTAGAATAGGACCTTGAATGACTTGGGTGGCAGCACAGCTATAAATACACTGAAATCCGTGATGGTGTGAGCTCTTGCCTCTGCAAAACTTGGGCCAATAGGCCAAGCAGGTTGGTTGTTAGTAGATGGATAAAATTCCTGGGATTGACGGACATGCCATTGGGACTGAATGAAGGGTTTGGTTGTCGTTGTTTGCCATACAACTTGGACTAGACCAGTGATGGGCAACCTTTTGAGCTTGGTGTGTCAAAATTTGCCAAAAACCAGAGCATAACTTGGGTGGGGTGTCAACTTCAAGAGAAAAAACCCATAATTTTGCAATATTTATAGTTTAAATAAGAAAAATGTATATTCCAGGCTGAGTTATAGAGTGAACAATGCTCAAATGTGCAGATGTTAAATTTGTAGAGCCTTTTACAAATTTAAGGATAGAATTAGATTGGCTCTTATAAGGTGTACTTCTCTGTATGCGGCTGCATGTGCCCGTGTGTCATCAAAAATAGCCATGCATGTCAGTGCTGACACGCGTGTCATAGGTTCACCATCACGGGACTAGAAAGATTTTTTGTTCAATTAGGAGGATTATTTATTTATCAGAGGTTGAGGGGTAAAATTTTGACTTAAGTCATTGTCTTACTAAACTGCTGTTAAGAAAATAAGAGTTCTGTTAGATCAGGTCTAAGGCATATTCGGTCCAGCATCGTCTTTCCTACATTGGTCAACCAGATGCCTATAGGAAATCTATAAGCAAAACATGAAGGCAATAACTCTGTCCTGTCTTGCTACATACAGGTGGCATTTGGAAGGATAACGTTATTTTTAAGTTGTATTCGTAATTCAAAGGAAATGACTTCTAGAGGAGCATGAAAATTTGAAAGGAATAACTAGTAAAATATATAAGATAATAATTGAAATAAAGAAAGGAAAAACAAAGAATGACACCCTCAAGGAGATCTGGGAAGAAAATTTAGGGAGAAAAAACGTGAAACAGAGTGGCAACAATTACGGAGACAAAGACATCTAGAAATGTATCAATACGGGATAAAGAAAATTATTATAAGTTAATATGGAAATGGTACCTAACACCAGCACAGGGGTCCCCAAACTAAGGCCCGGGGACCAGATACGGCTCTCCAAGGTCATTTACCCGGCCCTTGCTCAGGGTCAACCTAAGTCTGAAACTACTCGAAAGCACACAACAACAACAACAACAACAATCATATCTCATCAGCCAAAAAGCAGGTCCACAGTTTCCACTGAAATACCAATAAGTTCATATTTGTTAAAATTGTTCTTCATTTTAATTGTTGTATTGTTTTTACGTGTTTTTGCACTACAAATAAGATATGTGCAGTGTGCATAAGAATTCATTCATATTTTTTTCAAATTATAATCTGGCCCTCCAACAGTTTGAGGGACTGTGATCTGGCCCTCTGTTTAAAAAGTTTGTGGACCCCTGGAATAGCACATATAAATAAAAACTATTCAAAAATTGCTGGAGAGGATGCCAAGAATCAGGAAAATATATACATATGTGGTGGCAATGTAAATATGTAAATAGTTTTGGGGGGAAAGTATTTAGAGAAATAGAGGATATAATTAACATTAAAATATATCATTATATAATAATAAACAATTGAAAAAAGAGGATAAAGATGCGATAACAAACTTATTAACAATAGCAAGACTGCTTATAGCAAGGAACTGGAAAAGAGAAATAAATATACAAATAAAGGAGTGGTACAAGAAAGTATGGAAATTGGCAATAAATGATAAGCTGACGTGTATATTAAAAGTTAAAAGAGGTATATGGAAACAAAGTGATTTTGATGATGTATGGAGAAAATTTATTGAAAAAGGATTTAAAAAGAAAGAAGGAAAGTTACCTCCACAAGAAGAAATGAAATTTTGAACAGATTATATGTAAAAGCTGTGGCTTGGGACGGGGGAGGGGAGCACAGGGGTGAGAGATAGATAATATGTATAAGCAGAAAATAACAAAGTTAAAGTATGGTAGGTTGTATTGAATAATATGTATCTGCTGTAAAACAAACAAGGTATAACATATATAACAAATTGAACCATGATAAAATAATAAAAAATATTAAAAATTGAAAAAAAAAAGAAAGAAAAAAAACCCGGAAAAAAACAAAGGAAATGATTTCATATTCCAACACATCATTGACATTCATACTTTTATTAATTTATGTATTTTAATTCAAGACCATTTTAATGACATTTTCCGTTTTTTAAAACAAAATCTCAAATTAGTTTACAAAAAAATTGCGATAAAAACCAGTTGCCAAAATAATGAAAAACACAAAAGAATTTACTGGAAACATTGGGTTGCGGTGAGTTTTCTAGGATGTATAGCCATGTTCCAGAAGCATTCTCTCCTGATGTTTCACCCACATCTATGGCAGGCATCCTCAGTGGTTGTGAGGTCTGTTAGAAACTAGGCAAATAGGGTTTGTATATATGTAGAAGAAAGAACCCTTGTGTGCTTGAGGCAAGTGTGAATGTTGCAATTGGCCAGCTTGATTAGCAATGAATAGCTTTGCAGCTTCAAAGCCTGGCTGCTTCCTGCTTGGGGGATCCTTTGTTGGGAGGTATTAGCTGGCCCTGGTTGTTTTTTGCCTGGAATTCCCCTGTTTTCTGAGTGTTGTTCTTTGTTTACTGTCCTGATTTTAGAGTTGTTAAAAATACTAATAGCCAAATTTGTTGATTTTCATGTTTTCCTCCTTTCTGTTGAAATTGTCCACATGCTTGTGGATTTCAGTGGCTTCTCTGTAGCCTGACATGGTGGTTGTGAGAGTGGCCCAGCATTTCTGTGTTCTCAAATAATATTCCACAGATTTAACCAATCATGTCATTGTACTATGCCATTGTATATAATGGGGCTTGAGTGTCTATGTATTTTGTTATCCAAGGGGATCCTGGAACCAAATCCCAGTAGTTTTTTTTTTTTTTTTGGTCATGTCAGGAGCGACCTGAGAAACTGCAAGTTGCTTCTGGTGTGAGAGAATTGGCCGTCTGGTGTGAGAGAATTGGCCATCAGGGGACGCCCGAATGATTTGATGTTTTATCATCCTTGTGGGAGGCTTCTCTCATGTCCCCGCATGAGGAGCTGAAGCTGATAGAGGGAGCTCATCCGCCTCTCCTCGGATTTGAACCTGTGACCTGTCGGTCTTCAGTCCTGCTGGCACAGGGGTTTAACCCACTGCGCCACCGGGTAGCTACCAGTGGCTCACTATAGCTACCAGTAGCTACCAGTGGCTCACTGCCTCCCAGTAGCTACCAGTGGCTCACTATACATAATGATGATGATGATGATGATGATGATGGTGATGCATTATCTGTGCTTTTGTATTAGCTCTATGTGCGTGCAATGGCAGACTACTGGCCTCTCCAGGACGCAGCCATTCCTTGTGCTGACGCAGGACTAGCCTTTAAAAAGGGAGACATTCTTCAAATTGTGGACCAAAATGACACCTTCTGGTGGCAAGCAAGGAAAGTCTCAGACCTCAGTGCCTGTGCAGGACTCATTCCTTCAAATCATCTTTTGAAGAGGTAAGGCTCATGATAAAAAAGACTGAAAGCAACACTGAAAACTAATGTGGGAGTGTTAGTAGAGGAAAATGGATTCAGTTTTTCTTTCAGTTTTCAATTTCTCTTTCTTAGCTTTTTCAAAAGGGAGGATAACATATCTAATAGTTTTCTCTCTAGTTACACTGTGTAACAACATTTGAAAAAAGTTCTGTTCCTGGTTTGAAAGTATTATTTCCTGTTTAATTGTGTGGTGTATAAAGTTATATGGAGATGGTATACCACACCAGTTAAATTACACCAGGCGGATAGGAAGCAAAGTAACCACTGCTAGAGATGTGGCATGCACAAAGGGACCTATTTCCCTTTATGATAAGAATGCCTTCAGCTGAAGAGTTTTTGGAACAATAATATTTATGGAAATAAGTAACATTATAGGACTAAACATCATCCTGGATGCTAGGTTAGCATTACTAATGAATGTCACAAAATTGAATTTAGAAATTGAAAATAAAGAATTGGTGATAGTTTTACTCACAGTGGCAAGACTTATAATTGCAAGGAATTGGAAGATAGTAACCAATCTCATGCTGGAAGCATGGTATGGGGAGGTATGGAGCATAGCCTTAAATGACAAACTGTCAGTGGAAATGAGAGTGTTCGGGAGGAAACTAAAAGATCATAATTTAATTCATATTGGTTGGTTTTCATTAAATATATTTTGGAGAGTGAGAAGGGAAAACAATATAACCTTGTGGGTCATGAATTTTGGATATGACATTTGTTTACTGGTTGACTCGTAAATTTATGGCAAAGGAAATGATACTTGTTCAGGCCTTGGTGTTAGGATTGTATGTTTGTAAAATGTTCATTGTTTTGTGTTCTGTTTACACTGTAAGTTATTAATGTACGTAAATAATATATAATAATAATAATAATAATAATAATAATAATAATAATAATTGTGTGTACTTGGAAAGTAGTTGTTATACTCCAGAAACTTTGCTTTTGTGACTGCCCCAAACTATGCTGAATTGGTTGAGACTGTGAGTTATTCATTGAAAAACTATAGCAAAATGTGCTGCAGTATGTCATACAAAAACAAAGTTTTGGCAGTTTAATTCCCCTTTTTATATGTTTTTATGATAGAATCAATTAGGAAATGACACTGATAACTCAGGAACAAAAATTGTGTTACATAGTGTTACCACTCCAAGGTGGTCAGGCCTTGCCTAATGAAGATTTGGTTGAACTGTTTCCTTATGGCATTGTTGCATTTTCTTCTCAGGAAACAACGGGAATTCTGGTGGTCTCAGCCTTTCCAACCCCACACCTGCCTCAAATCAACTATTTGTAAGTATAAAGATACCCTTCATACAAGCAATAGAAATGCTTCTTTAATTACAGCATAAATTTAACCTGTGGAACGCCCTTCCCATGGACATTAGATCAGCCCCTTCGTTAATGGTGTTTCGAAGAAAACTAAAAACCTGGCTGTTCGAACAGGCGTTTGGTTAAACAATGCAATGTACACGATGAATATAGGAAACGGAATTATGGAAGACGAATTCCGATTCTAGTTACGAGACGTTAATGTGTTGTTATTGATGCGTCATTTTGTATATTATGCTGTTAATGGTTTTTAAATTTTGTATGCTGTTGGATTGACTTTTGCTCTTGTTGTAAACCGCGTTGAGTCGCCTACAAGGCTGAGAAATTGCGGTATACAAGCAAAGTAAATAAATAAATAAATAAAATTAACCTAGAAATTTGACAAAAGTAGTCATCTGTTTCCCAAATTTGGCAATATAATGCATATTCTAGGTCTTCGGTGGGAATCACGCAACCCACATTTGCTTGCAGCCTGTGTGGTATACTGTATGTATGGCCCTTCTCCCAAATTTCTCCCTAGTTCAGAGCTAATAGGCTGAAAATCTTACACAACGATCCCCACTTCTGTTCTTGGGGAGCAATCAAGGCTTGGCTTTAGCACAGTAGGTCAACCGCCAGCTGCAGTAAATCTTGCCAACCAAAAAACAGTTTGAAGCCCAGGTCAGGGTGAGCTCCTGGCCTTTAGCCCAGCTTCTGTCTACCTAGCAGTTTTGAAAACAGCTATGTGAATAGATAAATAGGTACCGCTTAAACAAGTAGGTATTTAAGGTGCCCATAAGGAAATATCAGAAAAATGCCGGAAATTCGATCAAAGAGGAAGTTAAGAACAAAGCTCTTTGGTAGGGAAAGTGGAGCAACAGCACCCCCCCCCCTTCCACGTGGCCAGAACCGAGCACAGCCTCCAAGATGCCAAAGATTGGAAAGCCCATACATACCTCTATCTACGTACAATTATCTGTCTTGTCAGTGTATAAAGGCATTGAATGTTGTGTTCTGTGATCCACTCTGAGTCCCCTTTGGAGTTAGCAGGGTGGAATATAAATACTGTAAATAAATACATAAATAAATAATCATCGCTGACTGCTTTTGAACTTATTGTCTTAGTTTACTGAGACCCAAGAGTCCTCTGACAGAGAAGTCTCAATGCCCATACCTGAATTGCGACTCTCCCAGACCCATGGGATGTTCTCTTGGCAGTTAAAATGAAAAATAGTGCTGTTAACACAGTGTTGTGCGATAAGGATCCATGCCAGCGTACTTGAGCCAACTTATAGACGCGAATCCAACATTGGCTAGCATGAGATTTCTTCCCCTCTGTTCCTCAGTCCCTCTACATTGCTCAAAAACAGCTCTGGATAAGTTTCCAGATTTTAAGGTTATGTGGAGAGAGAGAAAATGGCCACTCCTTCTGATTTCATTGACAGATCTAATTTTGTCAATGGAACAATGCCTTGGAACCTGTTCATAACCTATTTTATTAGCAGTAGCTCTCTTTTTAGCCACAAAAATGTTCAGTCAGCCCATTTCTTTGGTTTATTTTGTCTATTAGAGGCCATCTTATATATTCTGAATGTGAGTATATGTACATTTTTTCATTTCCTAACAATGATGCTAGTCATCTCCTTAACTCTGTTTTCTTTTTGATTTCCTCTGCCGGTTTGTTGTCAATAGTGAGTACTGTGGAAGAAGGTAAGCTGTGCTGCCTGGATTTCCTTCACATCTTTCACCAGCCTAGATATATCGCTTAAGATAATCATGATTGAATAAATTTTCATACAAATATATTATTTGTATGTAGAGGAATGTCTAAGATAAACGTTCTAGTTTAGACTGCAAGTGTGTGCAACTAAGACCTTGGGCTACTACTTCGCTTGTTATCTTTAGCAACTTATTTTTTCTTTGTAGCAAAAAGGAAGACCTTACATAACATGTGAGGCCACGGTACATCATTGAGATGGTAGAGAAAGGTCATAGAAGTTGGGTCTCAGGTTGGATTATCATGATTGCTTCTGACATTGTGTGGGTTTCTTTAAAGCCTTGAGAGCTTGACCTTTCCTCCCCTTTTCATGTTTTTGCAATGTACAGAAGAGGACATGCAGATTGACGAGAAGTGTGTTGAAACAGGTAAGTGACTCGGGTTTGGGTGGATTGCATTTGCTGTTGGTCTGTTTTTCATTTGCACACTTCCAAGGAGAGTTAAAACTCATAACTGAATTAATTTGCTAAAAGGATCTCTAATGGAATGTCAGAATAAAGGTGTGCATGTGAAAAACAGAGAAATTTAGTTTATAATTTTGGCGATTTAAACACTAGAGACAACAGTTTGAATACCTAATCCAGCATGGAAACCCATTGGTGTCATTGGGCAAGTCACACTCTCTCAGCCTCAGAGGAAGGCAAAGTGACATAATCGAAGTCTATGTCAGATTTGCCTTAGGGTTGTCATAAATTGGAAAAAAACTTGAAGGCACAAACCTTGAGAGGCAAATAGGAGTATTAGAAGGAACACATAACCACAATGTTGTCAATTTTACTCTTTTGTCATACTACACAAAGAAGACTGAGGGCCTTTCTACACTGCCAGATAATCCAGAATGTCAAATCAGAAAATCCACATAATCTGCTTTGAACTGGACTATCTGAGTCTACACTGCCATATAATCCAGTTCAAAGCAGATAATCTGGATTTTATAAAGTAGGGGCCTGAACAGCGAACAATGTCATTTGCCCCCAAACTGTTATTTGAGCTTATGGTATGGCATGTAAAAATGGAAGCAAAATTGAATTACAGGCCAGGAAAATGCTACTATTTTATTAAATGAGATGCAAGGCTAGCATTTTCCTGTTCTTTATAGACCCGATGTAGGTAATGTGCAGCTTGCAGTCTACACGCAGCTCCTAGGACACTAAAGTCTCCTGGAAGATCCCAAAAGCCCAAAAATTAGGATGACAATTGGCTGTATGTTTGAACCAAAAACTCCCAGGCCTCCTGACTCAAACTATGGCAGTTGAGGTCTCCCCACCCCCACGCCTAGGAAAACAAACAAATTAGCCATATTTTTGGGCATCTCCCAGACTTAGAAGTGTCATTACACCATTTCCAATTGTGGTGAGAGTCACAGTGTAGGTCTAAATGGGTACAGAATGGATGTGAGGTCAATCTGGCTGAGGCACCCACCACCCCATTGATCGCCAGGGTCGATAAATAGGTACAGAAACGGTTATAGGCCATATTTTTGTTGCATGGGATCACAGTACTCATTGTCCACCTGTCTTCCACAAGCAAGACTTAGATGAGCAAATGTGGGCGGTTGGTGTAATTTACATTAATTGAAGACGAAAAGGTTGTATGTCTTGAGCAACTGGCCCCAGGCCTCATGGCAGCTTCTGACTGCTTGGTTCATGTGTTCGTTGAAGTGAGGATAGATTCAAAGAGACAGGAGAGCCAGTCTGTTAGGGCCCATGTACTGTAGCTATGATCGAATATGCTGTGTGTTTTAAACCTAATACTATGGGCAAACAAGTATGTGCGTGTTTTAAGGAAATCTCAACTTGGTGTTCCTCATAATATTCCATCCTTTTCCAGTTTTCAAAGGCATATTTGGTTATCAAGATGCTTTTACTAAAAGGCCTAAAGTCATTAATGAATGTTGTCATTGTTGTTATTGTTGTTGTGTCCTTTCCAACTTATGGCAACCCTAAGGGAATTTTCTGGGACCGTGTGTGTGTGACTCGTCTATGGTCCCAAAGTATTTCTATGGCTGAGAGAGGAATTGAACCTTTGTCTCCAAAGTACTGATCTAAAATGAAAACCAGATCAAAATACTCGTGAACCTCAGCAAGGGTAATAAATACTTTCGAAATGCAACTTAGTTTGGGAGAAGATTGGTAAAGCACCCTTTTCCAGACAGAATTGTTGAATCAATCTTGTTTGGATCCCAACCCCACAGTACAGCTGCTTTTAAATAAAAATAAGATCCAATTATGGGTTGGCCCTGTAGCCATGAACTTTGCCTTTACGTGGGGATCAGGGGAGGAAATGAGAACCTAATAGTGTCCTCTTGATGCTGCATAGATGAGAAATCCTTTCTCACGCACTGTTATAATTATCTTAGACAGCAATGGTAGTGAAATGAAATGTATTTGCTGTTTTTGCTCCCTGGATGACTTCAAAGATGAGGAGACATTTGAGTCTGGTAAGTGAAATTCTTTCTGTTATTTTGGCTGTTGATTGTACTTTTGCTCATTGTAAGAGTCTAAAAACAAACAAAAAGGGCATGCATTGCATACGATTCAACAGCTATTCCATTTTTCAAGCTGTGAGCATGTGAGTGTGTAAAGACATTTTGCCACTGCCTTCCCTATGTCCTCTGAGCCAAATTCAGGAATTTTATTAACTACACTTAAAACCCATTTGAGATAAAGTGGGCTTTTGTTAGCAGAAGCATTAACTCCACTTTGCATTGCTCGCATTCATATGGCAAAAATTGTGGAACTATGTACGTGTCAGAGGGGACAGCTGGAAGGTAATGAGATTACATTACGTAAGTGTGATTGAAGGGCTAATCTACTTCATGGTACTTATTACTCTTGATGAGGAAGGAGGATCCATTTTGACACTTGGAGAGCAGAATGAATTCACACATTAAAAGCAGAAGTAGGGCAGGTTGGACATAATATCAGAAGCATATCTGCTTGTAAATGGAGCAGACTACATTTTCAGATAATGAGAATAACAGTCGCGAGTGAACATTTCTAAAAAAAAATTTCACAGTCAACAATACTTTTTAAAATCATTGTAAAGCATATCCTGAAGGTCCATTCCTGCCACACTTCTATTGTCCTTATGGTTACAACACATTCAGTGATTCATCAGAGTAATGATTCGCAAATTCCAGAGCACATAAAATGTTTACAGTGTATTACACACCTAGAACTTAGAACAAGGGAGTGTCTTTAACGTGCCAAAACAACAATTTATTTTTTTGCTTGTTTGTTGGTTGGTTAGTTAGTTGGTTGGTCTTCCTATCAGGATTGAGACCAAAGGACCTTACTACCTTAAAAACTATACAACTCAAACACCTACAAAATATAAATTGTAAAATAGAATTCAATGTTGGAATTATTAACACAATTCAATTAAAATTGAAATTAATAAATAAAGAGCTGTTCAAAACAATTAACATCATATACCCCCCCCCCCACAGTCCAAAACTTATTCAGATGCAATGTAAGTGTTATTAAAGCATGAGGTTAAAAAGCATATTTACAGTATATAGTTGTGTGAATCAGATAGAATATATTAGGGTCAATAGGGAGGGAAATCATGTTCCTTGTCCTACATTTTCAAAGGGCTGGGCAAGGTGATATAGGTATGCATCTGAAAAAATGGGCTTGTATCCATGAAAGTGTTATGCAAAGCATGTTTTAGCCAAGTTCCACGGAAAAGATACACAAACAAGAGGAAAGGGGAACAGAAAAACTTTACTCTTATCAGCAGAGGCATAAACCTGCAATGTTGCATACAAAATCAAACAGTGAAACAAGCTTACATATCCTTGTAAGTAACACAGAATAAGGCTTCTTCATCTTCATTCAGGAGCCCCCGGTGGCGCAATGGGTTAAACCCCTGTGCCGGCAGGACTGAAGACCAACAGGTCGCAGGTTCGAATCTGGGGAGAGGCGGATGAGCTCCCTCTATCAGCTCCAGCTCCTCATGCGGGGACATGAGAGAAGCCTCCCACAAGGATGATAAAAACATCAAATCATCCGGGCGTCCCCTGGGCAACATCCTTGCAGACGGCCAATTCTCTCACACCAGAAGCGACTTGCAGTTTCTCAAGTCACTCCTGACACGACAAAAAAAATCTTCATTCAAATGAGAAAGCAAACATAAACCTTGAGTAAATAGCTATTCCACCATAGCAAAGAGCATCATTGTTAGAGCATAACAACATTACAGCATATTGCTTCTCCAAACTGTATTCCAAAATCCATAGTTATACCCCACCGGGTGTGGCCCAAACATGCTGGCTGACCTACATTACCAGCTGTACATAATAATTAACACCATAAGGTTTTTCTTTAACACACACTTGATCCTGCTATGACTTACTGTAACAGAAAGCTCACACTAAGATAAAAAAAAAACTTGTAGCTAGTTCGGAAGCCTCGGAGGAAAATTCTCTGGCTGAGAAATTTGGACTCCCTTTCCACAATGAAGGGGTTTTTCATACTAGGCAATTATAGTGCTGCAATTCCATTTTAATTGCTATGGTTTCATTGCATGGAGTGTCAGGTTTTGGACTTTAGGTAGAGCTGTTTAGATCTATTTAGAGTTCTCAGCTAGAGTGATCCAGTGACTCATCAAATACAAACTCCAGGATTCCACAAGATGCAGCCATAGCAGTCAAGTGGAATAATAATAACAACAATAACAACAACAATTGATGAGAAGCAACTAGAAAAGCTTACACGATATGAGGATTTAAAGCTAGAACTGCATAGGCTCTGGCACAAACCAGTAAAGGTGGTCCCAGTGGTGCTTGGCACACTAGGTACAGTGCCTAAAGACCTTGGCCTGCTCTTAAAAATAATTGACACTGACAAAATTACCATCTGTCAGCTGCAAAAAGCCACCCTCCTCAGTTCTGCATGCATTATCCGCCGATACATCACACAGTCCTAGACACTTCGGAAGTGTATGATGTGTGATCAAATACAAAAGCCAGCATAATGATCTTGTTTGCGGTGTACTAATCTTGTTATATATCAAATACCAATATTAATAATTATTTTATTTCTTAAGTAAATACTATAATGGTGTAGTGTGAAATGAGCCCAGAGGTGAGAGCAATGGCCTGTCCCTGTGTGGCATTTGGGGCAAGAGGGGCATATTTCTCCAAAGAGAAAATAGTATCCTATACAGACTTGAGCTGTCATATTCTGGTCCCGATACAATGATGCATCTGGGCTGAAGGGCTAGCAGTAATTGGGAAAGCAAGACAGATACAAATAGTTGTTAGAAAGACTTCAAGTAGTCTGTTCCTTCTGCTTTAGTTGATCAGCTACTTACAATGCTAACTTTTAATCTGAGTTTTTGTTTTCTTAAATCTTGAAATGACATACCAGAGGAGCTTAAAGAAGGTAACTTTCTTTTCCTTCTCTAGCTTTCAAAAAGTAAGTTACTGGATCAAGTTCTGATGGCTAGTAATACTTGGGTTTTATCCAGGATGACACATTTATTTTGTCCTTTTTGGCTATTCAGATACAAATATATAGATAAAACAATGCATAGCGTAGCTGGGGAACCTCTAATCAGGGCACATTCTCCCTCTTCTCTGAATTGGATGCCATCAGGATGTGAAACTATGCTTCTGATGTAAGGGGATGAGGCTGTGCCCCCTGCCAAACATTCGA
Organism: Anolis sagrei ordinatus; assembly: GCF_025583915.1. Classification (NCBI taxonomy): domain Eukaryota; kingdom Metazoa; phylum Chordata; class Lepidosauria; order Squamata; family Anolidae; genus Anolis; species Anolis sagrei. The sequence continues at coordinate 185,805,257 of NW_026844366.1, forward strand.
CTTACAAACGACTCATAGTTCCAAACGGGGGTGAGACAACAGGAAGTAAGAAAAATCTACCCCTCAGAAGGAAAATTCACTTCTAAAAGAGTTATCATGGGCTAAATGTGTCTCCGCTGAAGTTTTATCACCAATTCTTTTTTCCACAACAAGACCCTTTTTTCAATATCCAATCATCACAGAGAAAATAAGTGAGGTGAAATCTTCTGAACAGGGGCACAGGCAGTAACAGAAACACCACAGGGGTATTAACCCTTCCCTATGTTTTCCAAAGCGAATATCTATATAAATAAAAATGTAATGTTCGTTTGTAGGATTAACATAACTCAAAAACCACTGGACAAATTGACACCAAATTTGGCCAGAAGATGCCTAACGGATCAACAAGTGACCATCACTCATAAAAACACTGAAAAACACAGCGGAAGAGACTTGAAAAGCAAAAAGAACCAAAAAAACCCAATGTTACAATGCATGCACAAAACCACATATATACACATATACACAAATATATATACACACATATATACACACACAAAACATATACACAGACTGGGCCATAGCAACGCATGGCAGGGGACGGCTAGTCTACATAAATAAAAATGTAATGTTCATTTGTGGGATTAACATAACTCAAAAACCACTGGGCAAATTGCCATCAAATTTGGCCACAAGACACCTACTAACCCAAGGAGTGACCATCACTCAAAAAAAAATTGATTTTGCCATTTGGGAGTTGTAGTTGCGGGGATTTATAGTTCACTTACAATCAAAAGACATTCTGAACTCTACCAATGATGGAATTGAACCAAATGTAGCATGAAGGACTCCCATGACCAACACAAAACACTAGAAGGGTTTGGTGGGCATTGACCTTGAGTTTAGGAGTTGTAGTTCACCTACATCCAGAGAGCACCGTGGACTCAATGATGATGGATGTGGACCAAACTAGGCACGAATATTCCATAAGCCCAAATGTGAACACAGATGGAGTTTGGGGGAAATAGACCTTGACATTTGGGAGTTGTAGTTGCTGGGATTTATAGTTCACCTATAATCAAAGAGCATTCTGAACCCCACCAATGAGAGAATTGGGGCAAACTTCCCACACAGAAGCCCCATGGCCAACATACTTAAGGCCATCCAGTCCAACTCCCTTAACCAGGGCAAGAAAACATAATCAAAGCCCTCCTGACAAAGAGCCATTCAGCCATAGATATAGATAGACACACACACAGATATAGTATCATATATTTGAAAGGGACCCCTAAAGAAGAACAATTCTATGTTGCATATTCCAGAGTAGGAAAACCAGACAATCTCCACATCAACACTGACAAAGAAACAAGAAATACTGTTTACTCACAAGCATAAAGAAATTACATATATTAGAAACCAATATTTTCTCATTACTTTATTTTCTCAATCACCAGACTGGGCCACAGCAACGTGTGGCAGGGGACGGCTAGTATATATATATATATATATATATATATATATATAGAGAGAGAGAGAGAGAGAGAGAGAGAGAGAGAGAGAGGCTGGAGCTGTTTCAACTTATATACAAATTCAACTTAAGAACAAACCTACAGGACCTATCTTGTTCATAACCCAGGGACTGTCTATATATCATTGTTCTGCTCTCTCTGCAACCATAGAAAATGCAAGTGTATTCGTTGGTCATATCAGACAAACCAATTTTACAACCATTCCCCACCCTACGCTGGAGTCTAGATACTGGGATAGCCTAATGGATGGATTGAAACATCATTTTAGGGAACCAAGACTCTTATCTAATGTTATAGAGCAGGGGTCCTCAAACTTTTTAAACCGAGGGCCAGGTCACAGTCCCTCAAACTGTTGGAGGGCCAGATTATAATTTGAAGAAAAAAAACATGAATGAATTCCTATGCACACTGCACATATCTTATTTGTAATGCAATTTTTTTAAAATAAAACAACAACAATACAATAATTAAAATTAAGAACAATTTAAACAAATATAAACTTATTAGTATTTCAATGGGAAGTGAGGGCCTGATTTTGGCTGATGAGATAGAATTGTTATTGTTATTGTGTGCTTTCAAGTAGTTTCAGACTTAGGTTGACCCCAAGCGAGGGCCGGGTAAATGACCTTGGAGGGCCGCATTCAGCCCCCGGGCCTTAGTTTGAGGACCCCTGTTATAGAGGATTGTAAAGAAGACAAAAACTTAACATTTCCTGTTAAGACCTGCTGCAGCAGCAACTTCTTATAATTATTAAAACCTTTTTTAAACATTTAAAGCAAGACCACATGAGTACATGAGTCCCCTTTCTTCCTTTTGCTAATATCATTGATGATTGAAACAGTACTTTCTTTCATATTTTATGTGTATGGCCAGATAAAATGATATAGTTCTTGAAGACATTCTACTTTTGCATTATCTTTTTCTTGTGTTTCATAAAAGATTTTCCTTTATGTTACAGAAGAGGAAGAATTCAGTGGATCTGGTCAGCAGGTCTTCATTAGTACGTAATTGTTGCATCGTTCCAGTTCAATTTCATATTTTTTTAAAATTTCAGATGCATTTTATATTTCATTTCTGAATATTCCTTATTCTATCTTTATTTTGTGTCCCTCCAGTAAAGCCAGGCTTTGTGAACTCTGTGTCCTTTGCTGTTATTATTTCATAATAAACCATCTTTTTCAATAAGGTTCTAGCCCAGGCATGGACAAACTCTGGCCCTACAGGTGTTTTGGTCTTCAACTCCTACAATTCCTAGCAGACTGTTAAGAATTGTGGGAATTGAAGTCCAAAATAAGTTTTGCCCGTGCTTGTTCTAGCCCTTACAACCCCCTCTACTGATAAAAAAAGGGACTTTTCAAATTATTATGTAAGCTTTTGATTCATCGGCTATACAGAAAGACTTATTAATTGATGTGAATTCATTGTAAATCACCCTAATAAATATATTAAAACTTGATAATAAAATCAAAGCGATATGTGAACATTTTAGAGGTGACAGTATGATAGCTGGGACCCAGTGTTGCTAGTGTTATGCTGTTTCCAAAACGCTGCTTCGGGGATGCTGGTTGTGGAATGCAGGCGCAGGAGAATACTACGTATGTAATTTAACACAGGGGAGACAGAGATAACAGTGAAGGAATGTAAGGGGTCTTTAATGATAAATGATAAACAGGGGTTTGGGAAACTGTTTGGGAAGACCTTAAACAGGATAGAAATCTGACCCAAATTATTATTAAACGCTTACATGTTGTTGCCATCCCACTTCTAGGCTGTCCACAAACTGGAGGGCGCTGTGGTATAATTCAACGTCCTTGGAAAAAACTCATGGCCACCTGCATTGTCCGAAACTACTCAATGAAGTGGATTAGATTGATTTTACACCACTCTTAGTATTTCTCCACTCCTTTCTATCCTTCCTTCTAATACAACAAAGAACTATCTTCCTGACTTTCTCCCCCTCCGTCTCTCACTCCATCCCGTCTCTCAGCCACATGGTCGGACATGTGTTCCATTCCTTCATTCACAACTGCCTTTCCGCAATCAACGTAACTTTAGCGGCACTGGGTCTCAGCTATCATACTATCACCATTTTAGGAGTTAGTCTCAGTTGCAAAAAAATAAACATTTTTAGCTGGATTATGTTTCTTAATTACATCCTTGTAATGGGTTTTCGCATTTTACAAAACCACAGACTCCTGATCTAAACAAAATACGCAGTTCATTTTAAAGGGAAGATCATTTGTAAACATTAAGAGGTGCAGAACAAAGGGAGAACTTGTGAGATATAGACAGGGGCGGTTCAACCCATTATGCAAAGTAAGCATTTGCAGTATAGTTGATTTTGCCCAGGGGCGCTCTTGAGGCGCTCTTGGGGGAAAATAGACCTTGACATATGCGAGTTGTAGTTTTGTAGTTAACAAAAGGCTAAGCTTGTTCTGATCCTCCAGATGTCATTGAACTCCAACTCCCAACAGTCCTTGCCCATATCACTGAATGTGAAGGATGAGGAGTAGTGCAGTTCTACAATAACAATACAATATTCAGCATCAACATTTGATGCCAAAGCATAGGAACATCTGATGTGCCAAAATTTTGCAGGATAGGCCCGTTTATACAAGCATGGGATATAAGTGGCCTTCTAGATGTAATACAGTCTACTACTACTAATAATAATATGATATTATAATTATATACTTTATATTAAATGTAATATTACTAATATTACATTATAATATTATAGTACAATGTAATATATAATATTAATATTGTGCGATGATAATAATATAATATGTTGTATTTACTTTTTACTTGTAAGTCGCTCTGAGTCCCCTTCAGGGTGAGAAGGGCGGCATATAAATGTCGTAAATAAATAAATAATAGATGGAAATATCAGCAGTCTTAGTCAGCATTGGCAGTACTGAAGGATGACAGTTGCTGTTGTCGAACAACAGCTAGAAGCTCCACCTATTCCTAGCCCAGGCTAAGTTGTCAATGTGTCTACCACCTTGAGTCTCTTACTGGGATTTCAAACTCTACATCTTTCTGCTTTCCTCAGCTGGCTTCCGTAGAAGTATGCGCTTGTGCCGCAGGAAATCCCGCAACAGTCACTTACCGTGTTATGCCCGGTGTCCTGGTGGATGCTACAGTGCTGTAGCGGCGCCATATGAAGAAGTAGTGAGATATCAGAGACTCCCTGGTGACAGAAACCGATTAATTGTACTAATAGGTAAGTAGCAATAGTTTTCCAGTACCTTGGTGTACAAGACTGAAGAGCAATTGTGGTGAAGGTTTTTTGGGCTGTATGGCCATGTTCTAGAAGCATACTCTCCTGAAGTTTCACCTGCATCTATGGTAGGCATCCTCAGAGATTGTGAGGTCCTATGGCAGGCATCCTCACAACCTCTGAGGATGCTTGCCATAGATGCAGGCGAAATGTCAGGAGAGAATGCTTCTAGAACATGGCAATACAGTCCGAAAAACCTATAACAACCCAGTGATTCCGGCCATGAAAGCCTTCAACAATACAATTGTGGTGAATTCAAACTTAGTGAGAAAGGCTCTTGCATTTATTCTCAAGAAATATAAGTTGCCACTTTGTTGGATTGTGTCTCTACAGTTCAAAGGAAGTCATTTAAAATATTCTCAGATGTCTCAAGAACCTTGGGCTCTATGCTACTGTTCAGGAAATTGATTACTATTTTTTCTGTAATAAATCTAACATATTTAAACTAGGGGATGTAGACCCTTTCATTCAATCCTTTAACTGATCATTTCTTGAAATATTCAGGTCCTTCCGGTGTTGGAGTGAATGAACTACGGCGGCAGCTTATTGGTATAAATCCTCATCTCTTTCAGAGTGCAGTGCCACGTAGGTGACAATTTACATTTATACTTTTAATTCTACTTGATGTATGTAACTGGTCTTTATATTATTTATATTCCAAAATTTACCTATATTTGTAAATTTTATTGATTAGCCCTTAGGCCATATCACAATACCAAACCAAACAAAAAGGCTTGATTAAACTTGATTACACTCTATATAGTAAGTTAAATAAAACACAAATAACATTAAAGTAAATAAATATGATAAAATTAAATATATACATCATGTTTCCATATCAACTCTACAATTTACCCCAATCAGCTCCACATATGTGGTTCTCAGATGTATTGCTTTGCTTAAAAACAGAGCTGTTTTATATGTAATATTTGGGTCTTGGCCACACATATAATATGTTGTTCTGATATGGGATTCCCAATAAATTGTCCATTTGATATATGAACCAAGGTATATTGAAACACAGATATCCAAAAGACAGGCCCCTACGTTGGCAGTTTTTAGGAAGAACTTGAAGACCTGGTTGTTCCGATGTGCCTTTCCAGAATAGGAAAACTCGAACAACAAGTACCAGAAGCACTTTAGTAGAAATTAAGATTGCTGGCACACTGCACTTACCCTAAAATCCTACATACCACCTGTCACATCAGCACTTTTAATCTGTACCCATTACTCTGGCCCGGCCCCAGTTTTATTTTGTCTTGGTGCACTGTTTTATTGCTTTGTTGTTTTAATATTGCTTTAATTGTTTTTGATTTGCTTTAAGTTATGTATTGTTATGCTATGTTTTGAGGCCTTGGCCTTTGTAAGCCACATCGAGTCTTTCGGGAGATGCTAGCGGGGTACAAATAAAGTTAATAATAATAATAATAATAATAATAATAATAATAATAATAATAATAATAATTGAACTCAGTGGTGCTTACTTCTGACTGTATATCTTGAATTATAAAACACACTGAGATTTAATGAAAGATATTCAGCCAGCTGAAATACAACACTTTAGCTTTAAATTAGAAGTATTTTAAGAAATGTCTAAGAGATCACAGATGCATAGCTACAAGAGAGGCAAAATTAAGGAATTCCCCTCTCTCATGAATTCCATCATTCCAAATGAAAGTTTAATTGAGTTCTCCCATTCCTACAACTTCAGGTGAGTATATTAGAAATACAGTTTAGGCCTCCAAAGAAAAGGGGCCGGGGAACTTTACCAAGGAATGCAAATAGTTCATGTGAAAAAGTACCTGTGAAAAAGATCTTGGAGTCCTTGTGGACAGGAAGTTAAACATGAGCCAACAATGTCATGCAGCAGCTTAAAAAGCCAATGGGATTTTGGCCTGCATAAATAGGACTTTAGCTTCTAGATCCATGGAAGTCATGCTACCCCTCTATTCTGCCTAGGTCAGACAACACCTGGAATACTGCGTCCAATTCTGGGCACTACAATTGAAGATAGATGTTGACAAGCTGGAATATGTCCAGATGAAGGCGATCAAGGCTCTGGAGAGCAAGTCCTATGAGGAGCGGCTTAAAGAGCTGGGCATGTTTAGTCTACAGAAAAGAAGGCTGAAAGAATGCATCATGTCCATGCATAAATATGTGAGGGGAAGTCACAGGGAGGAGAGAGCAAGCTTGTTTTCTGCTGTCCTGAAAACTAGGATGCGGAACAATGGCTTCAAACTACAAGAAAGGAGATTCCATCTGAACGTTAGGAAGAACTTCCTAACTGTGAGAGCTGTTCAGCAGTGGAACTCCCTGCTCCGGAGTGTGGTGGAAGCTCCTTCTTTGGAGGCTTTTAAGCTGAGGCTGGATGGCCATCTGTCGGGGGTGCTTTGAATGCGATTTTCCTGCTTTTTGGCAAGGGTTGGACTGGATGGCCCATGAGGTTTCTTCCAACTCTATGATTCTATGATTCTAATGCTAAGAATTTGGGACCAACGGGAAAATCATTTGGTGGTTCTTATTTGGAGGGACACTGTCTTCATTTTGCCTCCACTATAGCTACACTATGGATCGGAGTATTTCTTACAGTATTCGAGGTAGTGTCCAGGGCTGAGGTAGTAAGTGAGAGCATCAAAATTTATGATGCACATCTGAAAATTCCCCACATGCCTTTTGTATCTAGACCCCAGGGTGTTTTCACATGGGCTATTTCCAAAAACATTCAGGCAGGTAAAGTCTTGTCCCGAACTTTCTATTCTACCAGTTATTTCCAGAAAGATGAAGACATATTTAACAGTAGCACCATGTTTATTCTTTTTTAAATAGATACAACCCGTGCTCAGAAGAGCTATGAAGTGAATGGCCGAGAGTATCATTATGTATCAAAGGAAACCTTCGAAAACATGGTGTACAGCCACAGGTACAGTCTGGTTTGCCTACTCTGGAACATGCAACATATAATTGTCTTTCTTTAGGGGTCCCTTTCAAATCTATGATACTATATCTGTCATATACGTGTGTGTGTGTGTGTGTGTGTGTGTGTGTGTGTGTGTGTGTGTGTGTGTGAATCATATATATCTATATCTATGGCTGGATGGCTCTTTGTCAGGAAGGCTTTGAAGATGTTTTCTTGCCCTGGTGAAGGGAGTTGGACTGGATGGCCTCAAGGCAGCATTTCTCAACCTGAGAGTTGGGATTCCTGGGAGAGGGTCACGAGGGGGTGAAGAGGGGTCATCAAAGATCACCAGAAAACGCAGTATTTTCTGTTGGTCATTGGGATTCTGTGTGGCAGTTTGGCCCAATTCTATCATTGGTGGGGTTCAGAATGCTCTTTGCTGTTATTGTTGTTCATTCGTTCAGTCGTTTCTGACTCTTTGTGACCTCATGGACCAGTCCATGCCAGAGCTCCCTATTGACCATCACCACCCCCAGCTCCTTCAAGGTCTTTGATTGTAGGTGAACTATAAACCCCAGCAACTACAACTCCCAAATGTCAAGATCTATTTCCACCAAACTCCATCTGTGTTTATACTTGGGCATATGGAGTATTTGTGCCAAGTTTGGTCTAGATCCTTCATTGTTTGAGTCCACAGTGCTCTCTGGATGTAGATGAACTACAACTCTAAAACTCAAGGTCAATGCCCACCAAACCCTTCTAGTGGGAGTCCTGTGTGCCAAGCTTGGTTCAATTCCATTACTGGTGGAGTTCAGAATGCTCTTTAATTGTAGGTGAACTATAAATCCCAGCAACTACAACTCCCAAATGACAAAATCAAAATTTTGAGTCATGGTCACTCCTTGGGTTAGTAGGTGTCTTGTGGCCAAATTTGGTGGCAATTAGTCCAGCGGTTTTTGAGTTATGATGTCACTCAAAACAAATAGAGCATTTTTTTAATATATAGATTAGTTAACGTACTTTTTCTTATTTAAAAACACGTAACAAAATGAAATTGGGGAGGGGAGACCAGAACAGATTATTAGCATTTCGATGGGGAAATTCACTTTGAGATAAGAACATTTTGAGTTAAGAGCTCAGTCACATAACAAATTAAACACGTCAAGGTATTACTGTGTTTTATTTTAAGCGGGCCTTCCTATTTTGTTCTCCTGTGTTTACTACATTTGCAGGATGCTGGAGTATGGAGAGTACAAAGGGAACTTCTATGGCACAAGCACCGATTCAGTCCGTGCAGTTCTTGATGCTGGGAAGATCTGTATAGTTGATTTAGAGCCTCAGGTGAGTCATAAAGAGAAGTCTTTATTGTCATTGTTTCATGGACTAAACTGTTGATACCACATCCTCTGCAATTGTCCTCATCTGTCAGAAACAGACCCAATTGAGCTTTCACCATTCAATTTTTTCAACAGTATTAAAAGTGTCCCAGTTTTCCTCTCCTTCTCCCATTATTTTCATTTGTCCTTAGCTTCCTTAACTGCTGCAAACTGAGTTCAAAATCTCACAGTAGTTCTCGCATATTTAACTAAGCAACGAAAAGAGGCAGAGCCTTGCCCTTCCCAGGAGGCTGTAGCACAGGTATGGGCACACTTCGGCCCACCATTGAATTTGAATTTCAACTCCTACAATTCGGTTTGAATTTGAACTCCTACAATTCCTAACTGCAGGCTGTTAGGAATTGTGGGAGTTGAAGTCCAAAACACCTGGAGGGCCAAAGTTTGCTCATATCTGCTCTAGCAGAAGCAAACTGTTGCAACCTCTTCAACATGTGTGTTTTTCCTCATTGAATATTTCTAGCCATCTTGGCCACATCCTGGTATCATTTGGCCCATATGTGTCCTAGTTTGCATCTGTTAAATGTTATTTAAATGAATAAAACAGATACACAAAAAGTTCACCATCTTGAACTAAAATGACATGGTATTTGTTTTGTTTCATTTTTAATTTATTTTTATTTTTTGCTTTGTGCTGCAGAACATTCAGCTGGCCCGTACGCATGAACTGAAGCCCTACATTATATTCATTAAGCCATCCAGTGTCAGCTGCATGAAACAGTCCCGGAAAAATGCCAGGATGATTACAGACTATTACGTGAACATGAAATTTAAGGTGAGACTGGTGAGGAAGTTAAAGGCCATCTGCTTTATGTGGCATTCCTTGACTCAACAGCACTTGCCCTTGGTATTTCTTAACCTTCCAAGAGAAATAAAGCATTATTTGAGATAATTTGCTTTGAGAGTTAAGAGCTCAGTCACAGAACGAATTAAATTCTTGTCAAGGTATCACTGTATCATACATGGCACTGAAATGCAATTAAAAACTAATACATATTTATGTCTTTATGCATATTTTAATCTATATTAATGTATAGTGTACTTATATTTGGTTCATTATTATTACATATTATTTACAGCTTATGAACTGAAACAAAAACATATCAGAGTAACTATTACTCAGAGACACATATATTGACATCTTATGAGAATAGATGGTGTGTTGATTTTGAAGTCAACAACAATAAAACAATTCCACTCGTTTCAATATCATTTCAGGAGATGACTTTAGCCCTTTTGTTCAATTGCTATCTATAGGAAGAAGACCTGCAGGAGATGGAAGAATCAGCTAAAAAAATGGAAACTCAGTTTGGCCAATTCTTTGACCAAGTGATTGTGAATGACAACTTACAGGAAGCTTGTCTTCAGTTGCTGTCTGCTGTACGTCGAGCACAGGACGAACCTCAGTGGGTCCCAGCAACATGGATTTGCTCAGAAAATCAGCCATAATTTCCAAGACTAGACAGATTTACACTGATTGTATAGAGTTCATGCTTCACTACAACATTAATCATAATGCTGGTACTGCCAGATAAAATATATCTTTGTTTAAAGGGATTTTGGAGATGATTCAAGCAAGAAGCTATAAAATTCTTGGACATAGTCCATATCACTTTGAGGCGGGAACTAAAGCTTAATAAACCAGCAACTGAGCAAGCAATGTGCTGATGCAATTCACTCCTTTTTGGTGTGGGGAGATAAACAAAAACCAGTGGTTCTCAACCTGTGTTTTGGTCTACAACTTCCAGAAATCCCAGCCAGTTTACCAGCTGTTTGGATTTCTTACTTATATTTCTGTAAGTTGAAGGCCAAAACATCTGGGAACCCACAGGTTGGGAACCACTGGTATAGACAAACCAAACTAGACAATTATAGTACTATTATATTGCTTTAATTGCCACAGTTCCACCTTACGGGGTCCTGGGATCTGTAGCTTGATGTAGTATTTACTGCTTGTGATGGCAGAGATCTCTAGGGCTGGAGTTCAGGATAGTTCATTAGAAAACCCTCACCACCCAAATCCTGTGGGATGGAGTCATGGCCATTAAACTGTGGGTGCATGCCAGAATCCACAAGGCAGTAGCAAACCTCATTTCACTGTCTGGTTTATCAAACCAAAACTCATGGCTTAAAGTGAAGAGAAATGAAACCATTATGTGATGTGGTGTCCTTAAACACTGTGTATTCAGTAACATTAATTTTGTTCCAAAACACTGTTAGGTTGTAGTGACAGAATGCAATGTAATTGTTATGGGGGAAAATTAAAAGAATTTATTTTGTTGCATTTATCTGTTTGAGACAGTTGTAGTCATCATATTGTTTTCCACATTTGATGAATTTTGTAGGATTTCTTCTCCTTTTGGCATTCAGAAGTTTGAGAATTCCCTCCCGCCCCCTAAAAACATAAGTTAACAAGACAGTCTTTTGTACTATAAACTACCTCTACTTGGTTGTTGACAGAGTTATTTAGTGGGAATGACATAAGGAAGAGGAGTTTTCTTTGCATTCATTTCTGGCCTTGGCCAATTCGCAAACATCAAGGTTCCGGCATCACTTTGTGACACCATGTGACCCACAGAAGAAAAAGTGCTGCAGGAATGGCTATTAGTCATCTCAAGATGCTCCAAAGTCTGGGTTAGGGTTATCAGTCAATCACCTCCTGATTTGTCTGATAAAACCTTGGGAGCATCTTGAGACTTTATGTTAGGCGATCCCTCGCTGTCTGAGTAGGATTGTACTGGCGGTGGGTCCGTAGGTGACTGTGGAGTCCAACGGAGTTGATGGTGGAGGACCATCGCTTCAATGCTGGTGGTCTTTGCTTCTTCCAGCATGCTGACATTTGTCCGCCTGTCTTCCCAAGAGATTTGCAGGATTTTTCAGAGGAAGCGCTGACGGAATCGTTCCAGGAATTGAGTGTGACATCCACATTTTGCAGGCGTATAGCAGGGTTGGAAGGACAATAGCGTTGTAAACAAGCACCTTGGTCTCCCTACGGATGTCCCGATCCACAAACACTCTCTGCTTCATTCAGAAAAATGCTGCACTCGCATGACGCCAACTTTCTTTTTCTAGAGGAGCTCCAAGGGTTTACCATTCTATTACAGTAAAGGAGGCTGAGGCCAATACCGAAGGACAGTGGTTATTGATGCTATTTGAAAGGGAAGATCAAGGCAGGGGTAGAGGGCTTCTTATTCCTTCCTCTTTGCACTGTTCTTTCACTAAAGGTCCCACCCAAGTTGCTTGTACTCATTTGGTTTCTGTACTGAGAATAAAAGGAAGGAGGGATTTGTAGCAAGAGAAAAGAGAAGCACAAAAAGAAATCTTCAAACTACAGCCTTACTTACTTAGGCGATCCCTTGTTGGCTGAGTAGAATAGTCTTCCAGGATCAGTATTCTTGTGGGTCCGTAGGTGACTGTGGAGCCCTATTCTTGATCTGCATCTTCTCCCACAGTGAGGGCATTGGTTTCCAGGTGGAAAGTGGTCCCAGTCGGGGTTGGCTTGACACGCCTTCCTCTTGGCACGTTTCTCTCTTTCGCATTCCATTCATGCCTCTTCTATAGCACTGCTGGTCACAGCTGACCTCCAGCTGGAGTGCTCAAGGGCCAGGGTTTCCCAGTTCTCAGTGTCTATGCCAGAGTTTTTAAGGTTGGCTTTGAGCCCATCTTTAAATCTCTTTTCCTGCCCACCAACATTCCATTTTCCGTTCTTGAGTTCGGAGTAGAGCAACTGCTTTGGGAGATGGTGTTCAGGCATCCGGACAACGTGGCCAGTCCAGCAGAGTTGATGGTGGAGAACCATCGCTTCAATGCTGGTGGTCTTTGCTTCTTCCAGAATGCTGACATTTGTCCGCCTGTCTTCCCAAGAGATTTGCAGGGGTTTTTGGAGGCAGTGTTGATGGAATCGTTCCAGGAGTTGTTGCATGTGACGTCTGTAGACTGTCCACGTCTTGCAGGTGTATAGCAGGGTTGGGAGGACAATAGCTTTATAAACAAGCACCGTGGTATCCCTACGGATGTCCTGTTCCTCAAAGAGGACCTAATCTACAAATGAAACTTGGTGCCTTCCAGAGGGCAGCTTGGTAACTGACATTGTACAACAATTCCTTGAATATAAACAGATTGGAACAGCTGGCTTAGAAGGTAGTGACATATCACACATGCATAGGTATTTATTTTTTTATTTACAGTATTTATATACTGCTTTTCTCACCCCTGGGGGGACTCAAAGCAGTTAAAGGTTTTTCCCCTGACATGAAGTCCAGTTGTGTCTGACTCTGGAGTTTGATGCTCATCTCCATTTCTAAGCCGAAGAGCCGGCGTTGTCTGTAGACACCTCCAAGGTCATGTGGCCAGCATGACTGCATGGAGCGCTATTACCTTCCCGCCAGAGTGGTACCTATTAATCTACTCACATTTGCATGTTTTCGAACTGCTAGGTTGGCAGAAGCTGGGGCTAACAGCAAGAGCTCACACCGCTCCCCACATTCGAACCAGCAACCTTTTGGTCAGCAAGTTGAGCAGCTCAGTGGTTTAACCTGCTGTGCCACCGGAGGCTTCTTAGTAACATTATGTGACATGATTTTTGTTCCTGGGTTGTAAATGTCATTTCCTTTTTCTTTTCTTTCAAAAAGATAATACACCAACCATATATATTGCAGAAATATACACATACACATACACATACGTAGACAACCCGCCACCCACAGTAGTTACCCCTCAACCCACCCCCAGTGCTACCCGCCACCTTGGCTTCTGTCACTGATCCCCGCAGGATTTATGCACATCTTGTTTAACCCTCTATACTTCTAATCCAATAAATTCCTCTTGTTTTTATTTCTTTAGCTCTCCCGTCAAGTATGCTAAGGCCAGCTTCCAGTTTCTTTCAAATATTTCATGGCTTTCATATTTCAAATTGCTAGAAATCTTAGCCATCTGTATGTAATCCCACAGTTTATCCTTCCAATCTTTGATGCTTAATGTTTTCTCCCCTTTCCAGTCTTTGGCAATTGTAATGTGTGCAGCCGCAAAGCTGTACAAACAAATTTCTCTCTCTGGTTGTTCTGTGTGTCCCCAAGTGTTTTGGCCTACAACTCCCAGAAGTCCCATCCAGTTTACCAACTGTTAGGATTACTGGGAGTTGAAGGCCAAAACATCTGGGGACCCACAGGTTGAGAAACACTGATCTAATCTATCTCTGAATATCCCTAATAGGTACATCCCTGGGTTCTTTTTTTTTACTTTGTTGTGAATCATTTTATTTGTTTCCTTTATTATTCTTTTCCAATAGACATGCACCAGTTCACAAGACCACCATCCATGAAAAAAGTCCCTTTCTTTGTTTTGCAATAAATGTCATTTCCTAATTGGTTCTATTATAAAAACATGGGGAAAGTTGATTAAATTGCAAAAACTTCGTTTTGGGGGGACATTCTGCAGCACATTTTGCTGTAGTCTTTCAATGACTAGGCTGGATCTACACTGCCATATAACCCAGATCATCAAAGCAAGATAATCCACATTGACTGCTTTTAATAGTTTTCCTCACAACTGAATAAAATCCTACTTGGAACTGGGATATATGGCAGTGTGGACTCAGGTATTCCAGTTCAAAGCAGATATTGTGGGGGTTTTCTGCCCTGATATTGTGTTGCTTAGTTGTCAACACATCCAGACGGCATTGGAAGAGTTGTGCCTGTTTGTTTACTTGCCTGGTCTTGCAATCTCAGGGTTACCATGAAATCCTTTGGAGGGGTTTCCCTGGCCGAGTGTTGCGATTGGGGGAGGCCTTGGTGACGTTTTTTGGACTTCCTTCCCTTCCCTTCCCTCCCTTGGAGACCGGGAGGCGTCGCCTGCCTGGCAGAGAGAGAGAGAGAGAGAGAGAGAGAGAGAGAGGCCTGCAGCGCCATGGAGACCGCCCGCCCGGTGAGGGGAATGAGAACACGCTCTCGCCGCGCGATAAAAACCCTGTCTGCACCGGGGCTGAGGAGTGGAGGAGGGGAAGGGCTCCCCCGCAGAACACCACTCAAGACCATCGGATGGGGCCGCCGCCTTAGCTGCCTTCAAGCCTGTGTCTCTACACCAGGCCTGGGCCAACTTAGGCCCTCCCTCCAGGTGTTTTGGACTTCAACTCCCACAATTCCTCACAGCCTCAGGCCCMKGGGCCTGAGGCTGTGAGGAATTGTGGGAGTTGAAGTCCAAAACACCTGGAGGGAGGGCCTAAGTTGGCCCAGGCCTGCTCTACACAGTTTGTATTCTGAGGTATCCATCGCCATCTCGCTTTTGTGTGTGTGTCTCCCTGAAGAGAGATGAAGCAGGACTCCCTCTATACTGCTGCCCTAATCAAGCAGATTGAACTGGATTATAAAACAGTGTAGACTCTTAGATACAGGCAGCCCCCAAGTTACCAACAAGAGAGGTTCTGTAGGTTTGTTCTTAAGTTGAATTGGTATGTAAGTCGGAACAGGGACGTGATTTAAGTGTAACTCCAGCTATATATATACACACACATATATACTGTATTTTCTTATGCTATCTAAAGCTTGCATATACATGTGTGTGTAACTCCAGACAAATATGTGTGCGTGTATGCAAACAAACATACACACACACATATATATACACATATATACATGCATACACATATACACACACGCATATATATACACACGTATTTATTTATTTACCTTATTTATATACCGCTGTTCTCAGCCCGAAGGCGACTCACAGCGGTTCACAACAAATACAAACAGCAAAAATACGAACAGCAAAAATTCAGTGCTACAGTATAGAAACAGTTAACAACCTAACACATTACACGACCCATTCACTGTCGTCTCGTCGTCAAAAACATGATCCAGATTCGTCATCCATTGCTCCATTCCAGTCTTCATTAACCAATCATTGCACTAATTATTCGAACGCCTGCTCAAACAGCCAGGTCTTCACTTTTTTGCGGAATACCATTAGAGATGGTGCTAGTCTAATGTCCGTAGGAAGGGCATTCCACAGCTGAGGAGCCACCACCGAGAAGGACCTATCTCTTGTCTCCACCAGCCGAGCTTGAGAAGCAGGTGGGATCAAGAGCAGGGTCTCCCCGGAAGATCTCAAAGTCCTGGTGGGTTCATAGGCAGAGATGCGGTCGGATAGGTAGCTTGGGCCAGAACCGTTTAGGGCTTTAAAGGCCAACGCCAGCACTTTGAATTCAGCCCGGTAGCAGATCGGTAGCCAGTGGAGTTGGCGCAACAGGGGGGTTGTATACACACACACACACACACACATATATATATATACACACGTACACACATACATATGCACATATAGATACATATATATATATACACACATATGCACACACACACACATATATATACATACACAGATATGTGTACACACACACACATATCTATATAAATAAAAATGTAATGTTTGTTTGTGGGATTAACAGAACTCAAAAACCACTGGACGAATTGACACCAAATTTGGACACAAGACAGCTAATAACCCAATGTATGTTCTTCACTCCAAAAATTGATTTTGTCATTTGGGAGTTGTCGTTGCTGGGATTTATAGTTCACCTACAATCAAAGAGCATTCTGAATCCCACCACCGATGGAATTGAACCAAACTTGGCATACAGTTCTCCCATGACCAACAGAAAATACTGGAAGGGTTTGGTGGGCAGTGTCCTTTGGTTTTGGAGTTGCAGTGCAGCTACATCCAGAGATCACTGTGGACTCAAACAATGATGGACCAAATTTGACATGAATATTCAATATGCCGAAATGTGAACACTGGTGGAGTTTGGGAAAATAGAATCTTGACATTTGGGAGTTGTAGTTGCTGGGATTTATAGTTCACCTACAATCATAGAGCATTCTGAGCCCCACCAATGATAGAATTGGGCCAAACCTCCCACACAGAAACCCACATGGGCCACAGCAACACGTGGCAGGGGACGGCTAGTATATATATATATGGATGGAGTTATTATTATTATTATTCTTATTATTATTAACTTTATTTGTACCCCGCTAGCATCTCCCGAAGGACTCGATGCGGCTTACTAAGGCCAAGGCTTCAAAACACAACATAACAATACACTTTATCCAGCCAAATGTGTGTGTGTGTTTATACACACACACACACACAATAATAATAATAATAATAATAATAATAATAATAATAATAATAATTGAACATACAAAATTACTGTGGGACTTTCGAATCCAGACTGACAAAGTTTTGGAACACAATACACCAGACATCATGATTGTAGAAAAGAAAAACGTTTGGATTATTGATGTTGCCATACCGGGTGACAGTCGCATTGAGGAAAAACAACAAGAATAACTCAGCCGTTATCAGGACCTTAAAATTGAACTGCAAAGGCTCTGGCATAAACCAGTACAGGTGGTCATTGGCACACTGGGTGCCGTGCCAAAAGATCTCAGCCGGCATTTGGAAACAATAAACATTGACAAAATTATGGTCTGTCAACTGCAAAAGGCCACCTTACTTGGATCTGTGCGCATCATTCAAAAATACATCACACAATCTTAGACGCTTGGGAAGTGTTTGATTTGTGATTTTTTGATATGAAATCCAGCATATAGATCTCGTTTGCTGTGACATACTGTGTTTTTGTGTCAGTACAATAATAATAATAATAATAACTTTAACTTTGAAGGAGCTGGGAACTCTGGCGAGGGCTGGTCAGTGAGGTCACCAAATGAATAAACAACAACAATAATAACTTTATTTTTGTATTCCGCCTCCATCTCTTTGAAGGGACTTGGGGCGGCTTACATGGGACCAAGCCCGATCAAGACAGTTAAAATGTGACACACTAAAATAAAACAAATCAACATTATAACAGAATTAAACAGGCATTACATATGGATGGAGTTTCACAAATATATATATATATATATATATATATATATATATATATATATAGAAAGAATTAAATAACTCTTGTCATTGTGCTACTGCACAACGAAATTAGAAATTTCCGTAAATGCTTTCCCCAGCGCACAGTCATCACTCCACAACTCACACAGCCCTCGATGCCATACCAATGTGAAACCCAGAATGTCCCACAATATCTGCCATATATCCCAGTTCAAAGCAGACAATGTGGGATTTTCCACCTTGATATTCTGGGTTATATGGCTGTGTGGAAGGGCCCTTTGACTTACGGCAACCTTGTAAATGAAGTATCTCCCTGCCATCAATAGCCCTGGCCAGACCTGACAGACCCCTTCCACAGCTTCCCACATTATCTGCTGGGATATATAGCAGTGTGGACTCAGATAAACCAATTTAAAGCTGATATTGTGGGATTTTCTGCCTTGATATCCTATGTGGAAGGGCCCTCTGAGCCTTCCCTATACTGTCCAAAGGATGCATGTGTAAGAAGTTGCAATTAAATAATATATTTGTTCTGACTTACATACAAATTCAACTTAAGATCAGACTTATAGAACCCATCTTGTTCGTAACTTGGGGGGCTGCTAATATTATATTTTTGCAATACATTCAGCCATGCTACTTATATGTGTCATGCACCATTTTCTTCATCCACAGTTATTCATTATGCTTTATTAGACTTTATCATAACCATGTTTGCCCCCATATTGGATTCATATATTGTGTCATTGTATGCATACATTTGTTTAGAAGGAAGTCTTGCTGAATTCAGTCTACATCTGAGAGCCATTGTGATGTGCTGGCTTTACTGTTGGACTACAACTCTGGAGACCAGGGTTCAATGCCACTTGCTCTCAGCCCCAGAAAACAAGTCAGAAGTGACTCAAAGGCATACAACAACCAAGGCCCTGTTCAGGTGTTCTGCCCTGTGGAACCTGCTTGTGGAGCAAAGTAATAAACACATCAGTGTCACTCCACTTGCCCCCATGAGCTGGAGGGATGACTTCTGAGTTGGCTATTAGTAGAAAAGGTTTCTGCTTTGTAGTTCTCACTTCAAAACATCTTCCATTGTGGAGGGTGATGGAAAGGCAGATCTGTGTCTTCTTCTGCCCACTTGCATCTTTATTCTCCACTGAGCCTGAATACCTACATAGAATTTATGTGTATGTAACATTACGATCTTAATTTCCATCTCTAGCAGAAAAAATGTTTCTGAGTATATTCAGGTATATTCCAGACATTGTAATTCCACTGAGTAGCAAAGCCAAGAGCCTTACCGTAAGCCCCTTTAGTTCCAGTAGAACTAATGCTATCAGGGTAATTTGAGGATCTAAATACAATTCCTATTTTATTACCAGTATGGTCACACATTTCACTGGGAACATTATTTCTGAAATATAAAGATGGAGGAGTTTGACTTGAAGTAGTACGTGCCACAAAGTACCCCCTTGCGTGGCAGATCAATAACGACTCACATGAAACCCTAAATCCCAAGGAGCAAAGGTTCACTTCCACCTAATCCCGAGTATTGGGTGTCTATTTTTGGTACAGAATTAGTTCAGGTTGCTGTAGGCATGGAAGGTGATTTCATGTCTCTCAGAATCGGTTTTTAAATGATATGGGGAAGAAGCAAGTGGTGAGTCCTATTTTGAGTTGTCATCGGTAGATGTTTGCTTTCATTTTTATTGGAATTAAGAGTTTATCTGACTTGTCATAACAAATTTTCTCTGAATTTACTTATGTAATATAACACCTGATGCATAAGATGACTCATTGAGAGAGAATAATCAGGTGCACCAGCTCTATTTTACCTACGCAGTAACAAGAAACATGATGTTATCACACTTACAGATCTTCCAAGAGGAGATTTGTATTATTCACAGGATTTTAGTCAAATCAATTTATGTATTTATTTACCTTACTTATATACCGCTGTTCTCAAGGTAGTGTTGTTGTTTTCCATCTGTTATTTGTCTTGTTTTTCAACTGCTTTCCCCCTTATTTTATTAAAAGAAGAAAGAGAAGACCAAATTGATGCATAGTGCTGTTTGAGGGAGAACTCCTAGAAGTATTTTGAAATATGACGTGTATCCTCTGCAGTTGATGTTGGGATTAGAATAGATACCATATACTTATATGCCAACTATTAGTTGTGTGTTTTTAGGCACTTTTTTTTTGGAAAATCAAGCTTTATGTGAATTCTGCTGCTCCAAAGATGAAAGTTAACACATGTTTATTTCTCCATTTTAGCTCTAGTCTATCTTATTTTTCCATAACTTGTTTTGATTTAAACTATATTGTGTACACTTGAAGAAAAGGAAGATCAGAATTAATAATATTAAAAATATCTTAGCCAGTGGATTGAATGTTTTAATTCATTCCTCCATTTTAGTTTATCTGGTGGTTCTCTTGTGGCTGCAATGAGTTAAACCCTTGTGCCGGCAGGACTGCTGACCAAAAAATCAGTGGTTTGAATCCCAGGAACGGAATGAACTCCCGTCTGTCAGCTCCAGCTTCCCATGCGGGGGCATAAAAGAAGCCTCCCACAGGATGGTAAAACATCTGGGCGTTCCCTGGGCAACGTCCTTGCAGACAGCCAATTCTCTCACACCAGAAGCAACTTGCAGTTTCTCAAGTCGCTACTGACATAAAAAAATTGGCTGCATTCATATATGCCACAGTTGAATATATTCTAAGGAAAGGATGGACCTTTTTCATATACTGAGGGATATTTCTGTTTTTATTTTAGTGTCCACCCCGTGTTCTTCCACCAGTGCCAAGGTAAGGTTAATTGATTCAATTGAGAAATTGGCAAGTAAAGAAATGTCAGGGAAAGCATTGAAACCTCCTTTGTCCTAGCATCCCTGATTTGTTTGTTCTATCAGTGTGAGAGCCGGGTTTTTATGTGGTTAATCAGGCTAATCATCTGTTACTGATATTAATTTTATTCTTTGTTTTATATTTTTTTCTAATGGCTGTTCCATCATGATTTGAAAAATAATTGAACTGAAGAGGAAATCAAGGTGAGTTTGTTATTGGGCAAACAATTTAATACTTGGGTTGCTGTGAGTTAACTGGGGTGTATGGCCATGTTCCAGAAGCATTTTCTCCTGACGTTTTGCCCACATCAATGGTAGGGATCCTCAGAGGTTGAGAGGTCTGCTGGGAACTAGACAAGTGGGGTTTCTATATCTGTGAAATGTCCAGGGTGGGAGAAAGAACTCTTGTCTGCTTGAGGCAAGTGTGAATCTTGCAATTGGCCACTTTGATTAGCATTGAATAGCCTTGCAGCTTCAAAGCCTGCCTGCTTCCTGCCTGGGGGAATCCTTTGTTGGGAGGTGTTAGCTGGCCCCAATTGCTTCTTGTCTGGATTTCCCCTGCTTTCTGAGTGTTGTTCTTTATTTACTGTCCAGATTTTGGAATTTTTAAAATACTGGTAGCCAGATTTTGTTCATTTTCATGCTTTCCTGTTTTCTGTAGAAAATTGTCCACATGCTTGTGGATTTCAATGGCTTCTCTGTGTAGTCTGACATGGTGGTTGTGAGAGTGGTCCAGCATTTCTGTGTTCTCAAATAATATGCTGTGTCCAGGTTGGTTCATCAGTTGCTCTGCTATGGCTGACTTCTCAGGTTGATTAGCTATTCAATACTAATCAAGGTGGCCAATTGCAACATTCACAGCCACCTCAAGCAGACAAGTTCTTTCTCCCACCCTGGATGTCATTCCACAGATAAATAAACCTCACTTGCCTAGTTTCCAACAGACCTCACAACCTCTGAGGATGCCTGCCATAATGTGGACGAAACGTAAGGAGAGAATGCTTCTGGAACAAGGCCATACAGCCTAGAAAACTCAAAGCAAGCCAGTAATAATCCACATTAAGTTCTTTAACAGTCATGCATTAGAGATCACATCTCTATATCTAATACAATAGAGATAATTGTCCAATGGCTATTACCAGAACAAGCTTTCAAAAATCATAGGGAGGAAGCAAGTGAAAGAAAACAATTTATTTTCTGAAGTTATTTTTCATCATAATTATAAACTGCCATCTAATTTGTGTTTTTTCAGATGTAAATTTAACTGCAGTGCATTCCATAGATCAGTATTGTAATTTGATAGAGTGGCCCAAATTATAATGATTACTGAATATTAAAACTGATTCCTTTGTGTTATGAGGATAACTTTTTTTGGCTTATGGACTAGGAAAAAAACCATGATAATGGAACAATAAAACTATATGGGGACATTTGTCTTGTACGATCATCTTTTAAAGCAGCTCACAACAAATTTGCAGCCATACATTTACAATAGAATAAAACAAGCCAACATTAAAACAGTAGTTAGAACACATTATTTATTTATTTGCCATATTTGTATACTGCCTTTCTCAGCCCGAAGGCTGTCCCAGCATTCTTAGAAGCACAGTTGTCTGAAGAAATGTATTTTCTCTATCAGATTAATACAAAGAAGAAATAAAGGAGGCGGAGGCGGGGGTTCTGGTGGCGCTGTGTTTGTTTTTACTTCCCCTTTTCCTATTTTGGGGTCATTGGGGATATGAAACAACATATTCTGGCCAAAGCAATCCCTATAGGGTCTCTTTAGAGCTGGAAAAAGTTTTTTAAAATGTGAAAGAAAAAAAAACACAACTCAGGATCCTGGGTGGGAGCAAAAGTCTGCCTGCAGTGTCTCATCATTCACAATTCTCATCCTCACTGTGAAGGAAAAGAATGGGTCCTAGGCAACAATAAAAAGTTTCTTAAGGACACTATTTACACAGATGTATTAGCAACAACCTTACAGTATTTATAGTGGATTCTGCAGAAAATGCTTCAGCTGTAGTCCAGAAAAAAGGAAAATCAAGACTCTCTAGCAAGCCTTGCAAATGCTGATTGATGATCAGTAAATGTTCAGCCTAATTCTTTGTTTTTCTTTCTACTGTAGATGAAATTCCACTCGGTCGCCAAAAACGGAAAAAGGCTAAGGGAAGAAACTCATTAGGTAAGATGCTGGCTTTACGAAGAACAACGTGGGGAATGATAGATGAAGAGAATAGTAACATACAGTGGGTTCTCTGTATCATTAGGAGATCGGTTTTCCAAAAGGTTATGATCTCTAAAAGGTCATGACTTTCCAAAATTCTTTCTCCATATATATAGCTGTGCTCGCTTCGGAAGCACACATACTAAAAAAAACTGGAACGATATGCATTACCAGATGTCCTTGATAACACGCATATGTTTTTTCCATTTTTTTGAGAAAAAGTTATATTTATATAGACATACACTATACATTTCCCCCTCTTTTATTTTCTTTCACCCATGTGTTCCCCTTCACCAGAGCCATTCCTCTCTCTAAAGTCCCACCAAAAGTTCAATTCTTCAATTCTTTAAAAATTCTGCCTGTGCCTAATAAAATACCCATCAGGAAGGTTACTGTTCCAATATCCAATTTCTCTAATTTAGCAGCAATTCTTTCTGTACAAATCTTCTAGATCATAAATCATTGTTATGGTGCCAACTACATTATGTTCCTTTCTTGATCTTCTTTCTAGATGACATTGTTCAAGCAGCTGTCCGCCGGACGTCTGAAAGCAGTGAGCCTCTGACGCCTGAGGACTGCCCACCACAGGATGGCCCACCTCAGAGGAAGCGCAAGAAAAAGAGAGCGCCTCTAGGTAGGCAGAGATTGGCAGGAAAAAAAACCAAGCAAAGGATATATACCAGCTGGGCAGCTAGAGGGATCGTGCAGTCCTTCCCCCAAATGTTGTTTGACTGCAACTTTGAATATTCCGATTATTATTATTATTATTATTATTATTATTATTATTATTTTAATGGTGTTTATTGAATGTTTCTCACTACAAGTTGAATATCCCTTATCCGGACTTCCAGAATCCAAAATATTCCAAAACCATCATAAACTTACCAGTATTTTAATGGGAAGTGTGGGCCTACTTTTGGCTGATGAGAGTCTAGTTAGCTAGGATTATTGATGTGTGCATTCAAGTTGTTTCAGACTTAGGGCAAGTCTCAAGTTTTGGGGCAGCAGTCGGCTAAATGACCTTGGAAGGCCGCATCCAGCCTGCGGGCCTTGGTTTGAGGACCCCTGGTCTAAGGTATATACGAAACACAAATGAATTTCACATTTAGACTTGTATCTATCCCCAATATATCTCACTATGTATATGTAGATATTCCAGAATTCAAAACACTTCCTTGTCCTAAACCTTTTGGTTAAGGAATACTTAACCTGTAGTATCTATGTTACGTTGAGCGGTCCAATGACACCTAAAGGATTTTATGATGCTCTTCCTGAGAATGGAGTTAGAGATATAGAATTTCTGGAATTTCTAAAACCATAGCATAAAATTGAGTGTTTGGGGTTTTCTTCTCCAGAAAAGACAAAAATCCTGAAAAAAAGCTGCAATATTAGCACCCTTTACAGATTGAAATGGAGCACCCAGTGGCACAGTAGGTTAAACCACTGAGCTGCTGATCTTGCTGACCGAAAGGTTGGTGGTTTGAATCCGAGGAGTGAGGTGAGCTCCTGCTGTTAGCCCCAGTTTCTGCCAAGGTAGGAGTTCGAAAACATACAAATGGGAGTAGATCAATAGGTACCGCTCCGGTGGGAAGGTAACGATGCTCCATGCAGTCATGCTGGCCACGTGACCTTGGAGGTGTCTATGGACAATGCAAGCTCTTCAGCTTAGAAATGATGTGCACCACACCTCTCTTAACGTCAGAGGAAACCTTTACCTTTACCTACAGACTGAAAGTAACTTTGTTATTATAGGGAATGAATTATCATGTTTTATATATTACAAGTATGGTCATTTGCAAGGATGTTGCCCAGGGGATGCCTGGTTGTTTTACTATCCTTGTGGAAGACTTCTCTCATGTCCCCACATGAGAGAAGCTGGAGCTGACAGACGGGAGTTCACCTGCTTCCCAGATTCGAACTGCCAACCTTCAGTCAGCATTCCTGCTGACACAAGGGTTTAACCCATAGTGCTCCCACGGGTTCCTAATTTTCAACATGTAAATAAGGTTTTCACAACTGTGGAGTGCTAAAAGTGAAAATGAGCAAAACCAATAACACTGTTCCTTTACTGCTCCTTTACTGTTTCTCGTTAAATTAAAAAAATATAACAATAAAAATGAGTTCTTAATTCCTTAGTCATATTAATATTTTGAAAGTGTTTACAGTTCTTGGAGTAAGCTCACGGTTTTTATGATTAAGGTAAAAACTTGATTCTCCAGAAAAGTATATAGAATTTGAATTGTGCTTTGGACTCTATGTGTGTATACAAAATCCCCCCCTCTACTGTCAAGCTAATCAGCTGACACTTAACATTCTGTTTCATTACATTTATTTTGCCCAGTCATTATTTCTTAACCTTTCATTACATTTATTTTGCCTAGTCATTTTTTCTTAGCCTTTCCTCACAGGTTGTTGTGTGGAAAATTTTGATCGTCTTGGAGAATAAGTAGGAAATAGAAGAAATAAATGTTTTTAACTTAACATTTCAATCCCAGGAAAAAGTATGGCATTCACCTCTGTTGTTATGCTTCTTTGTGCCTTAATTTTCACTGTGACCTGCAGTACAACTTCCCTTGTCTTACATTGTAAACTTTCAGAATCGGAGACCTCTTTCACTGAGCAGAATGGAAATAGCATGGATCCTTTACCAGCAGAAGAAAACAGAATTGAAGAAACAGCGACTCGTAAACAACGGAAAAGAGTGAAGTGAGAATACCCAGCTTTATTTCAAAACAAAGAACCTTGTCATTGCCTGTGGTTGACTTTCATTCTATTTCATTATGTTTATTTATAAAAATGTGTACATGGATTTTTCAGCCCAAAAGGCCTTATATTGAGAAATATTTATAGAGCAGCATTTTTATTGTCCTTCTAAGGCAGGCATGGGCAAACTTGGGCCCTCGAGGTATTTTGGACTACAATTCCCACAGTTCCTAACTATCGGTAGCTTGTTAGGAATTGTGGGAGCTGGAGTCCAAAACGCCTAAGGGCTATATTATCTCCATGTTGCAAATGCCAGCTAAGGCTAAAAAGAAGTGGTTTATCTAGTATACAAGATACAAGCAAGATCTGAACCAAGCAGCTCTTTGGCTTCTAATTTCATTCCCGAGTTCCTAGTTTTAAAAAACCCAGACATTTACAGATAATCACATTCCTCCTGATACTGGATATTGTTTATGGATTCTTGTTTAAAACAGGTGTCTTTCTGCCATAACAATGTGGGAATTAATCCTTAAATGGAATATGTGTTCATTAGTTTCCAATCAGAGGGTCTTGCAACAGTTCCAGTGTTTTAGGACAGAGACTTGGTTGTTACAGCACAGTAGTGCTGCTCTAGTGATCGATGCATGATGCAGGTCGGTCCTTGGTTGCCAGGGCTTTTAAAAGGGAAAATACCCACCTTTTGAAATGCCTTTGTCCCCTCGTGACAGGAAGACACGTCCGTTAGAAACTGCCAATGAACTGGGTGTGGAGGAAGAAGATATTATTGAAGATGAGCAAATGAAAGGCTCAGAACAGCATCCCGTGTTTTCTGTCCCAACTGGTGTTAGCCAACCTATTAGCAAGGTGTTTGTTGAAAAAAATCGTAAGTACTTTCCTAATCCTTCAAGAACAGAAAAAGATTCTGTTCCTAGTTTTAAAGTGTTATTTCTGTTTAGTTGTGCAATACTTACTTTGAAAGTAGTTGTCATACTCCAGAAACTTCATTTTTGTGGCAGCCACAAAAACCATGTTGGGTTGGTTGACACTCGGTGAAATATTCATAGAAAAACTATCGAAAATGTTCTGCAAGATATCCCACAAAAACAAAGTTTTTGCAGTTTAATAAACTTTTTCCATGTTTTTATGATAGAACCAATGAGGAAGTTACATTTATAACCCAGGAACAAAAATCACATAGTTTAATAGGATTTCATACTTGGTATAATAACAGCAGTGGAAAAATGAATAAATCAATGTGGCCTCGGTTCAGAGCCTTGCCATAGAGCAATGGCTCTCAGCCTTCCTAATGCCGCGACCCCTTAATACAGTTCTTCATGTTGTGGTGATATCAACCATAAAATTATTTCTGTTGCTACTTCATAACTGTAATTTTGCTACTGTTATAAATTGTAATGTAAATATCTGATATGCAGGATGTATTTTCATTGTTACTTCTCTTTCTCCCTGGGATTCGGCCATAGAGGGACCACTCCACCCCTCTCTAAGCCCTGCCCTCCCTCCTCCGGGGCTCCCTCCTTAGGCTCTCACTCACCTTCTCTCTTCTCACCTCCACCTCCTCCTCCTCCTTCCTCTTCCCTTTTAGCTCCAAAGCAAACCTCACCTCCATCGCTCCCATCTCTTCTTCCCAAAATGGTGGAGGGGCATGCCTGAGTGACATCACCGCCTCCCTCCAGAGAAGAAGAGACCTCTTGGAAGTGAAGGGGACAGGAAAAATTAACAGTGTCTCGGTTCCTAAAACCATCAGAAATATGTGTTTTTGATGGTTTTAGGCGACCCCTGTGAGAGGATCGTTCAACCCACCAAAGAGGTCGCGACCCACAGGTTGAGAACCGCTGTCATAGAGCCTGTGAGAATAGCAGATTATTATTGGATAGAAAACCTTAACTTTAGAGTTGTTTAAACTTCTTCACTTTCTGTCTGAAGGTCGCTTTCAAGCTGCGGATCGCAAAGATTTGATTAAAACTACTGAAAACATTGATGTGTTTATGGATATAAAGGCTTCATGGACTACAAAGGATGTGGCACTCTCTGTTCACCGTGGCTTTAGGTATGTGCATATTCCCACTTGGTTATCATTCAAATAAGTAATTTGAACAAATGAAATTTCTCAGGCCCCTTCTACACTGCCATATAAAACCCAAATTATCTGCTTTGAACTGGATTATATGGCAGTGTAGACTCATATAACCCAGTTCAAAGCAGATAATGTGGTTTATCTGGATTATATGACAGTATATTATCTGGATTATATGACAGTTTAAAGGGGGCCTCAGTGCTTTCAATCCTGGAATGGTGATTAGTCTCTTTCCTGACCTGGAAAAAATGGAACAGACTTGGGAGCAGGAACTTTTTGCCATTTGGGATATGGCAGTTTTTGTGACAGCAGTATGATCTGATTTTTGCAATCTGAGAGGCCGATGTATGACCTGTGCTCCATATGTTAGCCATTCTTGGTGTATTTTCTGCATAATATCATTAGATATATGTGCATGAAACAGTCATTAGGCTCCACTTATAATTATTTCTTCAAGCCACCTCCAGAAATAGTTATGTGGAGATGAAAAACTGTAAGCTGTCCCTTTGAACCTTTTATTCCACATTATTATTACAATGTGGAATGAAAACTATAAAAATATATTTTTAAATCCTTGGAAAATTTATACTGAGAAATTGATTTTTGTTGTTGGTTAAATTGGGAGAAGATACAAATGGTGATCTAACGGGCAGCAGCCAGATTGCTCACTGGAGCAGCTTATAGGGAGCATACAATCCCTCTGTTACATCAGCTCTGCTGGCTGCCAGTCTGCTGTCGAGCACAATTCAAAGTGCTGGCTTTAGCCTATAAAGCCCTAAATGGTTCTGGCCCAGCTTACCTGTCCGAATGTATCTCCCTCTATGATCCACCTCAGAGGTTAAGATCATCTGGGGAGACCCTGCTCTCTAGTCCCACCTCCCTCACAGGCGCAATTGGTGGAGACAAGAGACAGGGCCTTCTAAGTGGTGGCCCCTCAGCTGTGAAATTCCTTCCCCAGTGATATTCAATCAGCTCCTTCCTTCCTAACCTTCAGAAAGAAAGCTAAAACATGGTTATGGGACCAAGCTTTCGGAGAGTAACTGCAGTGCAATAAATGAATGTAGAATTTCTGCAGTGACAACTGGAACTGCTCTGGTTTAAAATCTTGGATGGTGTAGTTTTAATAATTAATGCAATTGTTTAGATGTTTTAATTCTTTGGTTTTTGACATAAATGTTTATTTAATTGTATGTTGTTTTATGACATTGAATTGTTGCTGATGTGTAAGGCCACTCTGAGTCCTCTTCAGGGTTAAAAAGGGCAAGGTAGAAATGTGGTAAATAAATAAATAGGATGGGCAGTTTCCAAAGGTTATGCGAAACTTGGAAAGATCATGCCTCCTCCATGTGCCACTCCGATTGTATTTTTTAAATGATTTTAAATTGGAAAAAAAATCCTTAAGGAGGCAGTGGGGAGTAATTTACACCCTTTTTTCTCCCCCCAGAGCTTCTTTAGAGATTTCAGAAGTGAAGTCGCTATCAGTTTTGGAAAACATGAAACAGCTTTAACCAGGAAACATTGTCGAAGTGTCTTTTTCAGTTGAAGTTTCTAAAATTAGGGTTCCAGGTTCTGGAAAGATTAGGGAGGCTATATGCAAGCAAGCTTTGACCACTTGTATAGTAAGAGCCCTGTAAAAGAACATTTCTTGTCTAATATGGTTGTATCATTTTAGGGTGATTGGACTCTTTACTCATGGCTTTCTTGCTGGTTATGCGGTCTGGAATATCATAGTGATTTATATTCTGGCAGGAAACCAGTTATCAACCATCTCCAACTTGCTGCAGCAGTACAAGGATTTGGCATATCCTGCTCAGTGTCTTTTTTACTTCCTGCTTACAATCAGCACGGTCTCAGCTTTTGACAGGTACATTTTTCATGAACTTCTCTTACTTCTAAATTAATTCAGTGATTTAAAAGTAATTAAAACCATGCTCCTGTACATTTTTTGCAACTTGCAGCAGTAGCCTACATAACTGGCTTTTTGGGGGTCTTTAACACGCTATTTATGGAAGTTGGCTTCTAGTATTACCATATCTACATTGTGCTGTGTTTCTTTCTCCCTACTTTCCCCAATTGTGCCACATCATTGGGGATTCCTAGTGTTAGACAATCTGAATTGAGTCCGATGTTGCCCATTTCTGATTTAGTATACACAGAACATGAATGTGAAATAATGAAGTACCACAACAATCCAGAAGATGGAGGTTTTAGGTGACAGCTGAGTTTGTTAAAGTTAATGGGATTTTACCATTGGTTTCATTAGAAGTCTGGGTTCCCAGAGCACCATGGGTCTCAGAATAAAACATACAATTTTTCCCCACTTGGTGTCTTGTAGAATATTGAAACTAACACATCTTGCATCCACTATTTAGGATCGATTTGGCTAAAGCATCTGTATCTGTACGTGGCTTTCTTACTTTGGACCCAGCAGCACTTGCATCTTTCAGTGAGTATAAAAGGACAGCTGAAAGTTATATATGAGGAAAAGAGGCCTGTGTGATGGTATTTGGTTTTTAAACTGGACCTTCATCATGACTTTTTGTCGTAATTGCTGTTATTTCAATGGTGGCTGTGATGAGTTTAGTAAAGGACATTTGTGGGTTGATAACTGACAATTCTTTGCTGATTTCTGTGTATCACACACAAGACTATGCTTCCACAGAGAAAAATTCAAGTCAGGGGTGAAAAGAGGGTCTCCCTCAGTCCCATTTTGTTGCCTCCCCCAGCCAGGGGAGCTATTTTTAAGCTGCCAAAATGTGATGGCATAGTTCTGTAGCAGTGCACTTTGCTTGTGTCTCCATCTTCCCTCTTCCTTCTCAGTGATAGTTGTGCTTTTGCACTATAAGGAAAATGAAAACAAGGAACATGGCAATTTACAGGATGGCTGTATCACCAATTGCAGTTGGTGTCATTTTGGATCTGGGCCCAAAGTCCTGGTTTGCTCTGGATTCTAGTAGAGAACTCAGGGCAACTTGCAACTTTGGTTAATGCATTAAGGCAGCCTTGGCTTGCATTCACCCAAAATCATCTTATGTGTTTGTTGTTTAGCACTACGGGGCTGATTTACTTGCTTGTTGGGATAAGTGCTCAGTGTAGATGTGCCCACAGAGAGGTGACTATATATAGATATGGAAGGACAGGTGAGGCTTCTGCTAAACTCGCATCTTGTCTAGAACAGGCATTTCCAAAGTCTGGTCCCCGTTCAAGTTTCCAATGGCCTACTCTCCAGGTCTCCTTCTCTCCATTACTTGCTTCTTTCCTTTCTCTCTTCCTTGACTTTCTTCAATCCTCCCTCCCTTTCTTGACTTCCTTCCTTCCTTTTTGGGGATCAGGCCCCCGGAAAAGGCAGGCTCCTCGGAAGGAGAGAAAGAGAGATGGTGGCCTCTTATGTTCCTTCACTTAGACTAAGCGTCATCTTCTCCTCAGGGGGCTCCAGCCTCAGGCATCCCATCCCAGTGGCCCCTTGTCTCTCCCTCTCTCTCTTTCCTTACAACTTTGTCTTTATTTCTTTCCAAAATAACCCCCCCCCCCTATTGCCCTGTTTCCCCAAGTGCTGCGACCACTGCTGTTGCATGGCCAGGAATGGCTGGCCCTACAGTGGCCCCCCTCCCACAACAGGCTGATGGACCCTGAACTGGCCCCCGGCGTAAAAGGTTTGGACACTCCTAGTCTCTAATGATCTAGAGCAATGGTTCTCAACCTGTAGATCCTCAGATGTTTTGGCCTTCAACTGCTAGAAATTCTAACACCTGATAAACTGAGATTTCTGGGAGTTGTAGGCCAAAACACCTGGGGACCCACAGGTTGAGAACCACTGCTCTGTGCAGAAGCAGATCCATATACAAGAATGCACAAGAGACCACTTGAAAAACAGCCGGAAATATCTTTCCCCTTCCTATTCGTCTAGTTTAAATT
Organism: Anolis sagrei ordinatus; assembly: GCF_025583915.1. Lineage (NCBI taxonomy): Eukaryota > Metazoa > Chordata > Lepidosauria > Squamata > Anolidae > Anolis > Anolis sagrei. The sequence goes on from NW_026844366.1 coordinate 185,837,022, forward strand.
TGAAATAAATACCAGAAAGAGAAACTGCAAGCATCTTAGTTGATGCCGACCATATAGTGACTTTGCACACTACAAAACAGCAGTGGGGAATGATTGAAGAAGCAGGTAGTCTATGAATGTGGAATGTTGAAATGTGCATCTCCACAGTTGGACAACTAAGGCAGTGGTAGCAGCAATTTAGGAACCTAATCAGCATAGGCATGGACATTATGACACGACAGGTCTGTGATATTGATGTCTCTGTCATTTCTGTTTTTCCTAGTGTACTTTGCTGCTCTTATATTATCTCTGAGCCAGCAAATGACAAGTGACAAAATCAACCTTTACACGCCTCCTTCAGAGAATGGTAGCCTCTGGTAGGAATTGTTTTCTTTCTTCCAAACAAATGTTTTGTGATATTTGTACCAAACTATGTACATAAAATTATTTGTAACATTGTATGGGGTATAGTGCAAAATTGTAACTGTGCTTCAATCATTGAAGGGTTCTGTCAGTTGTTTTGCTGAAAAGTGAAGAGCCGGTTTTGCTGAATATCCCCTATTATTGCATCAGAAGTCACAAGTCAGATCATTCCTTTTTGAACTCCTTTTTATTCTTCCTTTTTACAGTTTTCTTAAAACAATGAATAGGTTTGATACTTTGTGGGCTTGATTAATATGTTCTTAGAATCTAGGTCCTCCAGCACAACTCTGTGATCGATTAGTCCATAGTCACCTTGGAACACCTAGAGAGAACACCAGAATAGTTTGTGCTGATACCAATATTAGCCCTCCAGAGTTACAAGAGGTATCTCATAACTACTGTAGCAGACTGTATTGATTTAATACTACCCCAAACAATGACAGTTAATATTATGCAATGGGAATAAAATTCACATTTTAAATCACAATTAAAATGATACAGTTTTAAAGTGATAAATTATACAATTATATATTAGAACTATCTCATATCTTTTCCCAGTCTCAGGACAAAAGGTGAACCTGGTGTGCCTTCATAATAGCACTTTTAAAGAAAGTGAAAACTTTTAAAAATAATTTTAATCAGCAGGATAGGGCAGTGTTAGTTACTTCAGAAACTAACTGCTGTTCTAGAAGACATTTCTAAAGAGTTATAACAGAATCATTTCTGTATGTAATATGGAGCTGTTTCAATAATGCAGAAAATGGGAGGTGGGTTTTGATTTTTAAAGGAAAAGAGTTGGATGGTTAAAGAGTAGAACTTGTGCTTTCCTGCAGCTTTTTTTGCTAGAGTGCTTTGAAAACATTGAAATACCTTGGATAATTATAAAAAGATTTGGAAAAAGGGCCAGATAACTAGTGGGCATAAGAATGTTTTGGCATCGCATCTTTTATCACTTTTTTCTTTGAAAATCAAATGCCAACCTTTTTGGGTAGACAGGGCAGTTTCTTCACTGAACAAGTGATGCCATTATTTATATCTTACCTTTCATTAGCTAGGTACATAAAAGCAAATGATTTCTTTATTTACACTTATGGAGCTATTTATATAAACCAGGGTTGGGAATCCTGCAGCCCTCCAGAAGTTGTTGGACTGCAATGCCTGGTATTCCTGACCATTGATACTTGCTATCCAGTATTTGGAGGGCTGCATGGTTCCCATCTCTGGTTTCATCTCATGGAACCCCTGCTCTGATATCTGATTTGGCCACAATAATTTTTTTTGCATTTTTTTCCAGGACCTCAGATGCAGAGGAACACATTCTTCAGCCCTGGATTGTGGTTAATCTTGTGATAGCTCTTCTTGTTGGATTTTCCTGGCTCTTCATGTCCTACCGGCCCCAGCTAGATCACAGTGAAGGTATAGAACAGTCGGTCTGAGTTGGGATTCATAAGCTAGACATGTACAGTTGGCCCTCCCCATTTGCGGATGCCGTGTTTGTGGGTTTGATTAATACATTCTAAGAATCTAGGTCTTCCAGCACAATTCTATGATCAACTTCCAGCAGAAGTTAACTATAGTCACGTTGGAAGACCTAGAGAGAACACATTTTAGGCATGTATAGGTCCTCCAGAATTTGTGTTGGAAGTTGACCATAGAATCACACTGGAGGACATAGGGATTCCTAGTCTTTCTCCCAAGATTTTTAAAAAATTCACATTTTTTCACTTTTATGGGGGCCCTGTGCCCCTAACATCAGCAAATGTAGGGAGATAACTATATTTCCATTAGAGAGTTCATTACTAAATCTATTTTCTTTCCCAGATATATCAAAGGCATTGCAAAGGGAAGGCAGGGACAAGGTTGTGTTGACAGTGATTATAGCAGTGTTAAAGTTTAAACATGAACTGTAGTGTTGGAGGAAAATTCTGAGAATGCCTTGAACCGCAGGAAGATTAAACTAGTCCATCCTCCAGGAAAGAAAACTCATTGCTCACTGGTTGGAAAGACAGTAGAGGCAAAGATGAAGTACTTTGGCCACATAATGAGAAGACAGGAAAGTTTGGAGAAGATAAAGATTCCAGGGTAAATGGAAGGAAAAAGGAAGAGGGGCCCACCAAAGGCAAGGATAGTGTCCTTGAAGTGACTGGCTTCATCTTGAAGGAGCTGGGGGTGGCCACGGCTCTAGCGTGGGCTGGTCCATGGGGTCAGAAGAGTTGGAAGCGTCTGAACAAATAAACAACAACAAAGTTAAAAGTCATAGTGGTTGGACAGAAACTAGGAATAAATGAATAAATATCCTGGTTTTGGTCAAAATTTAGATTGTGTATTACATTTTTCTGTGTTTTATGTTTTGAGATTGCTTTCAACTATTTTTTTAATGAAAGTCACAGAGTGGTTTTGGCTAACACAGGAGTGAAAAAAGGTAATAGTTGGTGAACTTAAGATTTCTGTTTTGAGGATTTATTTTATATCATATTCTCAGATTTATTCCATCATTGAGAATCCTAGCTGTAACATATTTAGATTAATGTACTAAGAAATTAGTATTATTCACGAATACTGTATTCTAATGTCTCACACTGCTTTTTTTATTTTCTTGCAGAGCTGATGTTTAATTCTGAAGTGGAAGAATTTCCCCCGCCAGAAAGAGAAACCAAAGTATCTTCATAGTATAGAGCAGTTCCTCAAATATGATATAGTCATGTTGCCTTAGAATTACCTATTTTATCTGTACTTAATCCTTTTGTATTTAAATATATTTTTCATTTGTTTAAATTATTTGTATATTGTATTAGCTATATTTTTAAAATGCCTACAGTTAAGGTCATGCGGAGTAAAACATTATTTTTTAAGAATCAGAAATTACTTCCTAAATGTCTAGTTCAAATGTAATGCCTATTGTATTTTGGGGGGGGGGGGGGAATCAAACAAATGGAACAGGAAATTCAGAAGAAAATGAGAGCATCTGTATTTTATATTTGTTATTGTTCTGGGTACATATTTGTCTTCAAAATATCAGAGGAATTTTAGTGCCAATTTGTTCTTAATTATATCAGGTCTTAAAATACCATTTTAAACCATCATCACAGGAACTTAAAGAGCTTTTATTGAAGTATTTATAAATATTTCTATATATTGGTGCATTTTAGGCATTGCTTACTAATGGTACTGCTATCTATAACGCCATACGTTTCATGTTTTATATAACTTGATTTTTAAACTTACTTGAACAAAAATATGCTTCTGTTTCATCCCTTACCTTTGAAATAATACTGATTTCAGCAAGATGTTCAACTGTTTGATATGGTTTCATGTGCTAGCTAAAGTTCATATTTGTCAATTAGAAGTTTACCCTGTGAGGCAGTGTACTGACACAAAATACTTCTTAAAGACTAAAGGCTGATTGTATCTGACATTACAAAAGTAGTTGAAAACTTTGTAAAACTAAAAACAGAAATTTGTAAGCCTCTTTTATAATGCCATTTAAATTGTCAATAATTTGATAGTCACATTGATTGGAAAAGTGTTATTATAATGCTACCTCTATTCAACTGTGTAATTAAAATTTTATTTTTCTTACCTTATTAATCAAAATACAATAATTATGCTACTATGAGAATGCAAGGATTTTTTTAGGTTTTTAAAAGTTATGTATCTTCATAAATTTGTGCTGCACTCCCCTACTAATGAGTGTATTAACTAAAAATACTTCAACAGAATTCTTTTTTTTAATTCTGAGAATCTGCTGCAAGATTCCTAACAGGTGAAATCATACAAGCAAAAGGAAGAGGCAGGGTGCGGTATGTGGACTCCCAGGGCCACTCATGTTTTTATGTGTTTTAAAGTTGCTTTTGATTTGCCATAGGATTTTCTTTGCAAATAAGAGCGACAATTACATTTGCACATCTTTGCAACTTGATGGAATATGTACTCATACATTTTTAAAAGGACATGGCTTCCATATCCACTTGTCAATATTAAGCAATGGTACATTCGATAAGTAAGAGATGTTTCATTACATGTGAGATATGGAACACCTCATTTAAGATGTATAGGTTCACTATACAGGCAGCCCGAGATACAAACATCCGATTTACAAACGACCCCTAGTAAAGAACTGGGGCGAGACAACAGGAAGTGAGAGAAAGCTATCTCTTGGAAGCAAAATTCACTCCTAAAAGATTTGTCATGGGGAAAATATTAATAATACTTTATTTATATTCCGCCCTTCTCCCTATAGGGACTCAGAGTGGATTGCATTGTAAACAGATACTGGCAAACATTCAATTACTTGTTGTGATACAAAGAGACACACAAAGAAACAAAGGCAAAGGCTTCTCCTTTAATTTCTGGCTTTGGAGGCGGTACTCATCTCTGGCTCTGGAAGAAGTGCTGTTCTCCATTTCCAAGCTGAGGGGCCTGCGTTATGACTGCTTGGAGCATCTTATGCCTTTCCTGCCAAAGCAGTACCTATATATCTATTCACATTTGCATCTTTTCGAACTGCTAGGTTGGCAGGAAACTTCTAGGTTGGCAGAAAAGGGGTAGTTAAAAACTAGACAAATTATACTGTGCTGGAATAAATCTATGCATTTATTTAAGCTGTGGCTTCTTTTTGGATTCTTTGTTTGTTTTACGGAAGCAAGTGTAACCATGAACACTAACATATTTGAGTGATATACAGGCAATCCCCAAGTTACAAACATCCGACTTACAAATGACTCCTACTTAAGAACAGGGGTGAGAGAATCTACCCCTCGGAAAGGAATTTCACTCCTGAGTTTTCATGCGGAAAAAGTCTCTTCACTGAAAGTTTATCACCAATCCTTGTTTCTACAACAAGCTACATTTTTCAAAATCCAATTATCACCGGGACAGAAAGAGAGGTGAAATCTGCTGAAGAGGGGCACAGACAGCAAAGGCAGGGGTGTTAACCCTTCCCTATAGTAGCCAAAGCTTATATACAGTTTAAACTCTACTTAAGAGGGTCCCAACTTAAGAATGTTTTGAATTAAGAGCTAGCACCAGAGGGAACGCTAGTACCAAGCTATAGGACTTCAAGGGAGCAGCCTCCATGCCTCGTGCTCTTGTTTGCTTTGGGAAGTTGTGGTCTGCTTTGCTCTTGTCCACTTGGAGAAACTTTGGGTTAGTTGATTTTGTGTGTGTGTGTTTTTATTACTGGTATGTTTGGCTTCATGAAGGGAAGGAGGGAGGCTGAAATGAGGACAGGATGAAGAAGAAAATGATGCTTCTGCATCTTCTCTTTGTGCTTTGTGCTTCCCTGCCACAACTTTGTACTTCTACTATTTTAAAGTTGATGTTTCTTTTTTTATTGTTCAATGTGAATGTGCATTACTATATAATTTATTATTTATAGTTTTTTTTTTTACTTAAAAACACACAACAAAAATGGGGAGGGTTCTGGGAGTCAGAATGGATTAATAGCATTTTAATGGGGAAATTGAAGCGATTTAAGAGCTCAGCCATGGACCGAATTAAGCTCTTAACTCAAGGTATCAATACGTATATATGTGTTTATGTGTGTGTGTATGCCTGTACGTATAGATACATACACATATATATTAATATGCCTGTACATGTGTGCGTGTGTGTGTGTGTGTACTAGCCGTCCCCTGCCACGCGTTGCTGTGGCCCAGTCTGGTGATCTGGAAAATAAAGTAATTAGAAAGTGTTGGTTTCTAATATATGTAATTTCTTTATGGTTGTGGGTAAACAATATTTCTTGCTGTTTCTTTGTCAGTATTGATGTGGAGATTGTCTGGAACATGCAACATATAATTGTCCTTCTTTAGGGGTCCCTTTCAAATCTATGATACTATATCTCAGTGTGTGAGAATCATATATATTTAATCTATATCTATGGCTTGATGGGTCTTTGTCAGGAGGGCTTTGGTTATGTTTTCTTGCCCTGGTGAAGGGAGTTGGACTGGATGGCCTTAAGTATGGGGGTTCTGTGTGGGAAGTTTGCCCCAGTTCTGTCGTTGGTGTGGTTCAGCATGCTCTCTGATTGTAGGTGAACTATAGATCCCAGTAACTACAACTCCCAAATGTCAAGGTCTAGTTCCTTCAAACTCCATCTGTGTTCATATTTGGGCATATGCAGAGGCGGCAATGGTAAGCAAACAGTATTTTGGCACCCCCCCCCCCCAACCAATCACTGATATATATTTTCTGTTCGTCGTGGGAGTTCTGTGTGCCATATTTGGTTCAATTCCATCATTGGTGGAGTTCAGAATGCTCTTTGATTGTAGGTGAACTATACACCCCAGTAACTACAACTCGCATATCTCAAGGTCTATTTTGCCTCAAGAGCGCCCCTGGGCAAAATCAACTATACTGCAAATGCTTACTTTGCATAATGGGTTGAGCTGCCCCTGGGCATATGGAATATTCAAACACTCAATGCTGGATCTGGACTAAACTTGGCACGAATACTCAATATGCCCAAATGTGAACACTGGTGGAGTCTGGGGAAAATAGATCTTGATATTTTGTAATTGCTGGGATTTATAGCTCACCTACAATCAAAGAGCATTCTGAACTCCACCAATGACAGAATTGGGCCAAACTTCCCACACAGAACCCTCATGACCAACAGAAAATACTGTGTTTTCTGGTGGTCTTTAGTGACCCCTCTGATACTAATAATATTACTAATTACTAATAATATTACAGTATAATTGATATAGTGCAATATAGCAATATTTAAAACTGATCTTGTACTATGTTAATAATATATTGTATCCTACCTGCGGGACCGCATTTCCATCTACGAACCCACACGCTCACTCCGATCATCTGGAGAGGCCCTGCTCGTGATCCCGCCTGCGTTGCAAGCACGTTTGGTGGGGACTCGAGACAGGGCCTTTTCCGTGGTGACCCCCCGACTTTGGAACACCCTCCCCAAAGACCTTAAAGACTCGGCTGTTCCGATGTGCCTTCCCAGACTAGGAAATCCCTATCACCAAGTCCTTAAGCACTTTACTAGAATTAAGATTGCTGTACACCGCACACTGCACTTGCCCTATTTATTATTTATTTACCTTACTTATATACCGCTGTTCTCAGCCCGAAGGCGACTCACAGCGGTTCACAACAAATACGAACAGCAAAAATTCAGTGCTACAGTATAGAAACAGTTAACAACCTAACACATTACACAATTAATAAACAGTTACTACAATACCTATTCACTGTCGTCTCGTCATCAAAAACATGTTCCAGATTCGTCATCCATTGTTCCATTCCAGTGTTCATTAACCAATCATTGCAATAATTATTCGAACGCCTGCTCAAACAGCCAGGTCTTCACTTTTTGCGGAATACCATTAGAGATGGTGCTAGTCTAATGTCCGTAGGAAGGGCGTTCCACAGCCGAGGAGCCACCACCGAGAAGGCCCTATCTCTCGTCCCCGCCAGCCGAGCTTGAGAAGCAGGCGGGATCGAGAGCAGGGTCTCCCCGGAAGATCTCAAAGTCCTGGTGGGTTCATAGGCAGATGCCTTGTATAATGCCTTGTTTACCACCTGTTCACACCAGCACTTTTAATCCTGTACCCATTACTTTGGCCCGGCCCAATTTTATTATGAATTTGTTATTCTTTATTGCCTGTTGTTTCTATTGCTGAATTGTTTTAATTTGCTTTGGTTCTGTATTGTTATATTGTGTGTTGAGGCCTTGGCCTTGTAAGCCGCATCGTGTCCTTTGGGAGATGCTAGCGGGGTACAAATAAAGTTAATAAAATAATAATAATAATAATAATAATAATAATATATACCTTGTAAGTCGCTCTGAGTCCCCTTTGGGGTGAGAAGGGCGGCATATAAATGTCGCAAATAAATATATAAATAAATACTCCCTCATGACCCCTCCAGGGGTCCCGACCCCCAGGTTGAGAACCACTGCTCTAGAACATGGCCATATAGCCCGAAAAAACCTACAACCACCCAGTGATTCCGGCCATGAAAGCCTTCGACAAGACATAGAAGCTATCTTGTTCGTAACCCGGGGGCTGCCTGTGCCACGGAAAGGGCTGCCAGGAGCACAGCAGCCTCTGGAAGGCCAAGGGTGGCGACCCCTTTGTGGTCCCAATTGTGACGCCGGGGGCGGCAGGGCGGCCTTGGGCGGGAGGAGGGGCCCAGGCAAGACCCCTGGGGTGGTGGGCGCGCGGGGAGCGGGGCGAGGCCTCGGCGCAGGCAGGCAGGCAGGCAGAGGGTGCCGGCCTCCCTCCCTTCCGCAGCGGCCATGGGGGGCCCCTCCAAGCGCAGGGAGTCCCTCGTCCCGCCCCGCTTCGAGGCCTCGTCGCGGAGAGGCACGCTCGACAAGGGGCCGGCGCCGGCGCCTGGGCCCTCGGCCTCGTCGGGCTACTACCAGTGGGCGCGCAACGAGCCCGACCCGGACGAGGAGGCCGAGCCGGACCTCGCGGGCTTCTCGGTGGCCACGGCCGTGAACCTCGGGGCCTGCCCCAGCGGCATCGACCTCGCCGCCACCACGCCCGCCGAGCGCCTCCGCGGGGACAAGGCCCGCTCCCTCCTCCGGGTAGGGCGGAGGGAAACTCGGAAAGACCTTGCTCGCTGTAGAACTCGACGCGCTGAGCTCCCCTCAGAGCCCTCGGACTTCATTTCCCAGAATCCCTCCCTGTTCGCCCTGCCCGCCGGGGCTTCTGGGAAGTGAAGTCCACCACTCCTGAAGGACCCTCCTTTCAAGGGTGTCCCAAAAGGTGCCTGTAGAGGGAGAGTGGGAAATTGCGGCTAAAGTTACAAACACCCGACTTATAAATGACTGAGAGGAGATATGATAGCCATGTATAAATATGTGAGAGGAAGCCACAGGGAGGAGGAGGGCCCTTCCACACAACCCTATATCCCAGAATATCAAGGCAGGAGACTTCCCTGGAGACTGGGGTGCAATGGAACAATGGCTTCAAACTACAAGAGAGGAGATTCCATCTGAACATGAGGAAGAACTTCCTGACTGTGAGAGCTGTTCAGCAGTGGAACTCTCTGCCCCGGAGTGTAGTGGAGGCACCTTCTTTGGAAGCTTTTAAACAGAGGCTGGATGGCCATCTGTCGGGGGTGCTTTGAATGCAATTTCCTGCTTCTTGGCAGAGGGTTGGACTAGATGGCCCATGAGGTCTCTTCCAACTCTTTGATTCTATGACTCTGAGTTAAGAACAGGGCTGCGACAACTTCACACTCCAGGCCCTTCCAGACAGACCTATATCCCAAGACCATGATGGTGAACCTATGACACGCGTGTCAGCATTGACACGCATGGCTATTTTTGATGACACGCAGACACATGTGGCCACATACAGAGAAATACACCTTATAAGAGCCAATCTAATTCCATCCTTAAATTTGTAAAAGGCTCTACAAATTTAACATCTGCACGTTTGAGCATTGTTCACTCCATAACTCAGCATGGATTATACATTTTTCTTATTTAAACTATAAATATTGCAAAATTATGGTTTTTTTCTCGAAGTGACACTCTACCCTAGTTATGCTCAGGTTTTTGGCAAATTTTTACACACCAAGCTCAAAAGGTTGCCCATCACTGTCCCAAGATATCAAGGCAGAAAATCCCACAATCTCTGCTTTGAACTGGGTTATCAGAGTGAGTCCACATTCAGGTAATGTGGGATTGTCTGCCTTGATATTCTGAGATGCAGGACTGTGTGGAAGGGCCCTTACAAACAAGTAATAGTTGCAAACAGGGATGAGGGCCCTTCCACACAGCCCTCTATCCCAGAATATCAAGGCAGACAATCCCACGTTATCCCACATTATCTGAGTGTGGACTCAGATAACTCAGTTCAAAGCAAATATTGTGGGATTTTCTGCCTTGATATTCTGGGATATTGGGCTGGGTGGAAGGGCCCTGAGACAATTATTTGTTTATTTATTATTTCAGATATTTGTACCCCGCTCTACCCCCGAAGGGGGACTCAGGGCGGCTTACAGCCGGCAACAGTTTGATGCCCCACATATACAGCAGATAAAACAACAGTTACATAATAAGCAAAACATTAAAATTTGATTAAAAACCATTTAAATAGTGCAAATAGTCCGAGTTCTACAATCAACAACTTAATCCAAAGCCTGTCCATAGTCCATTTTCCATAGCATTGTTGTCATTTTATTGTCAGCCTGCTATCTGAATGCCTGGTCCCATAGCCACATCTTCAACTTTTTCCTGAAGGAAAGGAGGGAAGCTGTTGACCTAATTTATCTGGGGAGCAAGTTCCACAGGCAGGGTTCACCACCGAGAAGGCCCTGTCCCTCATCCCCACCAAGCACATTTGTGACAAAGGTGGGATCACGAGCAGGGCCTCCCCGGAAAATCGTAAGTTTTGATGTGGGACGTAGGGGGAGATACGTTCGGACAAGTAAGCTGGGCCAGAACCGTATAGGGCTTTATAGGTCACAACCAGCACTTTGAATTGTGCTCGGAACTGGACAGGCAGCCAGTGGAGCTGACATAATGGGGGAGTTGTGTGCTCCCTGTATGTCGCTCCAGTAAGTAGTCTGGCTGCCGCCCGTTTGACTAGCTGAGATAAAACTACCCCTCGAAAGAGAGATTCACCCCTGAAAGAGTTACCATGGGGAAAAGGTGTCTCCTCCACTGAAGCTTTCACACCAATCCTTTCCACCACAAGCCATTGTTTTTCAAAACCTAATTATCACAGGGATGGGGAGTGAGGTGAAATATTCTGAACAGCAAAACAAATACCACAGGGGTGTTCACCCTTCCCTATATGTATATGTTCATGCTTTTGGTCATGATATACATATAGGGAAAAGACAACTGATGGACGTGTCAACTAACGAACTGGATACCAAGAGACCATAAGCGGCCCTTGGGCAGTCCTTGTACTCAATGGGACGAACCCATGGTTAAGCTATTCAGCCAAAGATGGAAAAGAAAAGAACAGGATCATATATTTTAGCAACTGGTAGAGCTGCGAGAAGCCCAAAGGTGTAGACTGACTAAAATCGAATAGGATAGGAAATGGCTGGAGTTACAAATTAAGAAATATACCAGTTCTGACTTACATACAAATTCAACTTAAGAACAAACCCTACTAAACCTCTCTTGTTCATACCCCCAGGAACTGCCTCTATTCATTATACACTTTCTTTTGGCAGTGACTTTTTTAGGACAGAGCTTTCCAAACATTTTGTGTTGGTGACATGTTTCTTTTTCAAAGAAATGCATCATTTTGTGACATTGTAATTTAGCTTTACTAGCAAACCAGAGGTTCTCTAAGCCAACTTCTTATAATTAAAGCTGCTTTTAGGATGACGACTTAAATGGGCGATTTGTTTTAATTTTTTTATATTGTTTTTATTATAACATGTATATTTATGCTTTTTCTTGTTGTGGGCACCATGCTATGCCGGTTGTTAGCTGCCCTGAGTTCCTCTGCAGAGGTTGAGATAGGACGGGATATAAATGCCCTAAATAATAAATAAATATAAATTAATAAATAAATAAATGTGCCATTCTAGTTAGGCCCAGCCTTGCTGTCAGAAGGCAGCAGAGAGCAGGGTTTTTTTTTTTTTGGGGGGGGGGATGAATCTCCTCCTCTTCAGGCTATTTGAATCTGCTGGAGCAGTGGTTCTCAACCTTTGGACCTCCAGGTGTTTTGGACTTCAGCTCCCATAGTCCCTAAAAGCTGGTAAGCTGGGAGTTGAAGTCCAAAACACCTGGAGACCCAAAGGTTGGGACCACTGTGCTGGAGGATGGAGTTGTGGTCTCTTTCCCTCCACAGTTCCTAGGAAGGTATAAAAGGGACTTCTACGTGAATGCAACATCCATGTAGGCTCTGTATATCCAACTAGGAGGAAAGTTTCCCAGTAAGAAGGGCGACCCTTTATGTCCACGTGTATGCATATATCACTTCATGCTTGTGAGTGAGCCTGACGGGTATGATCCTACCTCTGGTCTCCTTGCATGCATTCATTACCTTTGAGAAGGAGGTTGAGGCTCAGGTTGATCAGAAGCAGAATCCACACTGCCAATGTTCCATTGCGTCCAAGGCTTGGCTTCCTCTAAACTAGAATGTTGGCTTCTATTATGAGGTAACGCTCATTCCCCAGTTGTCAGAGCTAAATAGTGTGCCTTGACTTATATGGATATTCAGTTAAATTGCCTATACTTTTAAATTAAACTATTTGTACTTTTAACTATACTATGTACCCCAATTCTAAGAGCAAGATTACAAATACCCCCCTGCTTCAGTTTTTTTATGTAGTCAGAAAAAACCTACTGAATCTACTTTCTTCATCTTGGGCCACGTTCGAACCAATTTTCAGCTTCTCTACTGGTACGAGAATCGGTTATTAATATGGAGGATACATTTCCCCTTTCCCAATTTTTTAATCCTCACATAAATATGAAAGTAGATTTTAAGTATAGTCTAAGTATAGAGTATTTACTTGTTAGTGATTTCACATGCATCGTAAGAGAAAAAGTACTGTACTTCCTTTTGTCTATCTTAAATCAGTTGATTTAATCTTTGGCCCAATCTACACTGCCAGGAAAATGCAGTTTAACTGCATTACATTGCAGTGTGCATGGGACCTTCATTGGATGGTTGGTGAGTAGCATCATGAGACAGGGAGAAAAACCTCTTTCCACTTTTCCCATACCATGCATATTGCTTTCCACCTAAATGATGTTTGCTCTTACTTGCATTAAAAAACAAAAATAAAATATTCCAAGGTCTATTTTTTACTCATAAAGGAGTTGTTTCAGCCCTCTCAATTCTATATTGGCACAAAATGCAATATCTCATTTGTCCTTCCTTGCTGAGGCAGATTTCTGAGCCAAACTGGTCAATTCAGTAAAACAGTCATTGTAGTTCTTTAAAATGTTGGCTCTGTTGTTTTTTCCTTAGTAGGTTAAGCTATATTGGGTTGCAGAATGTATAACCAACTCCAAAATTTAATTTCTCACTTTGTATAGATGTTGTTGAGAACTCAGAAGACCTCTGAGGATGCAGTATCTTTCCTGTCCTCTGGCATTCAGAATTTAGTTCCTTGTGGTGATGTGGTAGGTAGATTAAATGTGTTCTTAATACTGATTTTTCATGTCAGGTGTTTACTTTTTAAACTAGTATGGGCCTACAAATAAAATTCTGAAAAATAAGAATGAGGGGTGTGATTACAACCTGGTTGAAAGACCTGTATAAGTAGATTGGTTGCTCTATATAAGTTGATTGATTCAGGGCCAGTCCCTTCACCATGACCGAGTCAAAAGACAGAAGGCTGCATGCTGTATGCAGTACCCAAATGAGTGAGAATATTTTGCTTCTCGTAAATGTATTTCTGTTAGATACGGAAATGTATGTAAATGCCAATCTGATGTCTGCAGTTTCATCAACGCATGAAATATGTGTTATCTTGCCTTAATATAAGATGATCTTCCTTGCCAATATTATGTGCTAGAAATGCCATGTGCCATATATTAGAGATGTATACCTTATGTTGTTTATTCCTTCAGTTGTTTCTGACTCTTCGTGACCACATCGATCAGAGATCCCTGTCAGCCATGGCCACCCCCAGCTTCTTCTAGATCAAGCGAGTAACTTCAAGGATGCAATCCATCCATATTGTCCTTGGTCATCCCCTCTTCCTTTTTCCCTTCCATTTTCCCCAGCATCCTTGTCTTCTCTAAGCTTTCCTGTCTTCTCATTATGTGGCCAAAGTACTTCATCTTGGCCTCTACTATCCTTCCCTCCAATGAGCAGTTGGGCTTTTTTTCCTGAAGTATGGACTGGTTGGATCTTCTCGCGGTCCAAGGCACTCTCAGAATTTTCCTCCAGCACCACAGTTCAAAAGTGTCTATCTTCCTTCGCTCAGCCTTCATTATGGTCCAGCTCTCACATCCATGGCTTACTATGGGGAATATCACTGCTTTAACTATGCGGATCTTTGTTGCCAGCGTGATATCTCTAGTCTTAACTATTTGTTTGAAAATGGTCATTGCTCTCCTCCGAATAAGTAAACGTCTTCTGATTTCCTGGCTGCAGTCTGTGTCTGCAGTAATCTTCATGCCTGGAAATACAAAGTCTGTCACTGCCTCCAGATTTTCTCCCTCTATTTGCCTGTTGTCAATCAGTCTGGTTGCCATAATCTTGGGGTTTTTTTTATGTTTCACTGCAACCCAGTTTTTGCACTTTCTTCTTTCACCTTGATTAGAAGGCTCCTCAGCTCCTCGTTGCTTTCAGCCATCAAAGTGGTATCATCTGCATATCTAAAGTTGTTAATGATTCTTTCTGCTATTTTAACTCCAGCCTTGGATTCATCAAGCCCCGCACATCGCATGATGTGTTCTGCATACAAGTTGAATAGGTTGTGTGAGAGTATACAACCCTTCCATACGCCTTTCCCAATCTTGAACCAGTCTGTTGTTCCGTGGTCTGTTCTTACTGTTGCTATTTGTCCTTATACAGATTCCTCAGGAGACAAACAAGGTGACTTGGTATCCTCATATCACCAAGAACTTGCCACAGTTCAGTGGTACTCAATCCCAACCAGTTTACCAGCTGTTAGGATTTCTGGGAGTTGAAGGCCAAAACATCTGGGGACCCACAGTTTGAGAACCACTGCCACAATTTATTATGATCCACACTGTCAAAGACTTTAGAATAGTCAATAAAACAGAAATAAATGTTTTTCTGAAACTCCCTGCCTTCCTCCTTTATCCTTATTTTGGAGGGGATTGAATACAAAATTCCAAGACTTTGCCTTATTAACTTCCAAGCTTGTACATGAGCACTAATGTTTTGTTTGGTTTTTTTTAAAGTAAGCCTTGCCTTTGACTATAATGTGATTTTATAAAAGTCCTAATTTGACACTTTATCTTCTAATAGGTTGGCTTGTTGGCAGTTATTGTGAAGCAGTGCAAAGATTTCACTCCCAAGTGTATCCTTTTCTTCTGGTTATTTATAAATACAAAACTGTACGTTCTCAGAGTGCAGCCATATAGTGACAGAGCTAGAACAAGGTTTCTATGTGCTTGTGTATAGTAAAATACTAATTTCCAAAACACTGTCACCACAATTGCACATGCAAATTTCCCTCATTGGGCAACAGCAAGTTTTGGAAGAGGAACCCCAGTTTGGGAGAATGATACAATATAAATGAAATATTGCTCCCAGTGCTATCTCTCCTGCCTGATCCCCCTCTTGCAGCTGCTCTTAACGCTTTATAAAGTGTTAAGAGTACTTCCCTATAACCCTACATTTGTTGTGCATGTTGTTTTACATCTGGGGTGGGCAAGTAACAGTCCTCTTTGGTTGGAGTTTTCAGTAGTTCTAACCAACATGGCCAATGGTTAGTCAATTGTTGTCTAACAACAATTTGCAAGCCACTAACCACTCACCCACTCATTGATGCTTGTCCCTTTTACTTGAATCCCATTGTGAAAGTACCTTGCCCTGGCCAGGTTTGCTCAAAAGAACCCTGATGTATTTCTTACTTAGGTGTTCGATACTGCACACTTCAACTTAGTTTGAAAGCCAAAGATCCTCATATAAGAACATACTCTTAAAGAGGCCCCTGGTGGTGCTACGGGTTAAACCGCTGAACTGCTGAACTTGCTGACTGAAAGGTTGGTGGTTCAAATCTAGGGAGCAGGGTGAGGTCCCACTGTTAGGCCCAGCTTCTACCAACCCAGCAGTTTGAAAACATGCAAATGTGAGTAGATCAATAGGTACTGCTTCTGTGGGAAGGTAACGGTGCTCCAAGCAGTCATGCTGGCCACATAACCTTGGCAGTGTCTATAGCCCTTGGAGGTGTCTAAGGATCCTTGAGTTAGAAATGGAACACCACCACCCCACAGTCAGACACAACTAGACTCAGTGTCAAGTGGAAACCTTTACCTTACACTTAAAGAGTGCATTTTGAAATCCTAACACATTGACTCTCCAGCTATGTTACATGGAGGGAAAGTGGAACAGTCATAAGGCAAAGCACACCAAAATAAACTACATGTAATTTCTAAAGGGTTATCATGTACAAAAAAATGTGGACCAGGAATGCTGTGAAAGGACATGATAATCACTCCAGCCTCTACCTAATCCTCGTCAAACCTGATGGCAGGTATTGCTTCCTACCTCACATATGAGAGCTTGGGGGGACAATTTAGGTGAGAGAAATCATACAGGAAAAAAAACAATGATCCCACTCCAACATAAAAAAAATATTTTTATGTAGACACATTTATTTTACAGAAAAGAAATTGAAAATATTGGGAAGCTGGTTTCAGAATAGAATAGAATAACTTTATTGTCATTGTACATTGTACAATTAAGATATTTTTTTATCTTGTCATTTTTTGTTCTTGTTGCAGCGTTTTGTATATATAGAATGCTAAGTAGACTTTATCAGTTCTTCGTAATATGTTATTCCATGTTTGTTTTGCTGTCTGTTCCCAGAAAGGTTCATGCTTCCTTAACAGAAGGCGCCATGTTAAAAAAGTCAGTGTTAAACGTGACATCTATTTATTGGTCCGTATTAGTATTGATAAAATCATGAAGTGCACAAACCCTCAAATTTACAAAGCAAGTTTGAGGAGCAGCAAAAAGCCTGAAATCGTTAATTTTGGAGATGTGAGGTATTTTTCAGTAAAGGTGTGTTTCTTCCATTCATGAATACTCTTAAAATAAACAAATAACCTGCCTGTTGATTATTATATATCTAAATATGGACAGTGTCCTTGTTCACACATGTATGCAAAGATGCGTGTGTAGACATATACCACTGAAACACAAATGTTGGATTTTTCTATAGAAGACTTATCCTCCGATGAAAGACTATGGGACGTGTGAAACTAAAGTAAAAATTTTACTTGCCAAAATAAGAGTCAAGAATATACTGTATACATGTACAGGGTGCAGCAGCATAACTTCCTTTTTAAAAATGTGCACCATTCAGTCGGTTGAAGACGTAGCGGAACGCTAGTGGTCTCATTCGAGAGGCGGGAATATAAAGTTTTGTCCTGACACAGTTCAGTCGCCATCATGCGTTGGAACAGTGGGGAGCGTGCTTTTGCCGTTGAGGCCTACTTTTCGAGCGGATTTGGAGTGTCCAGCCTGCTCTCCACATTTGGCCCCTTATGATTTTTTTCTATGGGTTTTTTTTTTAAAGAAATTGCCAACATAACGCTTGCTATGCTGGCAAGAGTCATGACAAACGCCAGAAATCGGTATGGAGAATGGGGGACATCACCTACATAATTTGATCTTCAAAACTACATAAAACAAAACTTTAGGTATGCGCCTACATTATAAAAAAAAAATCTGATTCATACAATGGGTTTTATTAAGTTTTGAAAAAAAGGAAGTTATGCTGCTGCACTCTGTATGTATTTATGTATACATTTAGAAATGTTAGTCCAAAATTAACCAAAAAGACAGGATTTTGCTTTCCAAGGGTCAATGTACATTCTGTACCTTAACAGTTATCAAAAAAAGGAACCATTCCATGGCAAAAGGCAAGAGCTTTGTCCATTCCAGGAAAATTAAATGAAGCACCAACCCTTTCTGCTCTCCTTTGCTGGGAAATGTCGAAGAGACGCCAACACTACTGCCATTTCTCTGACCAGGCATTCCAAAAGGCCAGAAATGGCACTATGACAGAGAGAGTTAGAGGGGTTGGTGCTTCTTTTTGGTTCTCCTGGGACAGGGTAAGTTCTCACCTTTTGCTACTTCACTCAGAGAAGGTGGCAGTGCCTATATTTATTAAAAAAAGAAACAATTACCATTGAGGTCACCCATCTGGGCAATAGTGGGGGATGGGCAATTTTGCCTGTCTGATGAGGTCCATAGTAGAGTGGCAAAAAGACTTTTTTGCATGCCTAGGTGAGGAAATGGTGGACAACTGGTTCTGAGATGGCACTGACATTTCCCTCTCCCTGTGGAATGACCTTTGACTTATCGTGGGTTATACAAAAATCCACAATTTTAGCCCTCAACCCTAAGTCAATCATAAGGTTGACTTATACAAGGGTATACATTGTAAACCTCAGGTTATCAGCAATTTTGTGAATTCTAGCTCTTTCTGGTAGTTATCAGAGATCCCTATATGAGGAGGAGGTGGAGAAAAAACTTTGGGGACTTTGTCGGATTTGAGCCACACTTGCTAAGTACCATGACAGAGCAGGCAAAGGCTCCTTCTGCACTGCCATATAATCCAGAGAATCAAGCAGATAATCCATATTACCCGCTTTGAATGAGATTATATTAGTCTACACTGCCATATAATCCAGTTCAAAGCAGAAAATCTGGACTGTATATGGCAAAGACATATAGAAGGGGCCGAAGACATAGGTCATGATGTCCTGGTAAGAAGATGGTGCTGTGAAAATCAGGTTGTGGCTTTTAAAAGGCCTACAAGCACGAATCTAACTTTATGTTTTAGTAACTACACGATAAGCAGAATGGAGAGATCTATAACTTAGTGCAGAGAAAAATTGGGGAAATTCATGTATTTTCCTTTATCAGAGTAAGAACAGACACACACAAACAAGTTTTTCCCTCTGAAGTCTGTTGCAAATAGATAACATTACATTAATTTGCTCTTTCAGTAATAAGTGCATTTGAATTTTGAATTTCAGGTTCCAAAGCAAAAAAGTGATCCTAGAAATAGGATTTCGTTAGAGTTGGTGGGCTTTGAGGGACCAAAGGAATTTCCAAGGCTGTTTGGGAGTGTGACCATGCACCTCTATGATATTATTCAAGTGAGTGTAGAGAAAAGAGGTCTTCTTACTTGTAAGTACAGGTTGAGTCTCCCTTATCTAAAATACTCGGGACCAGATGTTTTTCAAATTTCAGAATTTTTCAGCTTTCAGAATAGCTGTATTTGCATCTGCATAGGGAAGGAGTCAAGGGGAAAGTGAGCTAATCACATTCACAGGGGCCCTGATGGGAAAAAGAGGGGAAAAGTGGGAGGACTCCATTTACATAAAAGCCCCTGTAAAAACAGATGTCACAGCTTTCAGTTAACTTTTCACTCTTAGCAAAGCAGCAGGAAAGGGAGAGGAAATTCCTCCCACCTTACCCCATTCCCCTCCATGAGTCTTTTTCATTGCCCTTGCAGATGTTTTAAGGGTGCTGATCCCGCCACATGCTGCCATTACTCATGTGAAAGGCAAGCACAGAAGCATCTGGACCATCTGCATTTTATAGGAGCCTTGTGTAAATAAAGTCCTCCCTCCTTCCCTCTCTTCACTTGTCAGGTTTCATTGAGGAAAAACTCCTTGAGGAAAACCGCAAAGGAGGGTGAATGGATGGCAGCAAAAGCTTTTGTCTTTTTGACATATTTTGACTATTAGATTTCCTGATAAGGCAAATTCCACCTGTACTGTTTATTTGTAATTATTGTGATTATGAATTGCTCCTCAAATACATACATATGTGTTACTCAGCTTTATAAACATTATGTAGTAGGTTTTTTTTTACTTAACCATGGTACATAGATGTTTTTTATTATGTTGCCTTTAAGATTACATTTCCAATCAACCCTAGGCAGTAGTGAAGGATCATTGGCATTGAAATGCACAGATTCCCCCCTGATTTAAAGTCTTTATTATTGTATCCCCTTTACTATAGTTGCTTAATTTGAATACCCCTTCCCCAACATTAGATTCAAAGGTTTAGCTCAGTTAAATCCTTACTAACACATCAAAATGTAATTTTGGGTTTAGCTTCAGAAGTGCTGCACCTCTGAAGATAAACCCAAGATACTAAGGACAAATAATAGATGATGCCCACTGTGGGCTTCCTAAATAACATCAGGCTGGCTTGTGTTGGGAACAGAATGCTCTGCAGTGCATTTTTTGATCTGATTTTTTAATTCAGGCACGGATTGCATTCTCAAATTCCTCACAATTGGGCATATGCACCACATTCGTGGTGCATAGATTAATAATTTCAGGAACAATCAACCAAAACATTTCTGTCTCACCTGTTCCAAGTATCATTACATGTTAATTGGTCTAAATCCTAAAACCAACATTGAAAATTCTGCAGTCTTCATCCATCTCAATACTTTATGGAGACACTATTATCCTAATTTCATCAGCTCCCCCCCCCCCCTTTCCTCAATGTCCTTTTTGTAACATCTTGCCTGATGTAGATTCTTTGAGATTTTGGGAATYTTTTCATGCCCTTTTGGTTGGCCTAGTAGAGGTATAGACCTAATATACACCTTACAGTTGTAGTAATGSCCATAACAACTACGTTTTTCCTGTATAATGATTTGTTATGAGTGCAGATTTATAACACTTATGTAACATGATTTTTATTCTTGGGTTATAAATGTAAATCCATTTCCTAATTGTTTCTATCATAAAAACATGAGAAAAAAATATTTATTTGAAGGGTTCAAATTGGGAGGGTGTAGACTGTATTGCTGATCTTAAGGTGTCAGCATCTATACAGATATGACGGCGAAAATCGAAATGAGGAAAAAGAATAGGAATGCAGCATGAAAAAAGGTGGGGATAAAAGAGGAAGGAAAGCAACCTATCTCTGTTTAGGCCCTAAGCTGAAGGCAGTGACAAGAGGTACCCCTTCCCCCTCCCTGACCCAAATCAAAGAAAGAAAAGCAGTATTTCCCCACTTATTGGTCTTTTTTGTGGCCTGAGTGGCATTCATCAGCCATTTGTGCAAATGGAAGGATAATGAGGTGGGAGCATTTCTGTCTCTTATCATCACTTTCCCACTGGGTCCCTGTTCCAGCACGGACTCATGTATAAGTCAATCCAAGCTTCTGTAAAAAAAAAATTGACTTATACATGAGTATATACATTAGACCTGGCAATTGATTACAGTGTTAGGAATAGACAATGGAGAACCTCTCTAAACATTTCTGTTTTCCTCCATTCAGAAGCAGTCCTTCACTGAAATATGTGCTATGAGAATTCGAAATATGGTAAGGCCCCCTTTTCAATAAATAAATAAATAAATAAATAAATAAATAAATAATGTTACAGAACCACTGTAAACAGTCTGGCTTAATTACTATAACAAGTATAATCTGATCTGAAGCTTTACAGCTGAGATAAACATTTAATTGTTTGAGTTGTGGATGGGAGGCATGTTAACAATATGGAGACTGTCCATTTCTATTCCTGCATGCACCCAATGGATTCGTTCTCCTCTTTTAAGTTAATTAAATTGATTTATTTTCCTCGTGTCATTATATGTGGGCCTCCAGATGCTGTACTGCAACTTCTATGTTCCCCATCATTAGATATCATGACTAGAGCTGGCAGGAGTTGAATACCATTTGGGGACCCAAACTGGGTAAAAACTGAAGAGTACTATGTAAAAAATATATAGCTGGCTCTCTGTATCCACAGATTCTCCTTACATGGATTCCATTGCCTTTTGAAGGCAACAACATGGCAGATGTGGCCCTTGATGAAAATGAGTTAGACACCTCTAGTGGATATGCTCATCTAAACCTTTTCCTTTCATCCTTGTCCTTATGTCTTTTCTTTTTTATCAACTTTTTTTCCTCCTCTCTTACAAGGGACATCTGAATTGATGTCTTTATATGTACAGGTGTCTTATTTTATTGTATTTTATATTGTGTTCACGTTTATGTTTGTTTTTAGGCACTTGTGCCATCTTTAAGCCACGTCAAGTCCCTTCGGGGAGATGGTAATGGGATATAAGAATAAAAATATTATTGTAATCCAGACTTTGCTCTCTCTGTAATTGTCATTTTGAATGCAGTGGTTTATACTTCAGTATGAAGAGGCTTTGACAGCTTTGACAGGAATGGGGAGGGTCTCACTCATATAGAGCGCTAGAGATGGTTGATTTTTGCTCGATTGGAGTGTCTGTTTGTATTACACTCTTGGCTTTGGAACTCCCTCCCCGGGGAAATTACATGAGCCCCTCCCTCCTTACCTTTAGGAAAAGGCTAAAGACATGGGTGTGGGACCAAGCGTTCGATTGGTAATCTACCAGTGCAATAAGAGAATATGGATTAGTGCAACGACAACCTAGAACAGCCTCAGACTATTATATTGGATCATGTGATTTAAAATAAGTGGTTTTAAGGTTTTATATGTTTTTAATGATTGTTCTAATATATATGTTTATTTTACTATGTATGTCCATATGGCATCGAATTGCTGCCTATATATGAGTCCCCCTACGGGGTGAGAAGAATGGGGTATAAATATGGTAAATAAATTAAAAATTTAAATTTCAGCGTAAATTGCTCAACTAAAAATATTATGTTATGGTTTTAGGTTTTCTGCACAGCAGAGGTGGAATTTATGTTCTGCTATGGAAGTCTCGGATATGGGTATTCACATCAGGTTGCTTTTCTTTTTCTTACTACTGTAGATGATTTGAGTTTGAATGATGAGGTTGAAAAAGACTCAACAATCATGAAGCCCAGTACCCTCCCCGTAAACTGCAAATTACATGTCGACTCGGAAATTAATGTTCTCTAATCATAGAACTGGATGTATACGATGGATTGAGATTTGACAGAAGGCTTTCACCTCCTGCTAAGTTCTTGTTAAAGTGTAATTCTGTCCTGCCAACCTGGCCATTCGTTCAGTCAATTCATAATATAGTAGAGATGCAGCCAAAAAGCCAATGGAAAATGATCTGCAATTCCAGAACAATTCCCTTGCAATGAGCAGAAGCAGTAATTCACGAAATCTTTGAAGAGAATCTCTGAAAACATTTATTTACAGCTTTTATATTCCGCCCTTCTCACCCCGCAGGGGACTCAGGACGGATTACAGTGTACACATATATGGCAAACATTCAATGCCAATTTTTGACATACAAACATATACAGACACTTACACAGAGGCTATTTAACTTTTTCTGGCCGCCAGGGAAGGTGTCGCTTTCATTGTCCATCTGCAACGCTGATGAAGCACTTCCGCATTTCCCGCATGCTTCCCCGCTGGAATGCTTTGCTGGAGTCTACTTTATGGCCTCATAAATCAGTTAATTTAGCCTCCCCACACTTTAAGGTGGTACCTAATTTTCCTACTTGACAGATGCAACTGTCTTTCGGGTTGCAAAGGTCGACAACAGGCTACACACAATTGGTTGGAAACCCACTCCAACCTGAGCTGGCTTCGAACTCATGACCTTTTGGTCAGAGTGATCTTAATGCAGCTGACACTCAGCCAGCTGTGCCGCAATCCCGGTGTTTGTCTTCTCAACTTATTTTTCACAGCCTGTATATTTGGGAAAGTGGGTCCATGAAAGGCATTGTTTTATGCATTATAAACAGTCAAAATTGTACTGTTACTTATTTCAGTGTATGGTTTCTTTCTGCAGCTGAAACTGCCAGGGGCGGATCCAGCTCAGTCTGTGGCATATTCCATGTTTCTGCGAGTTCCACCACCAGAAAACAGAAAAGATACTGTCACGTAACTATTCTTGATATAAAACCGTAGATTAAGCCCAAATGGATTAAATTGAATTCTATCTTATAATGTCGTATAGATATAGTTGGCTCTCAGTATCCATGGATTCCGTATCCACATAGTTTGAAAATAGCTTGATTTTGCCATTTTATATTATGGACACCATTGTATATAGTGAGCCTTGAGCACTCATGGATTTTGGCATCTGTGGGGAGTCCCGGAAACAAATTCCAATGGATATCAACAACTCACTGTATGCAGACATAATGATGAAGATCCTTCATTGCCAAAGACAGAGCTCCCATATCATAGTTATGTCTGAAAAAAACTGACCTTACTGGCTGGAAATGCCCCAACCAAAAACTTTGCAAGGTACTGCATATCAGGGACTTGAAAAATGAAATATATGGTGCTTTCGGCTGCAGGCTTGCCAAAAACGAGCAGCTGGAGAGACCCCTTGCAGTCCTATTGTAACTTCTTATCTCAAGGCACTTCATGATTGGCGAGTGCTGTGCCCTCATTATTATTATTATTATTATTATTATTATTATTATTAAACTTTATTTGTACCCTGCTAGCATCTCCCGAAGGATTCGATGCGGCTTACACAGGCCGAGGCCTCAACACACAACACAACAATACAATCTAAGCAAATCAAACAATTGAAAACAGAATAAAGCAAAATAAACAACAGGCACAATACAGTAAACACAATAAAACTGGGCCGGGCCAGAGCAATGGGTACAAGATTAAAAGTGCTGATGTGACAGGAGGTATATATAGGGCTTCTATGGCAAGTGCGATGTGCGATGTGTAGCAATCATTGGTTCTGATAAAGTGCTTATGGGACTTGGTGGTGGAGATTTCCTAATCTGGGAAGGCGCATCGGAAAAGCCAGGTCTTCAAGTTCTTTCTGAAGACAGCCAATGTAGGGGCCTGTCTAAGGTCTTTGGGGAGGGTGTTCCAGAGTCGTCTACAGTCCCCTGCTTACATCTCTATTGGGACTCTGCAAAGCTGAAAACGTTTGGTTATGTAAACATGCATCCCCAAGCAATTACAAAATTGTAAGTTCAGCTTGTATTCTTGTAACTACTGAACAAGATGCCAGTAATTCCATTTTAAAATATTTGAAAATACAGTACAGGCAGTCTCCGAGTTACAAACATCTGATTTACATACGACTCCAAGTTAGTTACAAATGAATGGGGGTGAAACGACAGGAAGTGAGAGGAAATCTATCCCTCGGAAGGGAAATTCACTCCTGCAAGTGTTATCATGTGGAAAAAGTGTCTCCACTGAAACCTTATTACTAATCCTTGTTTCCACAACAACCCAAAATATTCAAAATCCAATTGTCATAGGAACAGCCGGTGAGATGAAATTTTCTGAACAGAGGCATAGACAACAAAACAATGTTGCAGCGGTATTAACCTTTCCCAAAACTTTTTTTCTTTTTTTTTTTGCTGGAGTTACATTTAAAATGTACTTGTTCAGCTTACATACCAATTCAACTTGGGAACAAAGGTACAGAACGTATCTTTTTGACAAGAAAAACCTGTAATAGGTTAGAAATGGTTTGAAGGTACACAAGTTGAAAATGACTTGAAGGCATACAACAACCCTTATGTAACATCTCCAGTAACAACAACAACATGCAACAACAATTATGCTTATTAATAGCTGTGTTTCTCAGAATTTTACATTCTCATTAAGAAACTGCACCTTTCCCCTTACCTTACTTTGAACATTATCACCTGAGAGAAAGGGGAATAAATTCAGAACATTTGCTACATTGGACATATACATGGTCTTTTCCTTCATAAAACCATGTGATTAAGCAGACTAAGGATGATCAGGGAGCACAGACCTGGCCAAGATCTATTCCCATTTGGTGGCAGGGAGTGCGAAAGGAGGTCATATGTTTCTAGCCTAAAATGAGTAGGGAGAATTGAAGAGACTTGCAGTTGCCATTCAAAATGTTTCTGGGAACATAGCTATTTTGCTCCAAAACATTCCCACCCCCCACCCCCCATCATATTGGGCGTTGATGGGCTGCGCATAGGAAGGCTGGGGGATGGGACTATTCTTTGTGGCAAATATTTGAATTCCTACTTTTTCTCATTTTGCAGCAATGCGATCAAGCCACAACGCATGGATTACCCTGCATGCTTATCTCCAGATCTGAATGTTACGGTTGGAAATATTGAGTTGGCTCCTCCTGCAGAAATGACAGAACATTACATGAGTCTTCAGAAGGCTTTACAAGAACCACCCCGAGAAAGGCAAGGAAATGCGGGGGGGGGGGGGGGGGGGGGGGGGGAGCATTGATAAAGTCTAACAACTGATAGTGCGGATTTAACACTATCCTGAACTTATAATGGAAACAAGAAACAATGGATAATAGCGAACCGTATTGAAATAAATTACTTCCATTGGAAGTTACCATAGAGCAGTGTTCTCAATCTTCCTAATGCCGCGAGCCCTTAATACAGTTCTTCATGTTGTGGTGACCCCCAACCATAACATTATTTTCAGAACTGTAATTTTGCTACTGTTTTGGATTGTAATGTAAATATCTGATATGCGGATGTATTTTCATTCACTGGACCCATTTGGCACAAATACCTGACATGCCCAAATATGAATACTGATGCGATTGGAGGGGGGGGGGGGGATATTGATTTTTTCATTTAGGAGTTGTAGTTGCTGGGATTGATAGTTCACCTGCAATTAAAAAGCATTCGGAACTCCGCCAAAGATGGAATTGAATCAAACTTGGTGCACAGAACTCTTATGACCAACAGAAAATACTGGAAGGGTTTGGTGGGCATTAACCTTGAGTTTTGGAGTTGTAGTTCGCCTACATCCATAGAGCACTGTGGACTCAAACAATGATGGGTCTGGACCAAACTTTGCATGAATACTTAATATTCTAAAATGTGAACACTGTTGGAGTTTGGGAAAAATAGACCCTGCATTTGGGAGTTGTAGTTTCTGGGATTTATAGTTCACCTGCAATCAAAGAGCATTCTGAACCCCACCAGCGATAGAATTGGGTCAAACTTCCCACACAAAACCACCATGACCAACAGAAAAGACTGTGTTTTCTGATGGCCGTTGGCAACCCCTCTGAAAAACACTTCTGAACCACTGCTGCTTTTATGCACTGGCAAAATCTCTGTTTTCCTAACACAATGGTTCTCACCTGGTGGGTCCCCAGATGTTTTGGCATACAACTTCAAGAAATCTCAGCCAATTTACCAGCTGATAGGATTTCTGGAAGGTTGAAGGCCAAAACATCTAGGGACCCACAGGTTGAGAACCACTGCCATAGAGTATCCTCTCAAGGAATTTGCTAGGTCTTCCAAGATATTACCAAGGTATTACCATGTTGTTTACCTACTACAGTACTGTATCCAAATGCCGGCCCCATCTTATTTCAATTTGTATCAGTCTTGACCCAGCCTTTTAATTGTTCTGACCCATTCCTTTTCCATTCTCCAACAAATAAACATGAAGAACAGGTAGGATTTTTCCTTTTAATATTATGTGTTGTTGGGTAATTCCATGCTTATGTTGCTGTTAGTTATTTTTTGTTCAATTTGTGACTCTGCATGTTTTGATGTTGTTGCTTGGAAACCGCCCTGAGTCCCCCCGAGGAGATAGAGCGGTATATAAATAGTATTATTATTATTATTACTTCTGGCAGAGGGATGCAGTTGAATCTCTGGAGGATCTAAACGTTCCTAAAGAGGACATATTTTGTTGGATATATTGCTGAAACCACAAGTACCAGTCCTGCGTGTACAGGAATCACACTGTATTCCTTTAGTCCAAGCACGCATGGGAAACCTTTTTGGCTTCAGGTCATCATTAACGCCAGGAATTATGTTAGGAGTTGTATGACAGAAACTAAAGTGTAATTTTTAAAAGGGGAAATTACAGTGCACAAGGAAGAAACAGCTTTACTTTCAGTTACACTCCCCCTAAAGTCACAGGTCCGCAGTCTGGGTGTCCTCTTGGATTCATCGCTCACACTTGAGGCTCAGGTGTCGGCGGTATCCGGGAGGGCCTTTGCACAATTGAGACTTGTGCGCCAGCTGCGACCGTACCTCGCGAAGGCTGATCTGGCCGGGGTGGTCCATGCCTTGGTCACCTCTAGAATGGATTACTGCAATGCGCTCTACGTGGGGCTGCCCTTGAAAACGGCTCGGAAATTCCAACTGGTCAGCGGGCAGCAGCCAGGATGCTAACCGGGGCTCATTATCAAGAGAGGTCTACCCCTCTGTTTAAGGAGCTCCACTGGCTGCCATCAGGGGCGGCTCAACCGTTACGCAAAGTAAGCCGTTGCGGAACACTTCATTTCCCCCAGGGGCGCTCTTCGGCAGCAGCCTCCTCCTCGCCCCTCTGTTGCTCCGTGTCTAAAAGAGTCCCTTCCTCACCAGGCTGGGCTCCCAAGCCTGGCGCCCAGCCTGGGGAGGAAGTAGGACAGAGCAACAGAGGGGTTAGGGGGAAGCTGCTGCTGCTGAGGCCCTCTTCAACAGCAGCCTCCTCCTCGCCCCTCTGCTACTCTATGGAGAAAAGGGTCCCTTCCTCGCCAGGCTGGTCTCCCAAGCCTGGCGTCCAGCCTGGGGAGGAAGGAGCACGGAGCAGCAGAGGGGCGAGGGGGAAGCTGCCGCCGCTGAGGCCCTCTTCGGCAGCAGCCTCCTCCTCGCCCCTTTGCTGTTCCGTGTCTAAAAGGGTCCCTTCCTCGCCATGCTGGGCTCCCAAGCCTGGCGCCCAGCCTGGGGAGGAAGGCGCACGGAGCAGCAGAGGGGTGAGGAGGAAGCTGCTGCCGCTGAGGCCCTCTTCAGCAGCAGCCTCCTCCTCGCCCCTCTGCTACTCTTTGGAGAAAAGGGTCTTTTCCTTGCCAGGCTGGGCTCCCAAGCCTGGCGCCCAGCCTGGGGAGGAAGGATGACAGAGCAACAGAGGGGCGAGGGGGAAGCTGCCGCCGCTGAGGCCCTCTTTGGCAGCAGCCTCCTCCTCACTCCTGTGCTGCTCCGTGTGTGTGTGTGTGTGTATATATGTGTGTGTGTGTGTATATGTATTTACACACATACACACACATACATATACATACACAGGCCTGGGCCAGTTTTGGCCCTCCTTCCAGGGTCATTTGGGAATTGTAGTTGCTGTGATTATAGTTAACTAGAATCAACGAGCATTCTGAACTCCACCAATGATGGAATTGAACCAAATTTGGCACACAGGACTCCCATGGCCAACAGAATATACTGAAAGGGTTTGGTGGACATTGACCTTGAGTTTTGGAGTTGTAGTTCACCTACACCCAGAGAGCACTGTGCATTCAAACAATGAAGGATTTAGACCAAACGTGGCACAAATACTCCATGTGCCCAAATGTGAACACTGGTGAAGTTTGGGGGGAAATAGATCTTGACATTTGCGAGTTGTAGTTACTGGAATTTATAGTTCACTTACAATCAAAGAACATTCTGAACCCCACTAACGATAGAATGGGGCCAAACTTCCCACATTGAATCCCCCATGACCAACAGAAAACACTGTTTTCCGGTGGTCTTTGGCGACCCTTCTGACACCCCCTCATGATCCCCCCAGGGGTCTCAACCCCCAGGTTGAGAAATGCTGCCTTATGGCCATCCAGACCAACTCCCTTCACCAGAGCAAGAAAACAATCAAAGCTCTCCTGATAAAGAGCCATCCTGCCATAGATATAGATAGATCTATAGGATTCAAACACACACACACACACACACACACACACGGAAGATATAATATCATAGATTTGAAAGGGATCCCTAAAGAAGGACAATGATATGTTTTATGTTCTAGAGTAGGCAAACCAGACAATCGCTACGTCAACACAGACAAAGAAACAACAAGAAATACTGTTTACCCACAAGCATCAAGAAATTACATATATTAGAAACCAACTTTCTCATTACTTTCTTTTCAAGATGATCAGACTGGCAGGGGATGGCTAGCATATATATATGTGTGTTTTGGACTTCAACTTCCACAATTCCAAATAACCAGTAGGATGTTCAAAATACCTGGAGGGCCAAAATTTGTCCATGCCTGCCCCCCCCCCCTCTCTCTATATATAT
Source organism: Anolis sagrei ordinatus (assembly GCF_025583915.1). NCBI lineage: Eukaryota > Metazoa > Chordata > Lepidosauria > Squamata > Anolidae > Anolis > Anolis sagrei. The sequence goes on from NW_026844366.1 coordinate 185,866,998, forward strand.
ATCAGTGATTGGTTAGGGGGGGCGCCAAAATACTGTTTGCTTACCGTTGAAAATTACCTAGGGCCGCCTCTGGCTGCCATTTATTTTCCGAGCCCAATTCAAGGTGCAGGTGCTCACCTACAAAGCCCTGAACGGTTTGGGACCACCCTACCTGCGTGACCGCATCTCCATCTACGAACCCACACGCTCGCTCCGGGCATCTGGGGAGGCCCTGCTCGTGATCCCACCCACGTCGCAAGCGCGCTTGGTGGGGACACGGGACAGGGCTTTCTCTGTGGCGGCCCCCGACTTTGGAACACCCTTCCAAAAGATCTTCGACAGGCCCCTACTTTAGCAGTTTTCAGAAAGAATCTGAAAACTTGGCTGTTCCGTTGTGCCTTCCCAGATTAGGAATCCCCCATCCCAAGTCCTAGAAGCACTTTAGTATAATTAAGATTGCTGCACACCGCACTTTTTAATCCTATGTTCCTCCTGCCATTCCAGCACTTTTAACCCTGTACCCACTGCTCTGGCCGGCCCAGTTTTTAACTGTCCTGATGTACTGTTACTAGTGTTGTTATTTTGCTTAACTATTTTGATTTGCTTTTGTTTTATTGTTGTGTTATGTTTTGTTGTATTGTGTTCTGAGGCTTCGGCCTGTGTAAGCCGCATCGAGTCCTTCGGGAGATGCTAGCGGGGTACAAATAAAGTTAATAATAATAATAATAATAATAATAATAATAATAATAATAATACTTTCCAAACTGTGACCATCCCTCAGATGCATTCCCCTACATTGCAGTTCGGCTTTGTCATACCTTTCTTGTTTTGTTTAGTTTTTTAAGCAGTTTAGATCCTGGTCTTCAGTCTAGATGGTATCCTACCATCTGATAAACTGAAAAGATAAAATACCAATAAGTAGCAAAACCACCACAAGAAATCAGTTGATAAAAAGTAAGAGTTGGGAGACAGATTGATAGTGTGGACTTCAAAGGAAGCTTGAGATACTGTGAACCTTTTCAGTCCGCAGATCCAGTCTGCAAGATTTCTGTATCAGTGTAGTGTTCTAGGGTAACTGACCTTCTTTGTCCTCCTCTAGCCCAGCAACAGGTACAATATGGTGATGTTGAAAAGTGATGGGAAAAACCCGTGTCATCATCTTTGAACACATTTTGAACTTGGTTCAAAAACTGGCTGTTAGCCAGTGAAACTTCGAGAGGAGTAGAAAAACCAATTTTGTCTTACAATATTATGGGATGATGGTGCAATGGGTTAAATCCTTGTGCCAGCAGGACTACTGACCAAAAGGTTAGCAATTTGAATCTGGGGAGCAGGGTGAGCTCCCATCTGTCAACTCCAGCTTCCCATGGGGGAACATGAGCGGAGCCTCCCAATGGATGGTAAAACATCCGGGCATCCACTGGGCAATGTCCTTGCAGATGGCCAATTCTCTCACACCAGAAGCAACTTGCAGTTTCTCAAATTGCTTCTGACAGAGAAAACAAAAAAAAATGGGATGATGGACTGGTAATTGCAGTACCTTTGAAAGGGTTTCCTTCAAGGTATCCCAATTTACCAATACCATGGATTGTATCAGAATATAATTTTGTCCTAATGACAAAGAAACCTACACATTTAGATATTCAAATATTTCTAAAATATGGCTTCTTAGGTGGGTTTGCTCTTTAGGTTGCAGAGAATGAAAAAAGAATACCGGAGTCTGTCAACATGGCGTGAGAAGGCGGAATATTTAGACCAACTGATCTTAAAAAGGGGACCAAAAACAAAACCTCCTCAACCAAAGGTATTTTTTTTGTTAAAAGGGAGACAAGTAAGGTACAGCTGACTGACAGCCACACAACTTGTGAATTGCATTTTGTAATTTCTCTCTCTTGTTTTTTTCCCCCCAAATGTCGTTACATGGATTGAGGAATAGGACAGAGGTGCTGTTAATCCCCTCTTTTCTACAATCATTTGTCCACTCAAAATCTCTCCCTCACCCCTACCCCTAAAATATATTTTCTCTGGTTAGGAAAGAAGGAAGATAGAACAGTAGATTTTCCTAACACACAGCACCCTTCTTCCTCCCCATTTATGGTATAGTACATATTAACATGTGTATTTAATTGCCATAAATTGTGATGATTATAGCAGAGATGAGGGCAATAGCAGGACCTAAATGCCCTCAATCAGGTCCTGTCTGATCTTGCAGTTGGTCCTGGTTAGTACTTGGATTTATTTATTTATTTATTTATTTATTTATTTATTTATCATGTCAGGAGCAAACCAGACAGTTGTATTTCATTTTTTTAACAAACAAACAAAGAAAACAAAACACAAAGTTTGCAAGCTTGGTAGTTGATTAAATGCCCTTTGACCAGTAGCTGGCCACTTGGAGTGCCTCTGGTGTTGCTGCAAGGAGGTCCTCCATTGTGCATGTGGCAGGGCTCAGGTTGCATCGCAGCAGGTGGTCAGTGGTATGCTCTTTTCCACACTCGCATGTTGTGGATTCCACTTTGTTGCCCCATTTCTTAAGATTGGCTCTGCATCTCGTGGTGCCAGAGCGCAGTCTGTTCAGTACCTTCCAAGTCACCCAGTCTTCTGTGTGCCCAGGGGGGAGTCTCTCATTTGGTATCAGCCATTGGTTGAGGTTCTTGGTTTGAGCCTGCCACTTTTGGACTCTCGCTTGCTGAGGTGTTCCAGTGAGTGTCTGTAGATCTTAGAAAACTATTTCTTTATTTAAGTCATTGATATGCTGGCTGATACCCAAACAGGGGATGAGTTGGAGGTGTCACTGCCTTGGTCCTTTCACTATTGGTTGCTACTTCCCGGTGGATGTCAGGTGGTGCAATACCGGCTAAACAGTGTAATTTCTCCAGTGGTGTAGGGCGCAGACACCCCGTGATAATGCGGCATGTCTCATTAAGAGCCACGTCTACCGTTTTAGTGTGGTGAGATGTGTTCCACACTGGGCATGCATACTCAGCAGCAGAGGAGTAATGCGCAAGGGCAGTTGTCTTCACTGTGTCTGGTTGTGATCCCCAGGTTGTGCCAGTCAGCTTTCGTATGATATTGTTTCTAGTGCCCACTTTTTGCTTGATGTTCAGGCAGTGCTTCTTGTAGATCAGAGCACGGTCCAGAGTGACTCCCAGGTATTTGGGTGTGCTGCAATGCTCCAGTGGGATTCCTTCCCAGGTGATCCTCAGAGCTCGGGATGCTTGTCTGTTCTTAAGGTGAAAAGCACATGTCTGTGTTTTAGATGGATTAGGGATCAGCTGGTTTTCCCTGTAATAGGCAGTAAGAGCACCTAGAGCTTTGGAGAGCTTCTGTTCAACCATCTCAAAGCTCCCTACTTGAGCAGTAATGGCACGATCATCAGCATAGATGAAGCTCTCTGTCCCTTCTGGCAGTGGCTGGTCATTTGTGTAGATGTTGAACATGGATGGAGCAAGCACGCTCCCCTGAGGCAGGCCGTTCTTGTTTCCGCCATCTGCTTCTCTGGCCCTGGAACTCAACAAAAAAGCTCCTGTTTTGTAGTAGGTTTCCTATGAGGTGGTTGAGGTGGTAGTCCTTTGTGATATTATACATTTTTCTCAGGAGGAGGCGGTGGTTTACAGTATCATAAGCCGCTGACAGGTCTATGAAGACAGCTCCTGTGATTGCTGCCTTTCAAAGCCATCTTCTATGTGTTGAGTCAGGTTCAGCACTTGCGATGTGCAGCTTTTGCCTTTCCTGAAGCCAGCTTGCTGTGGGATCAGACATGGGTCTATTTTTTCCTGAAAAGGTCAGTTAGTTGTTTTGCTTGCTTGTTTGCATGCTGCAAGTCGCTTCTGGTCGCTTCTGGAGTCTACGTCTACGAAGACGTTGCCCAGGGGACACTCCTGCAAGGAGGCTTCTCTCGTGTCTTTTCTCATGTACTTGGATGAGAGATTGCCAATGAATACCATTTGCTCTAGGCTACATTTTTCAGAGGAAGGAACTGGCAAAACCACTTCTGAGTATCCCTTCTTTAAGAAAATCTTATGAAATTAATGGGGCCTTTTAATGGCAATAGCAGAGGTGAAGTTTGCAGTGGAGGAAGTGGTAACTGCATCCTTTGGGTATGCTAAGAAAAAACCAGTTGCAAAGGTACTGCTTTCATTTCATTCTGCCACATCTGTGCCACATACAATTTGGGAAAACAGCCTAATCAACACAAACCATGTGTCCATAACATTGTTTTGCTGGGTTGCCCCGATTTCAGAGCTGGAAGTGTTACATCTGAACTGACTTACCCTACCCTCCATTCCCTTTTGCCAGCAGTACCTACAAAATATTCAAATTGACTCATAGCAACTAACAAACGTTTGTGTGATAGGTTTTGTTTGGACTAAAACTAGATGCCAGGCACAATGGTTCTCACCTGTGGGTCCCCAGGTGTTTTCGCCTACAACTCCCAGAAACCCCAGTCAGTTTACCAGCTGTTAGGATTTATGGGAGTTGAAGGTCAAAACATCTGAGGATCCACAGGATGAGACCCACTGTGCTAGAGGGCTTTGATATTGAAACTTTTGACACAGAAAATACCCCGTCTTGTAGAAATGAGTTAAGGTGTATAGAGAAGACTCTGCCCTGAGTCCCATTGTGCAAGGAGGTTTGATCATCACTGGTATGCTAAACTTGTCTCTGGTTTACATATTTGTATGATATATACTGTTTTGAACATTAGGAGGCATTTATAGGAATGGTTGTTTTTTAAAAAAAAACACCTTTGTATGTTTTTCATAGATTTTTAAATAATTCAAAAGGTTATTTTAATTGTTCCTGAAGTTCATGTTAATGTCTTTATTTGCTGTCTTTGGAAACTGCTTTTGTTTCCTGCTCCAGGAGAAAGATAGAATATAGATTAAATAAATATAGTAAAAAAAATTGAATGAAGGCTACCAAGCATCTCTAAGTTGCTCAGATGTGATTGTCATGGGCAAGTAATGCATCCTTCCCATGAGTGAATACCATGCTCTCTGAATTAATCGTGCAAGAGATTATAACATTTGCGGAGCATGAGTGGATGTGTGTGCATATTTGTTTATGCATTCATGTTTAAATCTACCTCTTCTTATCAATAACACCCACCATTTAAGAGTTTGTTGGCTGGCTGGCTAGGCAGAATAGTCATTATTAACACTTTAGTTAAGCAATTGTATAATTAAGAATTAACATGCTTCCCTGCCATCACATATATAAGCAGCAATAGTGTTTTACTTATAGCCTTTCCCAATTACATTTTAATTAGTATTAGGTATGACAGAATAAGTTTGATTTAATTAATGAAGTCTATAAAGTAGCAATCCCAAAGAGAGAATACAAGTTAACAAATCACGATGAGGTTCTAGAACAGTGGTTCTCAACCTGGGGTTCCCAGATGTTTTTGGCCTACAATTCCCAGAAATCCCAGCCAGTTTACCAGCTGTTAGTAGTTCTGGGAGTTGAAGGCCAAAAAATCTGGGGACCCCAGGTTGAGAATCACTGTTCTAGAACTAATTATCACAACAGGGAGGCTGGGAGGCTGTGTATTCTGGGAAGCACTATATTCAGTTTTAAACCACTTTATTCTCCCCACCAGATGTCTCGCTTCAGGGAAATCGTTGAAAAAATCCATGTGCCTCGATTTTCATCTACTCCTTCTGAAGGTTGAGTGGTCATTTATTTATTTATTTATTTATTTATTTATTTATTTATTTATTTGTAATCTCATCTTAAAGGAAGAACAGAAAGCTTAATGGGCCAATTACCTACTTATTACCCACCACAAAAAAAATGCAAAGATACATACGCAGCCTCTCAAGGATAAATACAATTTAGATCTAGACTGTTTAATATCTGCATATGGCCCATGGGACCCCCCAATTTGCCCTCAAATCCACCAGACCCACTTCTCCAATATAATTTTTAATGGGGGGGGGGTTACTTTTGGGAACAGTTTGGCCCCACCTCAAATCCCCCAAAACTGCACAAAGAGACAACAGTCCACTCCCCTAGCTCCAAACTACTCAACTCCTAAAACAACAACACACACACACACAAAGGCAGGGAAAGGCAAATATCAGCCAAAATCTCATTTGGAAGTGATACCACATCACTCTGCACAGGCTGAAATATATGGCTGCTTTCCACTGGGCATCCACAGGATGACAGAGCTGCCCCTGCCCTGTTTGCAGTTGTCTATTTCTCTGCTATGCAAACCTTCCAGAGTCTTCATGCGGAAATTTCTCCCAGTTCTGCCACCATCACAGGCCTATTTGGTGAGAGAGCCTTCTCAGTTGCATCCTCCCTGTAACTAGGGCCCCTTCTACACTGTCATATATAAGCTTTATGAACTGGATTATATGGCAGTGTAGATTCATATAATCCAGGTTTTTTTCATGTCAGGTGCGACTTGAGAAACTGCAAGTTGCTTCTGGTGTGAGAGAATTGGTCATCTGCAAGGACATTGCCCAGGGGATACCTGGATGTTTGGATGTTTTACTATCCTTGTGGGTGGCTTCTCTCATGTCCCCACATGGGGAGCTGGAGCTGACAGAGGGAGCTCAACCCTCTCTCCCTGGATTTGAACCACTGACCTGTTGCCACTGGAGGCTATATAATCCAGTTCAAAACAAGTAATGTGGATTATCTGCTTTAATAATCTGGATTACATGGCAGGGTAGAAGGGGTTTAGGTCTCTATCATTTGCTTTCTGACAAATTGTTCTCCTTCTGTAGGAGTCTCCATGGAAGAAGCAAAAATAGCTGAAATTCTACCAGATGAGATTCCACCAGACGTAAGGCAACCAATTCTGGTATGACTGTGCAGCATTAGTATATGATATTATAAGATGAAACTATGATACCGCCACAGCCAAAGAGGAACTGCCAACGACTCTTGCAAAGGGACAGTAGTAATGGTACTACTATATATACTCGAGTATAAGCCTAGTTTTTCAGTCCTTTTTTTAGGCTGAAAAAGTCTCCCCCAGCTTATACTCGAGTCAATGTTATTTATTATTTTATTTTGTTGTTGTTGTTGTTATTGTTATTGTTATTATTATTACATTTATTATTTTATTATTGTTATTATTACATTTATTATTTTACTCTATTTATTATTGTTATTGTTACATTTATTATTTTACTCTATTATTATTATTATTATTATTTTACTCTATTTTTATTGGAGGACATGTAAGCATATTTACATTGTAGAAAGTTAGAATAATGGTTTAATCAGAGTTGGATAGTCTTATCTTGAATTACAGTTTTACGTAAATATTCAAAAACATCAATATAATTTTATTGGTATCTATTTTTATTTTGAAATTTACTTGTAGCTGCTGCATTTCCCACCCTCACCTTATACTCAAATCAATACATTTTCCCAGTTTTTTGTGGTAAAATTAGGTGCCTTGGCTTATATTCGGGTCGGCTTATACTCGAGTATATACGGTACTTGAAATGGAACAAAATATTTGAAAATAGGTTTTATTGGTTGCTTAAAATCTAAATCCAAAGTAAAAGACTTTTAAAATGTTAACTCAAATGTCACAAATAAATGCAGTTTTGAAGCTACTCAGAATTCTGAATCAAGCACAAAAGTGTTAGTGATGGATATGGGATGGTAAAGTCCAAAAATAAGACCAGGCATTGTGACTGTGACAGTTGCAGTTAGTCTAAAGAGTTCAAAATGAATACATTTCCAGTAAGTCACTTAGATATGTATTATGGACAAAGAAGCATTTGTGATTTCACCTTTCTGCTTTTGTACACATCAAGACAGTGGTAATATATTTTGGAATTAAAATCCATGAAATATTCTTAAATTCTTCTCCTTAGGGAAGAAATCTATAAGTCAAATGTGCTTATATGTTTAGCATTCATTTTTAAAAAGGCGATCTTCCCTGTAGTGAAAGATGCCTGTTTGTTACGCTACATGATTGTCCTCGCCTACATATTTAGCATTTGTTGTGTTTTGTGATTGTTCATTGAAAACCAGATACAAGCATAATATGAAGTCTAATTGCTGAAGCAAAGAGTGAATGAAAAACACATTATGAGAGAGGAAAGTTATTAATCAAAGGGATCACACATTCCCATAACTTCCAATTTAACTCTGTGTTTTCCTGGAAGTATCAGATTGATGCAGGCTGCTCTTCTAAGTGTTTCAAGTGGCATGTCTTTCATTAAAGCTGAAATCAAAATAGTTACAAAAATATTTACAGTCATTCCAGGTTGCTCTTTAGTACATCTTTTAAATTAGACTTACTGCTGTTGTTGTGTCATTCTTCTTTTCCAGGGATGGGAAGGTGTCCCTCCAGATGTTCCTAACTTGTATTTGCAACTTCCTGCACCTAAACTTGAGGATAGTGAATCAGAAGGGGAAATTGAAATAGTAACTGGACTGGTAGAACGCACTGACACTACCCATCAAATCCCAGTGCTGGCTGTAACATCTTGCACTACCAGAAGCAGTCCCTCTAGGTCTTCAGAAGAAGTGGAAGTCTTGGAAGATAAGGTCACAACAGGAAAAGGTGGATCTGAAACTTCATTGTCAAGTTCCAGTGAAGTGCCAGCAGAATTTTCTGAGCCAAGAGATGTTGAAAGCTCGGCTTCTACGGGTCCAGAGGTACAAAAAAAACTTCCTGACATAGTGAAAAAAACAGCTACCCTAGAGTATCTCCCAGAACCAATGCAGGTAACATATAGTCTCATCACCTCTTGCCCAAACACAAGTAAAGTTATTCCATATGCTGTTTTCAAATGATCTTTTCATGTGGCCAAAGTGGGGGAGGGGAGTGATGGGTCAATTATGGTATTTTGAAGATAATACTCCTCCACTCTCTTTAAAATGTTTTTTTTTTCCCTAGCCAAGAAACCCTTTGTTGTAGCCTGGTCAGAGTCTGAGTGCTCAAAAGATGAGGAAGGGGTTGCTGGGATGGAGACTGGAATGCCAGGGGAGGATGGAAGTGGCTTCAAGGGAGTTGTTATGGATTCTCATGGCAGTTGCCAGGTGACTGGAGAAAGTGATAGCAGTTCTCATGAGAATCTGATAGAGTTGCAATCTGAAAGAGATGCGGGAGATGAATGTTTTTCCAGATCAAGTTGCCTGTAACTCCGGAGGCAAAATGTTAAACAAAGACAGACTAGGTTTTCTCAGTGGCTTAGAGATAAGGAAAGGAAAAGCAGGTGTGCGCAAAGTGACATCATGGGAGGGATTGAGGCCTTTTAAGTGGTTTCTTCTGGTGTAATCCTTTGTGTGAGCAATGTTGAATTCAAGGGGAAAACAGCACTCGGGTTCTGTTCTTAGGTTTGTTTCATGTAGCCAAGTTCTCAAGTTTGTTCCTATTTCTAGTTCCTGCCTGCCTTGGATTCCTGCTATCATGTTTATGGATTAATTCTGAAAACTGTGCTTTAAATGGATTTTGGGCTTCTGAGAGTCTTTTGTAATGGCTTTTGAACTTTGATGCTTAGTTTTTAAGATACTGATTTCTTTATATATTTCGTTTTTAAGTTACTGATTTCTTTATATACTCTTAATAAACTTTATCTTACTGGACTATTTGTACATAGTGTGGTATGTGGTGTAAAAGGTGGTTCAGAACTTAAGTGCAACAGCCTTGAACATGCAGTTCTCTGAAGGTTCTTGGAATTTCTCTAAGAAAATTTGCACCACATATCTTATGATTCTTTCGGAAAAGTTATGACAATTCTATAAATACTTTAGGGCAAAGGTGTTAAACTCAATTTCATTGAGCCACATCAGCCTCATGGTCACCTTCAAAGGGCCATTGCATCCATGGACATAGAGGGCCAATTGGTTGGTACTCTTTAGTTTCCACTCCATTCAGGTCCCCAGATTTGTTGAATGACAACTCCCATCACTTTTGATCATCCGCCATGCGGATTGGGGATAATGGGAATTGCAACCCACCATCACTTGTGGCTCTGAGGATGGAGAAAGGTTAAAAGACAATTTGAAAGTCAGACATCATCTCCACAAGCCTTGTATCTGGATGCAAACCTCACTTTCCTGACTAAACAGAACAAACTGATGTATCCAGATGTATCCCAAATCCCATTAGCTCTATTCATGATGTCTAATGTGGAGGAATACAGGAGTTGCAGTCCAGCATCTGGAAGGCCACATAAAATGACATGGAGGGTCAGATTCAGTCCACAGGCCTTGTATTTTAGGGTGAAAACAGATCAGATACATTTATAGAAATGTTACACCATCTTGTTTTTAACTCATTGTCTGTTCACTATAGAAAACCAAGATTTTAAAGTAAGTGAGTGATGACTGCTAGATTTTTTTTTGTATCAATCTGATCTGGTTTTGCCCTAAAATAGGGACATGTTGCTTGGTCTTTGGCTTCTTCTTCTTCTTCAGGCCAGTGCTGAGTGTTGGGGGACACATCATACCCATCATACAAACATACAACAACACACACTAAACAGTCACCACCAGCCTGCTGAGCTTCTCAGCTGAGTCTGCCAGGGAAAATCTCAGCTTGTATCTTCAGCATCAATGATTGCTGGTGGCTCTCATGTCAGTAAAGTCTTGAGTGTGATCCAGGTTTTAATCTGAACATTAAAGGAGTTATTGACCTATTTGAAGTCAAGGTTCAGCAATTTAGAGAGGTAGAGCCCTTCCACACAGCCCTATATCTGTGTGTGACCCAGATAACCCAGTTCAAAGCAGATATTGTGGGTTTTTCTGCCTTGATATTCTGAGATATAGGACTATGTGGAAGGGCCCTCAATTTAAATGTGGGCAAAATCCCAAAGCGAATTCATTGCTCAGCATGGTATTGCACATGGAGGAGACAAGCACTGTTTCTTTCTACCCTGCAAAAATCCTATTGCCCTGTTTTGAATTTGGCTACAAACTTTTTTCAGCTAGTAAATCCTGGGAGTTGATTTAGGTCCCTCCCATATAAAATCCAGATTATCTGCTTTGAACTGGATTTTATAGCAGTGTAGCTTGTCCTATGCCACCCTGTGCATTCTTGGGGCTTGCGGGAACACCAGTGCCATGGCAAAGCATTATTCTACATGCAAATATTACTTTAGAACATTAGTCTATATACGGTCATCAGTGAAACACTGGAGGGAATTGCAAATCTTCTGGAATGCAGTCAGCAGAAAAGTGCAGACAAGGTGCAGCCTACCACTCTAAGGCTCCTTCTACACTGCCATATAATCCAGTTCAAAGTAGATAATCTGTATTTTATAGCACAGTGTAGAAGGGACCTTAGAAGCTAACACTTGGATCACAGCATAATGTTTTGTATACCACAGCCTGCTGACTAGGAGATTTTTTTCCCTGAACAATCTGGGCTTAGCAGCATTTAACAAATATCACTTTGGGTAAAACAGGCACAATTCAGTTTGATTTGTTCATATTGAGCTTTCATAAAGAAGCATTTCAAGCATGGTAAAAACAGAAGGATGCCTCTGGTGTGTCCATTGCTTTGCATAATGAGGTTACCTTCAGCTTGTTGTTTTATACATTATGGATTTCCAACTTCTAAAAAGATATGCCATAATTAATAATGTATGTTTTCTTTCTAACTCCTCCCTTTCTATATTGTGTCTTAAAAGTTAAAGGAATCGTTTCCCAGATCTGGTTTTCCTCAGCTTGTTCCAGGAGTAGCAGGTAAACAACATCACTTTTTAATAGCAATTATCTGTTTCCGGCAGTTTGTACTCTAAAATCAATACATTGAAACATAACATTAAAGACTTTCAGAAGAAAAGGCTTCTCACAGGTAGAAAGATATAATGTTTTTAATCCCTATCCTATTCTGGCACATGAGGAGAAGAAATAGGAAGCAGGAATAATGTCCGACGATTATAGCTCAGCCATTAACATTTTGGCATTTTCTCAATGTGTTGGATTACAGTTCCATTATCACCAGTCATTATGAGCCATATCGGATGGGGATGGTGAGAATTGTAGCCTCATGCATCTGGAACCAAGTGGGAATGGCTTCTTGAGGCTTTCTAGAAGTCAGAGGGTGAACGGCGCTATAGTTCCTTTCCTCCTCCCACAATGGGGAGATACAGGAACAACCATTCAGAACAGAACAATTGTATATTTCACTTGGTTGATTTGTATAATTTATAAAGCTTATATATTTTTTGTTTTGATTGGTTACCTCGGAGCTTTGATGAGCTGGAGGCCTTTCTTTAGCATTTTATGCCATTTCATTCCATACAGCTGTTATAATGGAGACATTGTGGTATATTTATTAAAAGACCAATTTGGGAGTTCCACTATATCATCCACCATTAAGGAGCCCCTGGTGGTGCAGTGGGTTAAACCCTTGTGCCAGCAGGACTGCTGACCAAAAGGTCGGTGATTTGAATCCGGTGAGCAGGGTGAGCTCCCGTCTGTTAGCTCCAGCTTCTCATGCATGGACATGAGAGAAGCCTCTCACAAAATGGTAAAATATACAGACATCCCCTGGGCAACGTCCTTGCAGACGGCCAATGCTCTCACACCAAAGTGACTTGCAGTTTCTCAAGTCACTCTTGACATGAAAAAAAGCTGTTGTTATAGCAATAAAACAAAAAATCTGAGGGAAGAATCACACATTCCTGTATATAAAGGTTTTGCAGCTTGAGTATGCTATCTTAAGGGGAATTGTTATCTTTGCTCAAAAAACTTATGTATAGACCTTGCCTTAAATATTGCAGTAATATACACTGAAATTCTCTTCTTGATCCCCCTTCACTCTCATTTTATCAATTTAATAATAATCTTAATAGTGGATTTTGTTTTTTGTGTCATGTCAGGAGCAACTTGAGAAACTGCAAGTCACTTCTGGTGTGAGAGAATTGGCTGTCTGCAAGGACATTGCCCAGGGGACGCCCGGATGTTTTGATGTTTTATCATCCTTGTGGGAGGCTTCTCTCATGTCCCCGCATGAGGAGCTGGAGCTGATAGAGGGAGCTCATCCTTGCTCTCCTTGCATTCGAACCTGCGACCTGTCGGTCTTCAGTCCTGCCGGCATGGGGGATTAACCCACTGCGCTACCGGGGGCTCCTTAATGGTGGATGATATAGTGGAACTCCCAAATTGGTCTTTTAATAAATATACCACAATGTCTTTCCACTCACACTGGTTGTCTGATTCTATGTGATGGTAGAACTAACTCCCATCTCCATGTGCAATACATTCCTGAACATTACAGGAATATGCAAAACTAAAGCATAACAATATGTAACACGATTTTTGTTCCTGAGTTATAAATGCCATATCCTAATTGGGTCTATCATAAAAACATGGGGACAGTTTATTAAAATGAAAAAGCTTTGTTTTTTGGGACATCATGCAGCACATTTTGCTCTAGTTTTTCAATGAACATCTCATTGAGTCCCAACCAATTCAACCTAGTTTGTGCCAGCCACAAAAATGAAGTTTCTGCAGTAGAACATCTATTTTCAAAGTAGCAAGTACACAATTAAACAGGAAATAATACTTTCAAACCAGGAACAGATTTTCCCCCAAATTGTGTTACATAGTGTAATACCATACCCTATTGAAATGAAGGACTTCTGACCCAAGAATGCCATAGCACTAGAAAGGATTACAAGGGACATAGTTTGTCAAATGTGAATAATTTGGGATACCAGTCCAGCGGATACAAGTGTATGCATGATTTCAGATTTAACACTTTATGATTAAACAAGAAGGTACTAATTTAGACTTTGATGTTTTAGTTTCCAATGTCTCTCACTTCCTTCTAGATTCACTTGTCAAATCAGAACAGCTATGTCGTTGGAAAGACAGTGGGGTAAGGAATAACTGGCTATGCACAATTGTAGTCAGACAATGATATGCAGCATTTATTATAAAGTATAATAGTTTGTGGCTTGACACAGAAAAGGCAAGGAGGTGATATTTATTTATTATATACTTATTTACAGTATTCATACCCCGCCCTTCTCAACCCCGAAGGGGACTCAGAGCCGCCTTACAAAGGCTATAATTTGATATAATCTGGCTTCATCCCTTTTCCTGCATCTGATTAACAAACCACCTCCTGGATGTTTTGCATGAAAATTACTACTTCTCTAACAGATGGAAAATCATTTGAAAATTGACTTGTCCTGTATCCTTGACACTCTCTTTCCCTCCACCTTAGTTATCAGAACTTGTTTCTTTATCTCAGGTCTCTTCCAGATTGATCTAAAGAAGCATGAATACTCATAATATAGCAGTGGTTCTCAACCTGTGGTTTCCCAGATGTTTTGGCCTTCAGCTCCCAGAAATCCTTACCACTGGTAAACTTGCTGGGATTTCTGAGAGTTGTGGGCAAAAACACTTGGGGACCCACAGATTGAGAACCACTGCAGCGTAGCTTTTGGGGGTTTCCCATTGATGACACCTCCACTCTCACTTATTCCCATCTTTTGGTAGTTATTTGTAGTTATTTCTTGAATATCCATTAAGCCTCTTCTAAATGTGGCATGGTTTACTGACGTGATTATTTTTCTTTTTAAAAAATACCTAAATGTTATAGTACAAAAGTGCTATTTTACTGAGATATTACAGTGAAAATTTCTTTAAAATCTGTAAGTAGGCAAAGGAAACCCTTTTTTCTTTTGATATATCTCAGAATTACAAAGAAAAGAAATGGTGCAGCTGACACTAGGGATTGCCAGAAAACAACCAAGGACAATATCAATGTTTTTATTTTAAAAAAATCCTGAAAATTACAGCAACAAATACCAGAAGAATCCCAACAAATTTGCCTCATCTGAAGGAGTATTAGAGAGACAAAGATAGTTTTTATATTGACCTATTAGTACTAGAAATGTATTGGTGTCGTTTTGTTTATGAATGTTATCAAAACATAGCTTATTTAATCTCATTTTCAATGTTTGTTTCTTATTTTTATTTTTTCTAGTGAAAACAGTTGTTGGGATTGTTTCTTCTCTGTTTTTCAGTCTGATAGATATGCGGGTGGGTCAAAAAGTTTTGCCTCCTGTGTCATAAAAATGTTATAAATGCACATATACTAGGATAAGTTGCTGGAGATCATAGCCTGAACTATCCTCTACACAAAACTACTGTTCAACATAGTCTCCATTAATTTGTACACAGTTGCCCCATTGTTTAACCCAGGCACCAAAATTATTTTGAAAAAATTCAGGGTTTTGCTTCGTGGCCCATGATTTTAAAATTGTTTTAATGTCATTCAAGTAGTTGAATGACATTAAAACTATGTAGGTTGTCTTTCAGAGGACTTCTGGCTTCTCTGTGTAGACTGACATTGAATGACGTTAAAACAGTTTTAAAATCATGGGTCATGAAGCAAAACCCTGAATTTTTCCAAAATGGTTTTGATGCCTGGGTTAAATGATGACACAAATGTGTACAAATTAATGGTGACTATGTTGAACAGTAATTTTAAGTGGAGGATGTTTCAGGCTATGATCTGTAGCAACTTATGCTGTTATATATTGATTTAAAACATTTTTGTGACACAGGAGGCAAAACTTTTTGACCTACCCTTGTATATTTTGTGTCCTGCCTCCCCATTCTTCTGCCCTTTTCCTGAGAAGTTCGTTTCAGATATTGTTTATGTGTGATTGAATGATTGCATTTACAGTATGTTTCTTAACTACCGTGTATGCTAGGTCAGAAGTTTGGGGAAATTTTGTCCTTCCCATTTGTTTGGATTACAGCTCCTACATTCTTTTAGGCCCCTTCTACACTGCCATATAAAATTCAGATTATCTGCTTTGAACTGGATTATATGGCAGTGTAGAAGGGGCCTTAGAGTGCAAGGATATTATTCACAAGAGGGGACTTTTTCATATTGGCATTTAAGTATTATTTGTACACCTTTTCCCTATGTAAACTCTTCATTAGTTAGTGGCATATGAAAATGAGATGATTTCTAAATCCCTATAACTCACATATCTCTTGCACTCAGCATTTGGAGTATCCTAACAATGGCCTCTCTTCTTTAAAACCATAGTTCCAGGAAGCAGTTTTTAGTGGGAACAAATTTGAACCATTCTTGAGACGTGTCTGTAAAGTAAATCCACCAGCACCCAGAAGAGGTAATACACATGAATACAGATATCTAGATGAACCATACTTTTCCGATGATACGAAAGAACAAGAAGACCAAGATCCACCACATGGGGTTCCTTCTACAAAGGTAGACCATGGTCGAGACACCAAACCAACCAGGACTGGTGAACAACTGTCTATTCTAAGACTCATAGAAAAAAATATGAGTTTAGAAGAAGGTCACAAAATTGCCACAGAAGAAGAAGAAGAACCAAAGCCACGGGATATTTCTCCAAAGTTCCCTGGAGATAAAATGTCAGAGGCAGAAGTAAATCAGGCCCATATTTATTTTAAGAGCTTTCTTGAAGACTTTCTGGCTGATAAACTTGTGAAAGTTTCTGCACTGGAATCAGTTCTAAGTAAAAACGTTGAAAATCTAGTTGCAGAGAGGCTGTCAGAAACACAGCTATTCCAAGAACTAGAAGACAATCTTATGGAAAAACAGTTGCCTGAGGAAAAACCTGTTTCTAGAGTAAAGTTTTCAAAGCCAGACATAATGAAGTTGAAAGAAATTGTGAGTCAAAACTTGCAAACCCGTCTTGTTAGGAAATTTTGTCAACAGGGAATAATTCCAGATTTGAAAGTAGCTGAGAAAGACGAGAAGTTTTCTCTTCCAAGTGCCGCTGATTTGCTAAAGAGAAAAGAAAGTGAAATAATAACAATAAAATCACTAAGTGACAGTCAGTTAGGAGACATTCCTGAAACTGAACCAGTTGTTAAAGGGGCAGAACTAGCCACAAGCAAACCGGAAGATAACAAAGAAGCCCTTTGTCCTCTAAGAAAGGAGTCCTCATTGGAAATAATTCGAGTAAAACTACCATTTAGCACAGAAACAGATAGTAAACAGCGACCTTCCAATTTTGACATTCTACTTGAAAAGGTTTTACAAACAGAAATAACAGGTTTAAAATCATTTTTAAGCAAAAAGCTTCAGGATCATCTTAAAGATAAACTTGCAGAAATTGGAGTAACACCGAAATATTTGAAAACAGTATGCCGGAGGTTGACCTTTCCCCAGAAAGAGAAACACATAATGGCACCAAAAGAGGTCCTGCAAGAAGACTATATTTTATCGGATGAAGAACTTGCTAAAGAAACACCTGTGTTAAGTAAAAGTATTCAAAATCTCTTAGAAATCCTTTCCAAAGAAGAAATGGCTAATTTGAGGTCTGCGTTGAATAAGAAGATCCAAGGCTCTGTTTCAAAGAGACTTTCAGAGATAGAAGTGATTACAGAGAAAGAGTTACAAGAAATACTCAAACACTTCTTTCCAATTGTGGCCAAAGAAGTATCATTAAGGGGGGCTGAAGAATCCAAAAAAGGGCAAACAATACCTCCCTTAACCCAAAATCTGCATGACAGGTTTTCAGAAGAAGAACTACACAATCTAAAGACTCTCTTAGGCAGACTTCTGCAAGAAGACCACAAAGAAGAGCTTTCAGAATCAGAAGTAAAAGGTTTAAAATCAGTTTTGCAGAAAAGCATTGAGAATCTTCCCACACATCCTGGAACTGAGATGAAGAAAGGAGCAGAGATAAAGGATAAAAGTTGTCATATACCTTTAACAAATGCTGAAGAAGATTTGAAAACTAACGATGTAGTTGTATCGGACAGAGGCAAAGAGCATTCAAAGGAAAGTCTTCATGAAACTTCAGAACCTGATGAAAAATATGGTATAAAAAGAGAAACACTAGACTTGTTTGCAGACAATATTTTTGAAGTAGAAACAAGGAGCCAAGAAACTCAGACTTCATTCCTCCCAAAAAGAGCGAAACATAGTTCTAAGAGAGAAAGCCACAAGTTGCCACCTTGTCCTGAAAATCCAGAGATGCCACTTTTAAAGAGGAGGTCCTTTGAAGCAGGATTGAAAAACAAACCATCTGGTGAAGTTATGAAGAGAGTATCTGAACCATTTGCTTCCTCATCTTTTTTGAGTGCACATGATATTGGTGTACAAACTGAAATGAGAAATTATCTTGGCAAGCCAAATTACTACACCAAACCTTCCTTTCCAGTAAACCCTCAGACGTTTCTTCTTTTACATTCAGAGTCTGAGGATGATGCAAAGGCGCCGTGTAAATATCATCACAAACCCAAAAGCAAGAGAAAGTCTGACAGAAAGAGAGACCCAGGGCCACCTCGTTCACACCAATCAGCGGGTAGTGCACACAAGAAAGAAAAATCAAGTAGTGGAAGTTCATCTAAGGAGATTTTAAAAGAAAAAGTCAGAAGACATGGTGAAATATCTTCCCCAAAATCAAGAATGACAGAAAACAAGAAGGATTTTAAAGTCCAACTCTCTCCTAGTACTATGAAAAAGGAGAGCGCAAAGCAGAGGGCGGAAAGGAAACGTTACCAGGAAATAAAACCCAGAAGATCTAGCAAGAGCTCTACCCTGTCTGAACTACATCTACCAAAAAATCTTCCAACTTCTGGGCATACAAAAGGAAATACATTGGTAAGAATATTATTGGAATTCTGTTTAAAAATATGGACTATAGACTATTTTACTTATATTTACAACTTATAGGCTAGGGCCATGAAAGATGGTTGTAAATATAAATTTAAACTTTGAAGAAACATAACAGCCATAAATACCTTGAAGTCACCAGATCTGGTCTGATCTTGGAAGCTAAGCAGAGTCAATTCTGCATAGTTCTTGGTGAGAGGCCACCAATAAATGGCAGGTGGTCTGGACTATATTGCAGAGGAAAGAACAGGCAAAACCACCTCTAAGGCCCCTTCTACACTGCCCTATAAAATTCAGATCATCTGCTTTGAAACGGATTATATGGCAATGTAGACTCAGATAATCCAGTTCAAAGCAGATAATGTGGATTATCTGATTTGATAATCTGAATTACATGGCGGTATAGAAAGGGCCTAAAGTATTCCTTACCCATGAAAACCCTTTTAAATCCATGGGACCTCATAGGTTTACCAGCAACTTGAAGGCAACATCTGTATACACATACCCCTATAGAGCAGGAATGGAAAATGCCTCCCACAGGGCATTTTTATGGTTCCTAGGTCCCACCAAGACTGTTTTGCTCCAAATGTTCTTTTCTTCCAAATTGCCCCCCAGAATCCCTATAGGGCTTTACTATATAAACAAGGTTTGGAAATCTTTTCTTTATTTCTTATGTACTATAGTTGATTTTTGTGTAGTTTCCTATAGCTACTCCATGTGGGTTCAACATAATCTGTGCCTTCCTGCCTGGTCAAATGGGATTGTCCTTTGGGGGTCTTTTCCAACTGTAGTGAAGTATAGACTGCTTGGGGAGCCAGTGGAGTCATCTTCTGTGGAGATTTTTGAACAGAGTCTGTTGGGAGGACAATGACTGTGTCTTCCTGCCTGGCTGAAGGGGGCTGGACTGGATGTCCTTTAGRGGTCTTTTCTTCCTCCTTTTTTTCTTCCTCCCCCAGCTGCTGTTTAGGCTGCTGCCATCAGAAGGTGAGGCAGAYAGCCAAGGACAATCAGTAGGTGGAAGGGACTTGGGCTTGGGCTAGGTTTGCCCAAGTGGTTATCGCCTCTGTTGTTGCTCCTGTGGCCAACWTGCTACTTCCAAGTAGTAGCCACTATTTGTAAGGATGGAGTTAGGTAGGCAGGGGGTATTTTTCATGCAATACACTTGTGGACTACAGGCAACACAGTAGTATGTCACGACACACAGTTTGGAAAGCTTTGCTCTAGGGCAGGGGTCCTCAAACGTTTTAAACAAAAGGCCAGGTCACAGTCCCTCAAACTGTTGGGAGGGCTGGATTATAATTTGAAAAAAACATGAATTTACATGCACACTGCACATATCTTATTTGTAGTGCAAAAATACTTTAAAACAATACAATAATTAAAATGAAGAACAATTTTAACAAATATAAACTTATTAGTATTTCAATGGGAAGTGTGGGCTTGATGAGATAGAATGGTTGTGGTTGTTGTTGTTGTTTTTGTTGTTGTTGTTGTTGTTGTTGTGTGCTTTCAAGTCATTTCAGATTTAGGTTGACCCTGAGTGAGGGCCAGGTAAATGATCTTGGAGGGCCATATCCGGCCCATGGGCCTTAGTTTGAGAACCCCTGCTCTAGGGAGTGCAGACAACATTCCAAGATTAAAAACATGGTTCCAAAATGGCCTATCAGGATGTGGGGGCTTTTCATTATTGTTTGGACCCACCCGGAGCCCTTTTTAAAAAACAGAAATGGGAGAACTGACTTCTGTTCCGTGTCTGTTGAATAAATGCCTCTTTTGTGCCTCAAATGGTCTAGGAAAACCCCAAAACATACTGAAAATGCCCCCTTGTGATTTTTTTGGGCAGCTAATGTGGCCAAGATGAAGTACTTTGGCCACATAATGAGGAGAAAGGAAAGCTTAGAGAAGACAATGATGCTGTGGAAAATGGAAGGAAAAAGGAAGAGGGGCTGACCAAGGGCAAGATGGATAGATGGTATCCTTGAAGTGACTGGATTGACCTTGAAGGAGCTGGGGTGGTGACAGCTGACAGGGAGCTCTGGTGTGGAATGGTCCATGAAGTCACGAAGAGTTGGAAATGACTGAACGAATGAACAAAAACAATGTGGCCCACTATCCTTCCATAGGTGTCCACCCCTGCTATACAACCTACTTACCCTTTGATAGTCTATGTCTTTGGTGGGGAACCTACAGTCTAAGGGCCAACAATAATCTGAGTGCACTGCATTGCCTCAACCCCCTTGCTTGCTGATTTTTAACTCCTGTGCATTCTTAAGCTATTTTCTAACTCAGGTTCTCAGCCTCAAATTGTGCCACGTTTTCTTGACAACAGAATTGGCTGAATTTTTAGAACCCCAGTTGCTTAAGATTTCACTGGGCAAAAGTATCCTTAAGTTTCCTTTAAGGATCTTGCACTATTTCTTGGCCTGGTTCTATTCTTAGTTGTTGATATATTTGTAAGGTTATGAGTAGGAGTCACAGGAGTTTACATGCTGTAGTAGCTTGTTAGATACAAGATTGTAGCATTCTGGGAGATACAATCATTTTTCACATTCAGATACTATGAATGTGAAAAATGAAATGGCGTGAGCCACATTAAAGTCAGTGTCTAGTACAGTGGCAGCACTACCATAGAATCATAGAGTTGGAAGAAACTGCAAGGACCATCCAGTCCAACCCTCTGCTATGCAGGAACACATGATCAAAGCAGGGTTGTTTCCATCAGTGCTGGATAGAATGATGGAACTCCCCTTTAAAATTCAGACTAACCCTAAGGGAAAGCAGTGTGACAGCCCATGGGCCCCCATACACCCAAAACCAGGTTGTGAAGGCTGGGAATTCCCCTGGAGCTAGTTTATGGGTGGCATGGAAAGTTGCACAGAGTAGGGAAAAAATATGCTGTGTGGGTGGGTGAGTGCAAACCACTGTTAGATATGAGCTGTGAAAGCCTATTAAATGAGAGGGGAGAATCTTTCTACCCTTTTACCCCCCATCAGACTGCAAGTTGCAATAGATAAATACCAAACAAATAAAAGTTGATAAAAATGGGAATACTAAAAGCTGATTTATGACAACATTTATTGTAAAGTTTATGGTGATCATTGTTACGATTATACAAACAAACTGTCTGCTTTTATTTTGATATTCAGGTTCCTGCAGGCACAGACGATATGGATATAGAAGCATACAAGCATCTTGAAAAAGCCATTGAAAGGGCTCTTGTTGATTTGGGAAGAATACCAGACAGTAGCTCCCTCCAGGGAAGGCCAAGCACTGCTCCAGTAGCTGTTGCCCTTGCGCCTAGAGATTCATCCCGATCTTTCACCAATCTAATTGAGACTCCAAGGAATCAAGCCGGGTCAATATCTGAGATGCTTCATAATCAGGAGCAGATTTTAAAAATGACACCGGAACAATTGGAAATAGTCCTTAAGATTCTTCAAAAGGTGTTGAGTCAGAACACAAGACCGCCGGATAATGAATGAATGGAAACCATCTGTGCTTGAACCAGTTGCTATTTTTCCCCAGGTGTAACGAAAAATAAAACCCTCCCTGAATGTAATTTTTGTAGCTTGGGATGTTTTAAAACTTACTTGCAACCCTTCCTAGAATCAAAGAACCTAAAGAAGGTGTGCAAGAGCTGATAGCCTTAGTGCAGTACACTTTACTTTGGGATACCTCTGTTCCAAGTCTGGAATCTCCAATTAGCATCAAGACTAGTTACATGATCATCTAGGAGTGAGCATATTATATCTATATCAAAGCCAGTCCACTGGTTGCCAATTAGTTTCTGGGTAAAATACAGAAAGTTGGTCTTGACCTTTAAAGCTCTACATGGTTTGGGTCCAGATTACCTACCAGGTTGCCTTCTCCCACACAATCTGCTCCTTAGGACTCTGAGGTCCTCTTGAGGCGTCTACTCCAACCAGTCTAGAAATGGGAAGATCTGGAAAAACGAGGAAAAATTGGGAAAAAACAGGAACCCCCCCCCCCAAGTTTTCAGTATTTTTTTTCCCAGGCCTTCCCATCTCTAAATCAGCCAGAACCCGATTGGCGACTGTCAGCCAAAAGACATTTTCATTGGGACCCCCACGACTGTGGAAGAGATTTAACAGCTAGATCTGCTATCAGAATTTAAGAGATAACTGAAAAGGTAGAATTTAAGAGACATCTATCTCTTCCAGCAGGTCTACCCAATTTTTAAACTATTTTTAAGTTACGTCACGTCTTAAGTCTACTGTATTTTTGTTCTATTTTGATACGCACATTTTATAGGAATATTTTTAAAAATATGTATTTTATTGACTATTTTTGTGATTCTGTGTTTTTAACTATTGTGCCCCCTTTGAGCTGTGGGGAAAGGTTGGTAAGAAATATGTTGTTGTTGTTGTTATTAACAAAAATTACTAAGGTGTTGTATGGCTTCTGGGCTGTATGGCCATTTTCTAGAAGCATTTTCTCCTGATGTTTCACCTGCATCTGTGGCTGGCATCTTTAGAGGATCATTACTATTGTAAAAATACATATAGTACAATTTTCTCTTTTAAAAAAATGATGAAAGATGCAAGAACTGCTGGAAGAGATTTCAACATATGAACTATGTCCTAATCTGCACATCAGCTCTAGTTTCTGATACAGAACATATACCATCCAGTAGTCACCATCTGCTTGCTCACAGAAAACCATATTTAATAAGCCTCGGCATTACAAGAGGGTTTTCTGAGACCAGTTGCTCTTGTTGCAACCGTGTAGTAACGGTGAGGCAGCGGACCATATTTTAGTCCTTGTGGACCACTGGTGGTCCATGGACCTCAGTTTGGGAACCACTGATGCATAGGCATTAAAGACTAATTTTAAAAAGCAAACACAAACCAATTTTTATATCACATTTCATCCCCAAAGCAGCCAAAATGACCCACAACCTGCTTCACATGTTGTATCCCCAGTGCAGTCTTATGTCAACTTATTAGGAAACATAAAAGAAATTAAAATGACAAGATATTAACTCAAATATCTTTTTTAAGTAAGTGCATTTTATTCCAGTTATATTTATCAGTACTGGGTTGGCAAAAGATGGCTAATATAATTTTACTTCAGTAGTTTCCTATCAGAAGGACACTTATGATGCTAGTTGTATCACATTTGATATAATTTGTGAGGTTACACACTTAAAAAAAATTACCTAACATCTGTTTCACGGGATTAAATAAAATGTACATTAATAAAATATAATTCTTAATATCCCAATTCCCAGTTGTATGCTGTACACAGAATATGGGTTTAGGTTAAGTTAATATTTGTTCGGTCATTCACAGTGCTACAACAAAAAGCCCATGTTTTGCCAGTTTGGCATTTTTATTTTCAATTATTTCAGTCAATTGAACTTTTCTTCTTAATTGAAGGCACATCAAAAAGTCAAAATACAACCTTGATTTATAATACATTATTTTCCCTAATTGTGTTTGTGGTAGCAGACTTCTAATAGTCATGACCAGCTGGAATTATTGTATCCATCTTTTTTTACTCGACAGAGTATTATTGTCAGTTTTATAGATTCTTTTTGCTACATTAGTCCTACAAAGGCACACTTGAAACACTCAACTTAAAACACTGCCATTTTTAAAGGCTAGCTAGATACAAGTCCTCATTAGTGATATTTCAAGTAGTATCATAGCTGTGGACTAGTTAGCAATATATAAAGAACGTGATCAAATAATTTCATTCTCCTATTTTCATTAACATTAGGTGTATTAGGTTTCCTAGGTTAGGTTGTGCAAGAGATGCTTTGCATTAAAAGATCACAGCTATTTATTCCAGATTATAGTAATAGTTACTCCAGATATTGTAGGACATGGCAGAAGAGCCCCTGAAGACTCAGGGATATGCACCGTGCCATCTTCTCAAAGGTAAGTGAAGGCACAACTTTCTAAAAACACTGAAAAGATGGTTGGTATGGAAATTAACAGCATACTAAAAATAATAACTAGAACAGAAACAGTATTTCAGATACGAATAGCATAGATATTATCGTATGCCTCAGTAAGGAAGACTTATAAGAGAGGTACCACTACACTTTGGGTGTAGAAATATATAAAAAATATGCTTCACAGCATATGGACAAGTTTACTATTCAAGAAATAAAGTCAATTCACATAGTACCATTTGGGGATTTTTTTTCCTTCCTCAATTTAATCAACTATACACATATTTAATATTTTCAAGTATAGCACAAATATTTGTATTTTTAAAAAGCAAAGCAGCCAAAAAAAAAAAAATCACATTTTTACACAGAGATGCCAGAGGTAATTTTTGGTATCTTTAGAATTCCCAATATGTCTCTCTCTCTTTTTGCAGACTGTATCCAGATTCACGCCGGATGGCTGCTGGATGTACCACTGCTGATATCTGTGACTGAGTGTCCCGGATGGCAGGAGGCAACAAGGAAAGCATTGAGCCCTTTGTTTGTTCTTTGACCTGAAAGGAGAGAAAACAGGAACTGGAATGTTGAATTTGTATCCGCAGAGGAACTAAAACAATTGAAAACTGATCCAAACAAATTGTGATATCCTCGAATGGGTGGAGCATTCAGGTACTTAGCAGAGAAAGAGGCAATCTTCCACACTGCCTCTATATCCCAGGATTTGATCCCAGACTACCTGCTTCTCCCAGATTATCTGGCAGTGGAGACTCATATAATTTGGGATTAGATCCTGGGATATAGGGCAGTGTGGAAGGGTCCTGAGTTAACTCCTACTGCCTGCCGAAACTCACATGACCTAAAAGTGAGCTTTAACCCACCAAATCCCTGACCTCTTCCCCGTTCTGACTCCCTTCAGAACAAAACAGCTATTCTTAACTCCTTCTCAACATCATATATTTTCTCATCTTCTTTAGCTTTCTTTCACTTCCTGCTATTTTTCATTTATTTTAATCTAAAATGCATTTTCTCTATTTTATTGCTGGTTGTTTCTCTCAACTATTTTATCTGCCCGTGACTTCTAGCAAATACAACTTCTAACTGCAGTGATACCTTGGGTTAACTGTTTAATTTGTTCCATGACCAAGCTCTTAACTTAAATGCTCTTATCTCAAAGTGAATTTTCCCATTGATGCTATTAATCTGTTCTGTCTCCTGAATCTCGCCTTCATTTTTGCTATGTGCAAGAAAATACACATTCACAATAAAAAAAAGGTCAACTTTCAAATGGCAGAATCACAAAGTTGTGGCACTGTGGTAATAATTATAATAATAAACTTTATTTGTATACCGTCCTATCTCCCAACAGGGACTCAGGGCGATTTCAAACATGTAAGGCAGAAGCGCAAAGTGAAGAGACGGAAGCATCATTTTCTTCATACTGGACCCATTGTAGCCTCTCTAGCCCTCTCTCTCTCTCTTCATAAAGCCAAACATACCAGGAATAAAAACCACACAAAATCAACTAAAATCAGACTGCCACCTGACCACAATTACACTCCAAGGATCTTCAGATTTAAATAGTCTGTACTCCGAGTTCACAATCTTTTTCTATGCCAAAACTCTGGACATTATCTTTAGCTTCAGATAGTTCTTTTGATTAAATGTGTAAGAAACTCACTTGCTTGAAGAAAGCATGTGACAGTAGACCTCTTGCTGATGGCCTAGATCCCAACGAAGGAAAAAAAAACACAAAGCTTATCATGTAATCATTTAACAATTTCATCTCTTCTAACAATGTTCTCACCAAGCATAAAGGTAAAGGTTTCCCCTTGACATTAAGTCTAGTCTGACTCTGGGGTGGTGGTGCTCATCTCCATTTCTAAGCCAAAGAGCTGGCATTCTCCGTAGACTCCTCCAAGGTCATGTGGCTGGCATGACTGCATGGAGCACTGTTACCTTCCCACCAACACGGTACCGATTGATCTACCCACATTTGCATGTTCTCAAACTACTTGATTGGCAGAAGCTGGGGCTAGCAATGAGTGCCCACCCCGTCCGGCGGATTCGAACCGCCAACCTTCCAGTCAGCGAGTTCTGCAGCTTAGCAGTTTAATCTGCTGTGCCATCAGAGCCCCAACACCAAGCATAACAGATCAGAAAATCAAGCAAAAGCTTTCCTACTTGGTTAAAGGACTTAATATTTTCAAACATCACATTAACACTGCAGAAAATGTATGTTTTTTTCCAGACTCTTCAAGCATATGGATAACTTCAAAAGAAGTTCTTTCAACCAGTTAAATAATATAGTTGATTTCTCATTTGATATTGTTAAGGTCAACTGAAGTGGATTTGCACAAGAACATGGTGTCTATAGTTTTTGAGAGTAACTGTATTTAAACACACCACCAGAAGGAACAATGACCTCTTATTTTGTTTTCATTCCTAGGTTCAATGAAACATCATAATAAAAGGGGCTTAAAAAAAATAAAAAGCATGGCTTTCATTCCCAGCAGTCAACTTTTGTTTTTCATGTTTGGAGCGACTTGAGAAATTGCAAGTCGCTTCTGGTGTGAGAGAATTGGCCATCTGCAGGGACATTGCCCAGGGGATGCCCAGATGTTTTACCATCCTGTGGGAAGCTTCTCTCATGTCCCTGCATTGGTCAGTAGTTCAACCAGTACAAGGGTTTAACCCATTCTACCACTGGGGGCTCCTGGCAATCAACTAAAAATTGCATTGTATAATATCCACTTGCAGCGGTCCTGACTTTTCTAGTATGGAATGTTGATATCCCCCGTTTTCCTCTTCCTTCCTCAGAGTAACATGTAAAGACAGCATGATACAACATTAGAGGAATCCTTTCTTGGCTTTCCATTCCACTATGTAGATTACTATTTGCAAAAGTATAGAACAGGGTACTATACTCTTCTGTGTGCAAATACTACAGGTATGTATGGTGTCCTTCCCATTGATAAAATTAAAGATGGGGTGTGCACAAATAACTTTGTTTAAGTATACCACATATTTAGCTAATCTGACAATTGTTTATCACACACTGCTCTGGATTCTTACAAAATAATCTATTCAACATGGAATATCGCATCCTGGAATTTTGGACCTTAATTTTGAAACCAAAATATATCTAGCTAAGGTTAAGAGAGACTTCACAATCATTTGGAAAAGGCCAGGTCAAATATATGTATTTACAATACACATTTTCTTTAAAATCCATGCAAATGTAATTTAATTTTATAACACTTATTTATTATTATTTATTTATGACATTTATATGCTGCCCTTCTCACCCAGAAGGGGACTCAGAGTGGCTTACAAGATATATATACATACAATATATATTATATTATTAGCATAGTACAATATCAGTATTATATATTATTATACTGTACTATACCATTATATTGTAACATTATTATTAATACTACATGTAATACAAATATACAATTATAATACTGTATTATTATTATAAGTATTGTATTACATTATAATATAAATATTATATGTATATACAATATATATACAATATATTATTAGTAAATCACACTTATAATGTAATTGCAGTTTACTTTGACAGAATTACCTTTTTTCTGGGTCTTGATGCAAACAGAGTTCTATCAAGTTGTGGAAAGCAGGGGAAAAGGTTTTTGGCGGTGTCTGCAGTCTCTCACTTGTCAGTGTGTGGGTCATGCTTTCACCAATCCCAGAGTCGATCCCTGAACGTGAATTTTTTATCCTGGATTCCCCACGCGGAAAAGTATTCATCACCCAGGGAAAGTAAGAGGGGCCTTTAAGCTTCTGTAGTAGCATCTGGTGGAAAGATTGGGCCAATACAAAATATCAAATGAATGGCTTATCCCACATTAGGGAAGCATTACCATACTTCTTCAGTTCTAAGAAACCGCTGATTGTAAGACGTGCACTAATTGTTTACCACCAACAAAAAAAAACTTTATTAATATATATAAACAAGCATCCATTATTCTAAGACACAGGCCTTTTTAGAGATGTTTATTGAGGGGGGAGGGTAGTAAATCTTAGAATGGAAGAAATAGGGCAAGTTATGACTATATAAATGTTCACCTGTTGATTTTTGGATCAATAGTATTATCCTAGTAAGAAAATGGCTTGAGGAGGGGAAACAATGCCCGAATGTTCAACTCTTTCCTTTATCTCCGTTGCATCAATATCCTATTCATACTTTGGTCATGGTTTGACATAGCTGCAGCGTCAGCTGAGGCGAACAAAGCCAACAGAGAGAGGAACTGCTTCCTGGACTCTTCATATGGCCATTTAAGGATTAGACCAGGAACTTAGTAGCATAAGAGGGCACAAAGCCTATTCAAAAGAATACTTCCTCAACAGGTAGGCATGTTTATATTGGTTTCCAGCCATACCTCTTATACTTCTTTTAAATGGTGTAAGAAAAAGTATGTTAAGACACTGTCATCAACATCCTTCTCTCAGCTCAGCCCTTGTAATACATTTTATAAACATCATAGGAGGCTGAGGTACCAATGCATTAGATTAGTGAGATGTTCAAAAAGTACAAAGTGAACTGTTTCTGCATATCAGTATTTCATATTTCATTTCCATTAAAGAGATATACTTAACCAACAAATGGAAAAATTATGTCTTTTACCTGTGTGCGAGGCATATCTTGAAAAGGTACATGGCCATTAGCTAATTCACAAGCTGTAATGCCCACGCTATAGATGTCGGACTTCACATTATAGCCATACATATCCTAGAGGAAAAAATATCTGGCTGATACATGTAACTGGTCAACAGCTGCTGATATATACATAGGAATTCAAAAGAAGGTATGTATATAAAAACAATATTGAAAATATTCTTGAAATGCTATTATTTGTCTCTTTATTTATAGGTCTTTATTTGCTTTTATTTATTAACTTATATTGTTGAAGAAGGGATCGTCTAAAAATGAGAAATTTGCTACCTCTCATCTCTTAAGGTTACCATTCTTAAATTTATACAATGCAGGGCCTTTTGAGTATAATGCTGATTAAAATATACAGAATTAGTTTCTTGTGTTGTGTTGTTGAAGGCTTTCATGGCCGGAATCACTGGGTTGCTGTGAGTTTTCCGGACTGTATGACCATGTTCCAGAAGCATTCTCTCCTGACGTTTTGCCCACATCTATGGCAGGCATCCTCAGAGGTTGTGAGGTGTGTTGGAAACTAGGCAAGTGAGGTTTACATATCTGTGGAATGTCCAAGGTGGGAGAAAGAACTCTTGTCTGCTTAAGGCAAGTGTGAATGTTGCAATTGATTTCCCCCAGGCAGGAAGCAGCCAGGCTTTGAAGCTGCAAGGCCATTCAATGCTAATCAAGGTGGCCAATGGCAACATTCACATTTGCCTCAAGCAGACAAGAGTTCTTTCTTCCACCCTAGACATCATTCTACAGATATATAAACCTCACTGGCCTAGTTTCCAAACAGACCTCACAACCTCTAAAAATGCCTGCCATAGATGTGGGCAAAATGTCAAGAGAGAATGCTTCTGGAACATGGCCAGACAGTCTGGAAAACTCACAGTAACCCAATGGGGGAGAAGAGTTGCACTTAACATTACTAAACCCTGTGATTTCTGTGGCAACTTACAGTCTAATACACTAGGTCACATACATGTAAAACCCAAGATCTGCAGGCTGAATCTGGCCCATCCTGTCCTTTTATGTGGCTCTCCAGGTGCCAGATAACAACCCAGAATTAGTTTCTTTTCATTAAAATGTGTTCATATTTAAAGCAATTGGAAACATATACTGTTTGATAGTAAAATATGTTGTCTTGTGGTGTGGTGAGTCTCCTTTGGGGGTTTTTAAGCAGAGCCTGGATGATCATCTGTTGGGGGCACTTTAACAGTGTATTTTTGCAGGGCAGAAGGGGATTGGATTAGATGGCCCTTGTGGTCTATTTTAACTGTAGGGTTCTATATCAAAGCCAAACTGGCGAAATTCAACATCGTATAAGTAAACTCTTCCCCCTCTAGCCCATGCCTTCCACATCGGCTGGAAAGGGCTCACATGAAGAAAAACAAGGTCTGATGTAGTTCGAATTTTAATGAAATGTTTTCAAAAACAAGAGCAAAGAATAAAAGAAAAGGCTTTAATTTATCAATATTCGTTCCTTTCGTGCAAATGCAAACTTTGATCTAATATGTACATATAGTAAGGCAATCCACAGTTGGATATAGTATATACTGACCTGCCTTAGTAGTTCAGGGCTCAGCCAAGGAAGCATTGATGTACTGAACTGGGGGAAGTCATACACAGCTTTTAACCGCTGTCCATTGCTGACTAAGCTCTGAAGGTGGTTCAAGCCAGAGAGGTAAACTAGACCATCCCCTGAGATCAGTACGTGGCTGGCTTTGAAACTTCTGAAGAGAAAAAGAACAATAATATTGAACTTGGAAAAACAAAAACAAAATATAATACTACGATATGTGATGCAGTATCATGCCAAAAGGGCAGAATCTCCAGTCGGGATGTATAATGTGCATGAATCTTTATGCTGATTTTTGATTGCAATAAAGACGACGGAATGGACAAATATCAGATATGATCATGCAAATAGCGGAGGAGGTTAAAATGAATTGAAAAGGACGAAGCAATCACTCAACTTTATCCCCATCTGACACTTTTCCATACCCCTTTTAAGAAGTACCTGTGTATGTACCCATGTTGGTGCATATAGCTTAAGCCACTAATTGCTCCGAACAGAATATTTCCAATCAAAATTTCACTCATGCCTTCAGGGAAGTAAGTTCTCAAGAGATGACTGGCTGAACCTAGAAAAGATGTATAACACTTAAAATAGTTTTACAGAATTATCCTTATATTTTCCTCTAATATTTAATAAAATGTGAACCAACATTTTGATCTCTTGCTACATGTCACAAGAAAAACAACGTATGGGCAATTCACAATACATTGTGCATGATCAAAGGTGGTTCCAATATACTATGAAGGATCCAAACACAATTCTTGTGTCATACAGTATCTGATTGGTGCTCCTAAAATATTTCCATCTTAAAAGAA
The DNA here is from genome assembly GCF_025583915.1 of Anolis sagrei ordinatus. NCBI lineage: Eukaryota > Metazoa > Chordata > Lepidosauria > Squamata > Anolidae > Anolis > Anolis sagrei. Next base: position 185,898,543 of record NW_026844366.1, read on the forward strand.
CTGTTGATTCAGATAACAAAAAAAATCTCAAATTGAATAAGAGTATTTATCTCCCTTATTCTCTTTTATTTAAATCTGTGCTTTGCAGGCTTATCTTATAGAAGTGCCAAGCAGTTACCTTATTTTTCCCATTGTTCCAGGGACTAGCACCAGATTTTTGCCTATTGACTACAATTGTTTTTTACTTTCCTGGAAACTCTCCAGCAACTGGCATTAGGGACTGGCACTAGTCCAGGGACCACTAAATAGCACTGGCTTAGATGGTTTCACTCATTAAGTTAGTTAGATGCTAAGGGTAGAAGCTACTGAAATGTCTCCCTCACCTATTGTTATCTATATATATAAAAATGTAATGTTCATTTGTGGGATTAACAGAACTCAAAAACCACTGGACAAATTGACACCAAATTTGGACACAAGACACCTAACAACCCAATGTATGTCCTTCACTCAAAAAAAATGATTTTGTCATTTGGGAGTTGTAGTTGCTGGGATTTATAGTTCACCTACAATCAAAGAGCATTCTGAACCCCACCAACAATGGGATTGAACCAAACTTGGCACACACTTCTCCCATGACGAATAGAAAATACTGGAAGGGTTTGGTGGGCAGTGTCCTTTGGTTTTGGAATTGTTGTTCACCTACATCCAGAGATCACTGTGGACTCAAACAATGATGGCTCTGGACCAAACTCTACATGAATACTCAATATGCCCAAATGTGAACACTGGTGGAGTTTGGGGAAAATAGGATATTGAAATTTGGGAGTTGTAGTTGCTGGGATTTGTAGTTCACCTACAATCACAGAGCATTTTGAACCCCACCAATAATACAATTGGGCCAAACCACCCACACAGAACCCCCATGACCACCAGAGTGGGCCACAGCAACGCGTGGCAGGGGACAGCTAGTTTCTTAATAAAAGAACCTGTAGTTACATTTGAAAGCTCAATTCAAAGCTTGTGTACTTACATTTGAAAGCTCATGGAAATCGTGCAATCTAAAAACTCTAGTCTGCTAAGAGCTAACAATGTGATGCAGCAGCTAAATAATCAATGGGATTTTGGCCTGCATCAATAGGAGAATAGTGTCTAGATCCAGGGAAGTCACTCTATGTCTCTATTCTGCCTTGGTTAGACAACACCTGGAATATTGTGTCCAATTCTGGGCACCACAACTGAAGAGAGATGTTGACAAGCTGGAATGTGTCCAGAGGAGGGCGACTAGAATGATCAAGGATCTGGAGAACAAGCCCTACGAGGAGCGGCTTAAACAGGTGGGCATGTTTAGCCTGAAGAAGGCTGAGAGGAGACATGATAGCCATGTATAAATATGTGAGGGGAAGTCATTGAGAGGAGAGAGCAAGCTTGTTTTTTGCTGCCTGGAGATTAGGATGCGAAACAATGGCTTCAAACTATAGGAAAGGAGATTCCACTTGAACATTAGGAAGAATTTCCTAACTGTGAGAGGTGTTCAGCAGTGGAACTCTCTGCCCCGGAGTGTGGTGGAGGCTCCTTCTTTGGAGGCTTTAAACAGAAGCTGGATAGCCATCTGTTGGGGGTGATTTTCCTGCTTCTTGGCAGAGGTTTGAACCGGACAGCCTGCAAGGTCTCTTCCAACTCTATGATTCTAAGGGAAGATAATTAAGCCACTATGCATTTTGCAAATATGATACTTACTATAGGCCATGAAAGGAGAAATAATCCAAAGCCAGCTTCCAGCAGTGAACATTGCACAAAAAGTCAAGATATTAGGATGGTGAAAGGAGTGGGATAATATAACTTCATTCTGGAGAAATGAATAGTAATTTTGATAATTCAATGGGCAGCGAACACTTCACATACATATATCCTTTTACTAATAGTCATCTAAAACAATCCCTGAGCAAGAATGGAAATTTGTGACTGAAAATAATTGCAGTTGCAGAAATGTAAGCTCAAACAATATGAAAAACAATTATTACATATGCTCATAAGTTTCTAAACCTCTTAGCATATTTAGAATTAGCATATCTTTGAAAAATGTATGGTTTTAAAACTGTATTCTCCTAAACTTGTTACTTCAACAAATATTTAAGGTATTAAACATCTTGTTTACTTGTAAAGCTTTCAAGTGCTCTTCAGAACATCTTTCCAGATCTGTAATCCTTACGGCCACCAAGGTTCCTGTAGGAATATGACGTGCGAGGTAGATTGAAGTTAAATTGTTGCACCCCTTTCCTATTAGCAAAAGAAAGAAAAAAGAGGGACAATGGATTTGTGCAATGTTTGTTATCTACTGCTTCAACATTTAGTATTCAAACAATCCTAAATATTCCAGGTAGTTTCCCTACTAGGCTTGAGTGCGGATCCATTTTTAGCTGTTTCTCTCAGCCAATCTGGCTTCTTCAGTTTGTTTGGGCAAGGGCACATCTTGAGATTCCTGTCCAAAACAGGACCACGTGGTAGCCGATTTCAGCTCCTCCTCCCCTATTTGGCATCACAGTTTAATCTTTTTTATTTTCCTTTATTTTCTTGATTCTCTTTATGTAGTGGGACTGACTGGGAGTTGGGGACATATGGGACGGTGTATGGGGGCCTGGGAGAGTCACCCTTTTCGCTTTTTTTTCTCCTTCCCTTCCTCTTCTTCAAATATTTCTAAATAATAATAATAATAATAATAATAAATCCCAACAAACAAAGAAAACCCTAATTCTCTGAAAACTACTACTACCTAGTTAGCTCTCCTCTAGAGTATATAGAAACAACTTTTAAGGAAGCATTAAACCCGAACCAGAAAACAGAAAGGAGATTGAAGTGTGGCCACTCAAGACAGGGCCTGCAGGAGAGGGGGGAAAGGGTTTTTTATGGAAGCCCAGGGAAGATAGCTCCAGGTCATTGCTCTTCCTTCCCTTGGCCTCCTTAAAATACCTTGGAAAGCTGTGTGAGGTGCTGCAGGGAGATAAAGCACATGCCTGCCTGCAGCATCTCTCCTCTAGAGTAGAAACAGCTTTAACGAAGCATAAAACCTGGTCTCCTCTACAGACAGAAGGGAAAGAATCTCAGAAAGAGTGGTATCTTAACTCTGATGCTTTTAATCCAGGTGTTAATGAAGGATGTGGAAGGGGAGCCTGTGGGAAGTCCCCCCCCCCCCATAATGGGCCAGATGGGGTGTTTTCTTAACCCCGTTGTTGACACTCTTGAAGGAAAAAAGAAAAGGCTCCCAGGAACAGAAAGGGGAGCCTCATAAATTCCCCACTGCACTACAGCAGCTTTTGAAAATATACCATGTCAGCACTTACAGTTCTAAAACTATAAAAGACCAAAATGACACTTCTGGGTTTCAGGAAACCAAGCAGTCAAATGGAGCCAGATTAGATGCAGGTAGGCTTGGCAATTCCAGAGACCCAATGAGAATAAATCACATGCCCCCCCCCCCCCCTGAAAAACTAAAGAAAAAGAAAAATGTTGTGACTGCAGAGTCTTTTCAAGTTCAATTTTCCTTCAAAAGAAAGTGTATGCTCCCTGCATCCCTTCTTTAACCGAGTAATTGTGCTTTATTTTGATGCTGCCACCACACTGAATTTGGTAGCAGGAGCTGCTACAAAACTGGGTGAGTGCAGTTCTGGATTACAACAAGCACAAGTTAAGGAAGATTTTAAATAAACCTGAATGCTTTACAAGTACTGTCTGGAGTTGGCAGTGAATAGAATTCTAGATTTTTTTAACACTGCAGAACAATACAAAATAAGGCAGGAAGTGTCATTTTATTCACACCTCAAATGAATTACCTATTTCCACCTGGAGATCATAATGGGATATTTCAGAGGACCATGATATGTGTTCATCTCCTATTTGAGTCAGTTGTCCCCAAGATACAGCAGGTTCATCTGTCTGAATAGTAAAAACATCTTAACATATATTTTTAGAGTACAAAATTTGCAGGAAAACAGTATAATTTCATATAAACCTTGTAGGCTCGCTAATATTCTACTTTTGACATTTTTTCAGAAATAGTGTGATATCTTTTTATTATACCCAACTTTCCTTTTTTAGGAGAGACAAGAGTTGAATTAATGGTAGCGGGGTTATATAATATCCAATTCAGTTTGATTTTAAAAGACTTGTTATCTGCCCATAACATTTTATTCTTTTAGTCCATCAAGACCGAAGTTAAGCATCCAGTTCAGTAATACAGTATTTGACTAATGTATTCCAAAGTCTTCACACCTTAGCAATATACTCTGACTAAAAAAAGTACAGGCAGTCCCCAAACTATGAACAAGATACGTTCTGTAAGCTTGTTCTTAAGTTGAATTTATTTATAAGTTGGAACAGGTACATTTTAAAGTGTCATTCTAGCCAAATATTTATATTTTTCAGCTTTGGATAGCATAGGGAAGGGTTAACATCCTTGTGGTGTTTGTTTTCCTTTCTGTGTCTTTGTTCAGAAGATTTCATCTGACTTTCTGTCCCTGTGATCGCTGGATTTTGAAAAAAATTGGCTTGTTGTGGAAACAAGGATTGGGGATAAAACTTCAGTGGAGACACATTTTCTTTCAGGAGTTAATTTCCTTTTCAAGGGGGTAGATTTGTCGTATATACTTGACTATAAGCCGGCCCAAATATAAGCCAAGGCACCTAATTTTACCACAAAAAACTGGGAAAACTTATTTACTCAAGTGTAAGTCGAGGGTGGGAAATGCAGCAGCTACTGGTAAATTTCAAGATAAAATAGGAACCAATAAAATTATATTAATTGATGCATCAGTAGGTTAAATATTTTTGAATATTTACATAAAACTGTAATTTAAGGTAAGAGTGTCCAACTCTGATTAAACCATTATTCTAACCTTCTTCATTGTAAATGTGCTTACGTATCCTTCCTGTAATAATCGTGTAAAATAATAAATGTAATAATAATAATAAATTAAGTAATGTAAATGTAGTAATAATAGAGTAAAATAATAAATTTAATAATAATAATGATAACAATAATAGAGTAAAGTAATGTAAATGTAATAATAATAGAGAAAATTAATAAATGTAATAAAAATAATAACAATAATAACCCAGTAAAATAATAAATAACTTTGACTCGAGGGGGGCTTTTTCAGCCTAAAAAAGGACTGAAAAACTCGCCTTATGCTCGAGTATATATGGTATCTCACTTCCTGTTCTCTCAGCCCCGCTCTTAACTGTGAGTCATTTGTAAGTTGGATGTTTGTAACTTGGGGATTGCCTGTATAGGAAACACACACACTTATAAAAGCTACATAGTATGATTAATGTAATTAAACTAAAATTCACAGTTAAATATATCAATATTATCATATTTGTTAAATATTCATGTTCACATATTTAATACTCTAATGGAAGATCAAGAAGCATTAGGAAGCACTAGGTTGCTACATATTGATACATTATTCTATACAGATCACTTGAATGATTTACTTCATCCTGTCAGTGATACCTTGATATCTATCATGACTATACAGATGATGGCAGTCATTAGTAAATAATGGGATATCAATGGCTAGATTCCATTAAATGAAAACATGGAGAAGAGGAGCAGGTATCACATGGCCTTCCAGATCTTGTTCCACTGCAAATTCTTCCAGTCAGAGACAACACAGTCAATAATAATAATTATTATTATTATTATTGCTGGGAGTCACAGTCACAACATGACTTGTGACTGCACATAACTACCAGTGCAGACGCAAATATATCGATTAACATGTCTTGTGCAAGTTGAACCAGAGCTTCAGAACCAAAGGAAAAGCTAGGGTTCCTAGTAAAGAGACAAGTATCCACTGTTTCATGTATCCACTTTCAACAAAATATATCTTCTTAGACATTTTCTGGGTCCTCCAACATGACTGTGATATTAATAGGGAGGTTAACATATCCATGTGAAATCCATGAACTCCTTATATAGCCATTGCCAAGAAAAGTTGCTCTTATTCAGACTCTTGCAGTCCTAAAAACTATTCCTTGAAGGGAACAGGCACTTTGGGATAAACACATACCATGCCAAGGTACATACGTAACATACATGCCTTTTCAAAACATGGCATTGAGAATACTAATGCTGATACAACCTAGGTTAATGTACATTTCCACTCACCAGGCCTTGACTGCTGCTAGCTTCAGACTGTTTTTCAGCTTCAATAGATTCAACTTGTGTCCGTAGAATACAGGAGCAGTCCTAGAAAAGCATAATGCTAGAGCATTAAGTGTGCATCCTATATGGTGGTTTAATAACTTTGGTGCTGGATCCTCAGTATCAAGTAGTAAAGAATCTAAGAAGACAAAACTGCCGCCACCACTACAACAGTAAACAACTTTATTTCTATCCAGCCCTATCTCCCCAAGGGGACTCAGGGCAGACCATGTCTATCTATACTAGATAAATGGGAGAATGAGCACAACTGACAATCTGGACTCATTAAATAATAAAAATATATAAATAATCTGTATTTTCTTAAAACTACAAAGTGAAGAAATACCCATACAGAGCTACACACGCTAGAAATCTTTGTATTTCTTCAATATAGAATGATATCCAGCAACTATACACTTTTAAACAGTTCCCCGATGTCATTCATCTTAGATTCACTGAAGCCTCATCCAACATGTCCCATTGCAAGGGATTCTGAAATATCAGGGCCCTTCTAGGCAGGCCCTATATCCCAGGATCTGATCCCAGGTTTTCTGTTTATCCCAGATTATCTGACAGTGGGGATTCAAATAATCCGGTTTAATGCAGAAAACTTGGGATCAGATCTTGGGATATAGGGCCTTTCTGGAAGGGCCCTGATATTTCAGAATCCCTTGCAGTTGGGACATGTTAGATGAGGCTTCAGTGAATCTGGAAGGGCCCTCGGGAAACCCAGAGAAATCCCTGCTCTGGAGATGAATAATTTATGCCAAATATAAAGGAAGCAAAGTAGTAAATTTGAAACTATTTTGTCAGATTATGTTTTAAAACAAACAAGTAAATCAGGTATCCTGCTTGAAAATCTAGTATGTGACTGTCTATCAAAGGTCAAAGATATGTTTTCCATCAGTTTTTATGGATGTTAACTGCAATTTTTTAATACTATTGATATTTAATTCTGTTTTAATGTTTGTATATTTGTAGATATTAAATTGTATTAAAAAGCTTTTAATGTAAGCCGCTTTGTGGAGGGAAAAAGCCGCTTTGTGGAGGGAAAAAGCAGGGAAAATAAACATAATAATAATAATAATAATAATAATAATAATAATAATAATATGCTTACCAAGCAAGACATGGAACTGCCTTAGTGAAGGAAAAACGTCAGGCAAACCCATTTACCCTGAAACAGAACATTAGAATAGAATCACAACCAGACTCAAATCTCAAACATCAGCTACTATTTTCCTAAACCAGAAACCGACAGATTGTTTCCCACGTAGCCAGCCTTAAATACTGCCACTCAGGTTAGAATTATTTTTTCTTGATACGTTGGATTCAAATATTACAAATTAAATAGAAGAATTAATAACATCACAACAGCGTTGCCATCGTCCCACTTAATTGGCCTATTGTGAGAAAAACAATAATAGGCCTATTGTGAGAAAACAAACACCACTGTATTCATGGCATCTCATTTCTCTATAATATTGTTCTGATAAATATAGCAATCAAACCAATGTGGAAATGTATCCAGTACATTACATACAGGTGTACAACTTTCTGACCAGGGCTAAGTTCAAACCAATTTTGCAAGTTTACCTAGTACACAATCTGTCACCCAATCCACCCTCAAGAATTTTTGCAACTCTTCTAAAGGAGTGACAAACTAATATACTTTGTTGTCATTGCTTGGTAAAAATATACCTGCAAGTACTCAAAATTAAGAACAATCTGTGACCCCTTCCACACAGCTGAAGAAAATCCTACCTTTTCTGCTTAGAACTGGGATATATGGCAGTGTGGACTCAGATAACCCAATTCCAAGCAGATATTGTGGGACTTTCTGCCTTGATATTCTGGGTTATACAGCTGTGTGGAAGGGCCCTGGGTTACCTGAATCCACACAGCTATATATTCCAGTTTGAAGCAGAAAATGTGGGCTTTTATTTAGCTGTGTGGAATGAGTATTTATCCACTGCAATCCATTTTAAAATGCTGTGATTGCCACCTGCAGAATTCTGGAGTTTGTAGTTTAGGGTGGGTCCTTTAAACTGCTCATCCTGGGCCTCCCTTCTATATTGCCATATACAATCCAGATGCTCTGCTTTGAACTGGATTATATGGCAGTGTGGACTCAGATAATCCAGTTTAAATATGTGTTTTGATAACCCCAGAAGATGCAAAGAGGAAGTCAGGATAGAGTTTTAGCCTTAGTGCCCTTCCATACAACCATATAGCCTGGAATATCAAGGCAGAAAATCGGCTTTGAACTGGGTTACCTAAGCCCACACTGCCTTATAACCCAGCTCAAAGCAGAAAATGTGGGATTTGATTCAGCTGTGTGGAAGGCTGTAAGTGTATTGTATTGTGGAAGGCTTTCATGGCCGGAATCACTGGGTTGTTGTCGGTTTTTTCGGGCTATGTAGCCATGTTCTAGAGGCATTTTCTCCTGACGTTTTGCCTGCATCTATGGCAAGCATCCTCAGAGTTAGTGAGGTCTATTGGAACTAGGAAAGTGAGTTTATATATCTGTGGAATGACCAGGGTGGGACAAACAACGCTTGTCTGCTGGAGCTAGGTATGAATGTTTCAACTGACCACCTTGATTAGCATTTGATGGCCTGGCAGTGCCTGGGTCAATCTTTTGTTGAGAGGTGATTAGCTGTCCCAGATTGTTTCCTCTCTGGAGTTTCCCTGTATTTGGGTGTTGTTTTGCTGTTGTAATTTTAGAGTTTTTTAATACTAGTAGCCAGATTTTGTTCAGTTTCATGGTTTCTTCCTTCCTGTTGAAATTGTCCACATGCTTGTGGATTTCAATGGCTTCTCTGTGTAGTCTGACATAGTGGTTGTTGGAGTGGTCCAGCATTTCTGTGTTCTCAAATAATATGCTGTGTCCAGGTTGGTTCATGAGGTGCTCTGCTATGGCTGACTTCTCTGGTTGAAGTAGTCTGCAGAGCCTTGATTCGTGTTTGGAGCCTCCGGTGGCGCAGTGGGTTAAACCCCTGTGCCAGCAGGACTGAAGACCGACAGGTCGATCCGGGGAGACGAGCTCCCTTCCCTATATCAGCTCCAGCTCCCAGTGTGGGGACATGAGAGAAGCCTCCCACAAGGGTGGTAAAACATCAAAACATCCGGGCGTCCCCTGGGTAACGTCCTTGCAGACGGCCAATTCTCTCACACCAGAAGCGACTTGCAGTTTCTCAAGTCACTCCTGATACGAAAAAAAAGCTGCATTTAGTGGTCCCTATGGAGACTTGTCCACAGCTGCATGCTATCAGTATTAAAAAACTCAAAAATTACAACAGCAAAACAACAGAGGGGAAACAATCAGGCACCTCTAATCACCTCTCAACAAAAGATTGCCCCAGGCACTGCCAGGCCATCAAATGCTAATCAAGGTGGTCAGTTGAAACATTCACACCTAGCTCCAACAGACAAGAGTCCTTTGTCCCACCCTGGTCATTCCACAGATATATAAACCCTTTTTCCTAGTTCCAACAGACCTCACTACCTCTGAGGATGCTTGCCATAGATGCAGGCGAAACGTCAGGAGAAAATGCCTTTGGAACATGGCCACATAGCCCGAAAAAACCTACAACAACCCTGTAAGTGTATTGTTTCTTATGAAAGTATTCAGATTGGTAGTCCATTAGGTGCCATTATTTCCGACGGCGCTTGCGAGCAGTCACAACTTGGCACGACCGAATAACAACAGTGTCAATAAGGAATTGTATTTGAATAGGCTGGATTTTCCCGCGCTCCTCCGAGGAGGCTCCTACCTCCCTCCGCCTGGGCCTGAGGCGCGCGACGGAAGCCAGTCCCATTGGGTTCTGCGGGACTCCCCGCGAGGACGAAGGAAGCGCGGTCAGCGGGCCAAAGGGAAAGGGGCGGGGCGCTTCCTCCTCCTCCACACACGCCCCGCCCCCTCCAACGCGGAGGGATTGGTAGGGCGCGCGCTCATGCTAAGGGAGAAATGCACGCGCCTTCTGGGAGACTACGAGCCCCAGAGTGCACCGCGGCCAGACTGTGCTGGACAAGCGCGCCTTGCCCGCCTGTTGCGCGTCGGGAGTTGTAGTTGGAGGGGAAACGCGGTCTCTTCACACCCTGGCTCCTCCCGCCGCCATCTTGGGCCCGAGCGTGGTCCCGCCCTCTCTTCTCCTCCCTTCAGAGGGTGGCAGTCGCCGCCGTCAAAGGAAGCTCAGCCGTGTTGCCGGTGAGTGCCTTCCTCCTCGCTCTCGCCTTGTTGCCCCTTCTCAGCCTCCTTCCTTCCTTCCTTCCTTCCTTCCTTCCTTCCTTCCTTCCTTCCTTCTTCCTTCCTTCCTTCCTTCCTTCCTTCCTTCCTTCCTTCCTTCCTTCTTCCTTCCTTCCTTCCTTCCATTTCTTCCCCTCCTGTCAGCCCTTCGCGGCGAGTGCAGTGCCTTCTTCCTCTCCTCAGGTGGAGCATCCCTTCCCTGAAAGACTTAGATTAAGAGCATCATTTTGCCTCCTGTTGGCTGGAGGCGGGGTACAGCAAACCCAAAAACAAATGAGCACAAAAATACAGTAACTTACATAGATACACTCAGACACACACACATATATATATAAGGTGGGTAGATGCTGGGAAAGCCGTGGATGTAGCGTTTCTGGATTTCAGTAAGGCCTTCCACAAGGTCCCCCATGACCTTCTGGAAAACAGACTAGTCCAATGTATTGTCAAGGTTTTCATGGCTGGAATCACTGGGTTGTTGTAGGTTTTTTTCGGGCTATATGCTGTGTCCAGGCTGGTTCATCAGGTGCTCTGCTATGGCTGACTTCTCTGGTTGAAGTAGTCTGCAGTGCCTTTCATGTTCCTTGATTCGTGTTTGGGCAATGCTGCGTTTGGTGGTCCCTATGTAGACTTGTCCACAGCTGCATGGTATACGGTAGACTCCTGCAGAGGTGAGAGGATCCCTCTTGTCCTTTGCTGAACGTAGCATTTGTTGGATTTTCTTGGTGGGTCTGTAGATTGTTTGTATGTTGTGTTTCCTCATCAGCTTCCCTATGCAGTCAGTGGTTCCCTTGATGTATGGAAAAGAACACTTTTCCTCTGGGTGGATCTACCAAGAAAATCCAACAAATGCTCCGTTCAGCAAAGGACAAGAGGGATCCTCTCACTTCTGCAGGAGTCTACCATATACCATGCAGCTGTGGACAAGTCTACATAGGGACCACCAAACGCAGCATTGCCCAAACACGAATCAAGGAACATGAAAGGCACTGCAAACTACTTCAACCAAAGAAGTCAGCCATAGCAGAGCACCTGATGAACCAACCTGGACACAGCATATTATTTGAGAACTCAGAAAAGCTGAACCCACTCTAACAACTATCATGTCCAAGTACACAGAGAAGCCATTGAAATCCACAAGCATGTGGACAATTTCAACAGAATGGAGTAAACCATGGACATAAACAAAATCTGGCTAGCAGTATTAAAAAACTCTAAAATTATAACAGCAAAACAACACCCAAATACAATTCTCTCACAACAGGCGTGGTTGCTCCTGACATGACCAAAAAAAGGGAAACTCCACAGAGGAAACAATCAAGGACAGCTAATTACCTCTCAACAAAAGATTCCCCCAGGTACTAACAAGCCACACCAAAAAACTGCCAGGCCATCAAATGCTAATCAGGGTGGTCAGTTGAAACATTCACACCTAGCTCCAACAGACAAAGTTTTTTCTCCCACCCTGGACATTCCACAGATATATAAACCCAATTTTCCTAGTTCCAACAGACCTCACTATCTCTGAGGATGCCTGTCATAGATGCAGGCGAAACGTCAGGAGAGAACATGGCCATATAGCCTACAACAACCCAAGCTAATCAAATGTAATCTAGACAAAACTACGGTTAGGTGTATCTGTAATTGGTTAAACGAACAAACCCAGAGGGTGCTCACCAATGCTTTCTTTTCAACCTGGAAATAACAACTTTATGAATGACTTAGATGAAGGGTTAGAAGACATGATCATCAAAATTGGATGACACCAAATTGGGAGGGATGGCCAATACCCCAGAAAACAGGAGCAGAATTCAAAATGATCTGAATGGATTAGAGAGATGAATGGCCAAAACTAGCAAAATGAAGTTCAACAGGGACAAATGCAAGATACTCCACTTAGGCAGAAATAATGAAATGCAAGGATACAGAATGGGGGACAATACCTGGCTCCACAGCAGTACTTGTGAAAAAGATCTTGGAGTCCTTGTAGAGAACAAGTTAAACATGAACCAATAATGTCATGCGGCAGCTAAAAAAGCCAGTGGGATTTTGGTCTGCATAAGTAGGAGCCTAGTGTCTAGGTGCAGGGAAGTTATGCTACCCCTCTTTTCTGCCTTGGTCAGACCACACCTGGAATCACACTGTATCCAATTCTGGGCACCGCAATTGAAGGGAGATGTTGACAAACTGAAATGTGTGTCCAGAGAAGGGCGACATTTTAGCTATCCATACAGATGGAAGGAAGACTCCAGCAATACATGGAGCGAGAGTTGCCAGATGTACAAACTGGGTTTAGAAAAAGCAGGGGAATGAGAAACCAAATTGCCAATATCCACTGGATAATGGAGAAAGGCAGGGAGTTTCAGAAAAACATCTATTTCTGTTTTATTAACTATTCTAAAGCCTTTGACTGTGTGGTGGGCATACCAAATCCCCTTGTCTCTCTCCTGGGGAATCTGTATAAGGACCAAGTAGCAACAGTAAGAACTGATCATGGAACAACAGACCGGTTCAAGATTGGGAAAGGCGTACGGCAGGGTTGTATACTCTTCCCCGACCTATTCAACTTGTATGCAGAACACATCATGCAATGTGCGGGGCTTGAGGAATGCAATGCTGGGGTAAAAATTGCTGGAAGAAACATTAACAACCTTAGATATGCAGATGATACCACTTTGATGGCTGAAAGTGAGGAGGAGCTGAAGAGCCTTCTAACCAAGGTGAAAGAAGAAAACACAAAACCTGGGTTGCAGTTAAACATAAAAAACCAAGATTATGGCAACAAGAATAATTGACAACTGGGAAATAGAGGGAGAAAACATGGAGGCAGTGACAGACTTTGTATTTCTAGGTGCAAATATTACTGCAGATGCAAACTGCAGCCAGGAAATCAGGAGACGCTTACTTCTTAGGAGGAGAGCAATGACCAATCTCGATAAAATAGTGAAGAGTAGAAACATCACACTGGCAACAAAGATCCATATAGTTAGAGCAATGGTATTCCCCGTAGTCACCTACGGATGTGAGAGCTGGACCTTAGGGAAGGCTGAGCGAAGGAAGATAGATGCTTTTGAACTGTGATATTGGAGGAAAGTTCTGAGAGTGCCTTGGACTGCGAGAAGATCCAACCAGTCCATACTTCAGGAAATAAAGCCCGACTGCTCATTGGAGGGAAGAATAGTAGAGGCCAAGATGAAGTACTTTGGCCACATCATGAGAAGAAAGGGAAGCTTAGAGAAGACAATGGTGCTGGGGAAAATGGAAGGAAAAAGGAAGAGGGGCCGACCAAGGGCAAGATGGATGGATGGCATCCTGGAAGTGACTGGATTGACCTTGAAGAAGCTGGGGGTGGTAATGGCTGACAGGGAGCTCTGGCGTGGGCTGGTCCATGAGGTCATGAAGAGTCGGAAACGACTGAACGAATGAACAACAACAACACAGTTGATTTAGGAATATATTGAATTTTTGGATAAGGGATACTCAACCTGTACTAGAAATGCATGTTCTGTTTTTTTCTGCCTCTTATTTAATATTCTCTCTCTCCCCCCCCCCTCCGAATATTTTTGTTTCTCATCTGAAAACATCTGTCAGTGAAGAAGATTATTTTCTTGCCTATTTTTCCCTTACTTCAAGGAGAAATTTCCAAAATTATACTGACACTGAGACATCAGAAACACAGTCCCACCCCCACCCCTTTTTTTAAATGCAGGTAATACTACCTTTCCTTAAACAACTGCAGGTGAAGCAGTGCTTCCACTTGTAAGAGGCACAAATCAGCAGTCCATGCTGTTGCTTTATTCTCTCACAAGGACTAGTCATTCCCTGGTGAGCTGGTTCCCACTTTTTCCTTCCTCTTCCCTGAAATAATAGGCTCTTTCTCTTTTCTCGGTGACATCAGTGGAAGCTGCAGTCATATGATGACAAATCATTATAGCCCCACAACCTGTTTTATCTGTTAATTTGGTTTTACTTTCTGTTGGGAAAGTCCACTGAAGTCCAGTGGGTGTCAGGCATTGTTTTGTGTTGCATCCTGTTGAATCCAGTGTTGTAACATTTTGCTGTCTGGCAAATTGAATGGTCCAAAACCAGTGCTTTGTGACAGGAATCCTAAGAATTGATGAAATTATATTGGTGATGTATTGTCAAAGGCTTTCATGGCCGGAATCACTGAGTTGTTGTAGGTTTTTTCGGGCTATATGGCTATGTTCTAAAGGCATTCTCTCCTGACTTTTCGCCTGCATCTATGGCAAGCATCCTCAGAGGTAGTGAGGTCATATTGGTGATATTGAGTTTTTTCTGTTTAAGTTTTATCAGCTTACGCTGCTGTTTCTGTATGTATTTTGCTCTGCAACACATGGCAAAGCAAATCAATTTGAACTTTTGAAATATTTTTCATTATCTCCCCCCCCCCTCCCCCCATAACAATATGCCTTGTCAAATATTGATTTTCCAGCTATTCAGACAGGGCTGTGATTGGGCTTGAGTGTGCATGGCTCAAGTCCAAACTCCAAATATGCTTCAAAATGCGTACTAGGTACTAATAGTAACATATAGAAGAAATGATATTTCATGAACGCTTGAGCCTTCACAAAGAAAGAGCAGACTCATGATACTTTAATCATAATTCTCCAGACACCGTTTGTCTTAGTAACTGAGCTCCATGGAGTGAACGCAAGATGAAATGTATTCTAAACAAACGTTAGTGTTATTCTGAATTTTCACCAGATGATGTAGGTGAAGTGCATCCCTGGAACAGATACAATTCAGCATACACTTTTTGTTTTAATCACTTGATATCTTTGAAACAATCTGCCATTACTTTGGCTTCATACATGCTCTCTGAACTCTTTAACAATATGTTGAAATATTTACTGAATAAAGTGTTTAACTAGAAGTCTGAACAAGGAATCTTAGGTAACATTTCCTTTTAGACTGCTATTTTGAAGTATTCAGTTTTGGCAATGAATAAAAATAGACATAGCACAGTACAGTACAAGAGTCTGAAAATACCAGTGACACATGACACAGTGCAAGTATTTCCTGTGGAACAGTGGCATGTTGCCTTGGAATTTGTCAGAATTATCTCTTACAGTGTGTATGGTTTATAATGTATAATCAGCATAATCTTATGCATATTATTCTGAAGTAAATCTGTGTTCAGTAGGGTTCACTTCTTCATAGGCTAGTTGAAGATTGTAGTTTAAATGTTATTTTATGAATTCTGAACCATTGGCAGTTTGGCAGTGATTGATGCAAATACAAATATCCCAATAAATTAGTTGAATAAAACAATAAAACAGTGGTTTTAAATTGTAGCTTAGACTGTGTACTAAAGATAACTCTGACGTCCTCAAAGCATTGGTTCAAAATCAAGTACTCATATGATGTTTAAATATAAATCACTACTATGTTGTTGTATTTTGAAAAATGTACTGACACATTCTATCACAACAGATTTATGAGCTGAATGGGAGACAACCAAAGCTGTTGTACACAGTAGGAAACCTATTTAACAAGTGGTCATCCTTGTTAATTACATTAGTAGGACATTGTTAAAATGGCTTTGGTGTGGCAATATATGATACATATAGTTCCCTTGATTTTCCTAATACACTTAACTAACTCTTTGTGCAAAGTTTAGCATATAAGGAATTGTCTATTTCAGCTAGTGGTTGTTGTTTGTTGTGTGCTTTTCAATAATTTCCAACTTTTGACGATCCTTTCTGGGGCTGAGAGTATGTGACTTTCCCAAGGTTACTCCATGGTTTTCTATGGCCAAGAAAGGAATGGAACTCTGGTCTTTAGCGTCATGCCCCAACACTCAAACCAACACATGGTGCTGGTTCTAATCCCCTCACTCCTGTATACCGTATTTAGTTTTGGAAAGCTCCTTATAAGAATTAATCAGCAGTTTTTGAGATGGTGCCAACCGCAGTAGGTTTCGGCATAAGCTGTCTGATGGTCCTTCCAGACAGGCCCCAAACTGTTTTAAACTGGATTATATGAGTCCGCACTGTCAGATAATCTGGGGTAAACAGAAAACCTGAGATCAGATCCTGAGATGTAGGATCTGTCTACAAGGGCCCTGAGTGGTTCCTTTCCCACTTCAATGTGGTAAATGGTTGCAAATCATTTTGAATGGGCAGAAGAGTCAGTAACTCAGTTGTAGGCTCTTTTGGGCTCTCTAGTGATGTGGGGGAAGTGTGATTAGAATGCCAATGGTTAGACCCAAGGACGTCGTAATTCACTTCATTCCGGCACTTTGGATTGATACTTGTAGACAGCCATTTTTATTCACAGGTACTGCTGCGTTTTATGGAATTTTCAAACTTTTAATATGACATTTTAATGTGAAATGGCTGTGTAAATGTTGTCATTGTTTCATATGCTTATGTTTTGTGTATTTTATGTGCACGGCACTTTGGAGTGCTTTTGTGAGCCTCCCCGAGTCCCTTCGCAGAGATGGTTGTGGGATATAAATAAAGTTTTATTATTTTATTATTATATTAAGAGCAGCTGTTTCATAGTGGTAAACCCTCAAAATATAACTCTGCAAAGAGTTTTTGAGCAAAAAGGGTGTTGTTGTTTTTCCAGCAGAAAGATGCCTTCTTGTCCAACTGGGGAGTATAAGTAGAGGTTCCAAGTGTCATATTAGATCCGTGCCCAACAGCTCTGTGTTTTCGGCAAGGGCTGCATAATTCCAACCTCTGATATAGTGAAAATATTGGGCAGTAGAAAGCTGAACCAATCTGTTGTTGTTCTCAATCAATAAACTGGGTTCTTCAGCCAATTCCAGTGTTACAGATCAGTGCTTCTTAAGTTACCTGGCATGGGTTACAAACAGTTATTTTTCTCTCTGACATTACAGGGACTGAGACCACATTTGTGCCCACTGTCTGCAATTACATCTTACTTTTCTGGATGCTCTGTGGGGGCTGGCAGCTGAGGGCTTATGGAATGGCCCTAGTCCAGGGACCATAGCTTTGAGCAACACTGTTATAGTAAGCAGTTGAGGGGGTGGGGGGCAGAAACTCAGAATGTTTTATACATTGACCTTGTGGAAAAATAACCAAGGAATGTAAACAATAAACATAACACACAGCCATTCCGAAAATAGCCTCCACACTTATCAAACTTTACAATATAGCTGTATTGTGTCCATAATAGTCCATTTATTACTTTATTCTGGTAATATGTTATAACCGTTTCGTGTGCCAGACTACAGCAGAGTAGTGCTGGATGCTGCATGTTTAAAATATTCCACCATGAAGGAATTTTCTGCATATAGACAATTAATGTGCCAAGTTGAACATTACTGGCTCCAAAATGTTAAAGTAAAACTCCCTTGTGTGGTTGGAATACATTATTTGTACTGAGAATAAATACGGTATTTCACTAATGGTGAAAGATTTGAGATATTTATGCCCTATTATTAAGAAATCATGGGCTTCCTATATATGAGTCCCTCGGGCTTAGAAAGGCGGTATATAAATATGATAATAAATAAATATTTTCTGGAATTGTAAGACCATCCGACTTACGTGAAATAAATACTGCAATGGAAATTAAAATATTCAGAAATAATTGTATTGTCAAAGTCTTTCAAAAAGAATTATTTTCTTTCAAAATGAATTATTGGAAAGCAAGAAAAGGTGTATTTAGGACAGCTTTTTTAGTATGATGGTATTGAAAAATAACCCAGAATCACCCACAGACTTGTCACAACAGCTGTCTGAAAGTAGGATTGCCAGAGAACCAGATGGTATGGGGGAGGAAAAGGACAGCATTATGCTTGACTCCTATGTCCTCTAACTTTAGAATCAGAGGATAACGCAAAGCAAAGTGGAGTCATTTGTAACATTCGTTTAAGTGCTGGCCTAATAATTTAATTTTCAAATACTATCAAGGCACATTTTAATGACTATATATTTTAAATGCCAATGATAATTAGTTGTTTTATATATAACATGTAAGCTATCTAAGTCTATTGTAGTGTTTCTCAACCTTCCTAATTCTGTGACCCCTTAATACAGTTTCTCATGTTGCTGTGACCCTCAACCATAAAATTATTTTCTTTGCTGCTTCATAACTGTAGTTTTGCTACTGTTATGAATCATAATGTAAATATCTGAAATGCAGGGTGTGTTTTCATTCACTGGATGAAATTTGGCACAAATATCCAATATGCCCAAATTTGAATACTGCTGGGGTTGGGGTGGGATTGCATTTTCTATTTAGGAGTTGTAGTTGCTGGGATTTATACTTAACCTACAATCAAAGAGTATTTTGAACTTCACCAATGATGGAATTGAACCAGACTTGGCACTAGAGCTCCCATGATGAACAGAAAGTCCTGGAAGGGTTTGGTGGGCATTGACCTTGAGTTGTAGTTCACCTACATCCAGAGAGCACCATGAACTCAAACAATGGTGGATCTGGACCAAACATGGCACAAATACTCAATATGCCCAAATGTGAAGACTGGTGGAGTTTGGGAAAAATAGACCTTGACAGTTGGGAATTGTAGTTACTGGGATTTATAGTTCACCTACAATCAAAGAGCATTATGAATTCCACCAACAAAAGAATTAGGCCAAATTTCCCACACAGAACCCCCATATCTTGAAGGGACTTACTGGCACGAACCTCCCTCCAGCCTTGCACACTCTCCTTCGTCCATATATGTGCACCACGTTGCCATACGCCAAGCATGCTAGCTCTCCCCTTCCCCCTTGAAGTTTCAGAAACAACCCTCCACTTGGCTGAGAAGCTGGCCAATCACAATGGAGAAGGACTCTTGGTGGGAGGATTCGCTGTCTGTTTCCAAAAAGGAAGAGAAGGGGATAGGCAGAGAGATCTTCAGCCTTTTCTGCCAAAGAGTTTCCTAAGACCATTTCTGATGGTCTTTGGCGACCCCTCTAAAATCCCCTTGTGACCCCCCAGGGGTGCCTGCCCCCAGGTTAAGAAACACTGATTTGTTGTTTTCTCCCCGCTCCCTAAAAACCCAAGTGAAGGAGATGTTGTTGAGGAACAAAAAGAAAATGTCAAAAAACGGTACGTGATTAGTCTTTAAAATGCCACAATGGTTTCATCTTTGTTTCCAGCAATCTAAGATGGCTTCTTTTCTAGAGTAATTCTTTTGTCATCTTTTTGATAGTATAAACTTCCATAAATATGCAAAACTGTAAATGTCTTGTAAAAATCTCCAGAAATATAAATAATATGAAAATATGGAGTCTGTATTTATCCATATTTTTCTAACAGCATTTTTGGAGTGTTAGTACTGAGTCTATAACATAATGCCTATTGTGTATTTTGCTCATTGGATGGGCTTTTAGCTTTCATAATGGTTCAAAAGATTATAGCAGAAATAACTTGATTTATCAATAACTATTATCTTAGAACCAATAATCTTCGTTTTTGCCTTATATGTACCATTTCTAATGTTAGTTTCTCCCTGTATTTTTTTAAAATGTTCTTATTATTCCTAATTAGCGAGTGGAAACTGAGCCTTCATTTCCAGAAGTTGTGCTATGCCCTCAGTTTCTTTGCCTAATGCCAGATTGGTATTACATCAACAGACTGTTCTAACATGGATCCGGCTATAACTAAATCACATTTTATTCTTAAACTCATTTCCTTGTGATGAATTAAAATGCACTGTAGGGATATGGGTGGACCTCTTGTACATGCTTGCATATAAAGAACCCTTGTGTCTGTTATTTCCAAATTCATTGCACTGATAACTTCCAGGATTCTTCCGCAAGAAGCTAGAAGAAGAGAAATAAGGGCATGGTGTCTTGCCAGCCCTCATGGTATAGTAATTTGACAGCTCCTACCTACCAATATAAACACGCAAAGCCACATTTAAGCCATACAAACAGAATCTGAAATGTGATTCTGTGAAAAGGAATTAAGCAGGACTTGAAATCAAAACATGATGCAACATCCTATATTGTATTTTAAAAAATCATCTGAATCTTTGGCTTGAGGACTTAGAAACATATTTTACCAACATAGCTCCATAACATCCTAAAGGCACCCAAAACACCAGCCACACAAACAACACGTTGGAGGTCAGATATGGAACCTATTGTACCAGCTCTGTATGTGCAACAGAGAAATGTGCTTGAGCCAAACAATGTGAAACTGTGTAGCCTGTTGAGAAAATTAGTAAATGTTGAGCCTTCAGCCAATGAAGTATTGCATAGGAGCATCACTAGAGAGTGAATATTGAAACACCTCAACTGACTTCCTGCTTGTAAAATAAAGTAGAGTGAAAAACAAACCACATCCTAAATTGTGTTTCTGTTAGTTATAGAATGGGAATAGTGATGTATTCATCTTCTTACTCATGTACATAAATAAAATGTGTCCTGATCGGAGATTCTCCAGCCATTATGTTGAATACATTCATAAAGACTTGAGCTTAAAGCCACCAAATTCTGAACACCTAAGAGTCATTGTGATGCCTTTTTCTTACTACCTGAGAAAAGTCTATACCCTAAGCTCCCTTAACAACTTCATTAGTATTGAGTACAGTGAACAGGAGGTCCTGGTGTACTAAGATATCCTAGATTTCCTTTGCAGGAGAAAAAGCCTTAAGTTATACACAGATCTCAAAAGGTTGGGAAACTGTTGTTAGGGCTTCCTGTTCAAGCTCCTTTTGCCATAAGAGAGGAAGCTACTCATCACAGTCATGAAAAGACCAGAGAGCAGAGATCTGTGAAGCTGCAGGCATCCAGGTTCCCTAAGAAAAGGTGTTATTTGACAAAAGAGCACAAAATTCTCAACTAAGTGAGCAGACACATCAGAAAAGTAGCAGGTACAGTGTGCAAAGACAAGAAACCAAACTGCTTTAAACTTGATAGAGCTACGTAGTTAATCTCCTTCACTCATGGCTTTATATCCAGCCATTGCCTCGAAATAACTGATTGATTGAAAAATTACATTAAAATTATCAAACTATTAATAAAATTCTCGGCTCAAGCCTGAAGTCTCTCTAGAAGCCAAGATGAGTACACTGCATTTGTAATACTTCTGACACATCATGAGAAAGCAAGACACACTGGAGAAGTTAGTAAAGCTTGATAAGGTAAAAGGTAAGAGGAAAAGAGGAAGACCGCATATGCACAGATTCAGATATGGAAGCCACAGATGAACCATTGCAGTTTTTCAGACCTGAGCAGGGCTAATGATGGCAGGGTGACCTGGAGATACCTCA
Organism: Anolis sagrei ordinatus; assembly: GCF_025583915.1. Lineage (NCBI taxonomy): Eukaryota > Metazoa > Chordata > Lepidosauria > Squamata > Anolidae > Anolis > Anolis sagrei. Next base: position 185,920,158 of record NW_026844366.1, read on the forward strand.
TTCTTGGGGTTGCTCTAAGTTGAAGTTGACTTGGTGCCAGTTAAAAACAACAACTGTTTCTTTTGGATACACTTAAAGCAGACATGTCCAAAGTCTGGCCAGGGGGCCAATTGCAGCCCCTGTTCAAATTTCCATCGTCCCTCCCTCTCCAAGCCTCCTTCCCTTGCTCCTTGACTTTCTCCCTTCCTTCCTTTCTTTGATTGTTCTTTCCTTCCTTCTTGGGGATCAGGGTCCCAGAAGAGGCAGGCTCCTCAGAAGGAGAGAAAGAGAGAGAGCAGCCCTTTGCATCCCTTCACCCCAATTATGTAAGTGTTGCCTTACGTCACCTTGTCCTCAGGTGGTTCTGGCCTCAGGCATCTAATCCCAGGGGTCCCTTGTCTCTCTCTCACACCCCCCACAATCTTTTCTTTATGGCCAGGAAGGGCAGGCCCTGGAGGCTGAGCGCCTGCTTGGCTTTCCTCCCTCCCTTCCTTCTCCACATCGCCCTCATCCCACATCACCACTCCACATTTGCCAAAAAGGCTGACCTTTGCTGTGACTCCTGCCTTCAGAAGAAAAGGGTAGAGCCAAGCGGCAACTATAAGCCCCCCACTGCCACAATTAGAGCCCTCATGACTGATGGTCGTGCTGCCTCTGCTGAAAAATCTCCGGAGAAGGAAATTTCATCAGAGTCTGAGGCAGCATATGCCACTATCTGAAACACCAACCACAGTCCTAATTAACTTGACTCTTTCATTAGCCAAAAGCAGGCCCACACTTCCCATTGAAAGACAGATGCAACTACATTGGTTATTGTTCTTTCATGGTCTGTTTGTTTGTTTTGCACTACAAGTAAGACATATGCAATATGCATAGGAATGGGTTCATATCTTTTTTCAAACTATAGCCTGGCCCTCCAACAATTCACAGGCAGAGGGACTATGAACTGGCCCTCGGCTTAAAAGGTTTGAACACCCCTAACTTAAAGCCTTTGGGGCAAAAGTATGATAGCTGGGACCCTATGCTGGTTGCACAATGCAGGTCTGAATTAATGAGGAACACGTGCGCAAGACAACGCAGCGAGGGAGAGACGCAGCTGCATCAGAGTCATGGCAATGTTGTTCGCCAGAAAGGGGGAGAGGAAACATTTCTATCCCGTTTACTGTCTTCATAGCTAGTAAAGAGTTTCAAATTCAGACAAACATGCATTGTATAAATCTAGGTTTCTAACCGTGAAATCCCCATTTAGACACACACAGATTACCTGTTTAATTGCAGTACAAAGATTCAAGTCCTTAAATAAAAATTTGAAGTACCTTGGAAAACACCTGAAACAAGAGCACTGAATTTGTGTGCTCAGTCAAGGAGCTTACAGTGATGTAATTTACCTTTTCATGCTTACAGCTTTTTCGGTGACAAATGTAATTAACGTTATCTTTAGGTGACATTAGTCTAAAAGCAGTCATTGGAGTTTATTGCTTAGTCTCCCAGACAGATGTTAATCTGTAAAAACAGCTGCTTTTCCTAATTAAAATGTTTGATGTAGGAGTAACCCTGAAGTTATTGATATGTGCAGGGCTATCATTAGATTAACTAGTCGCCTAGAGTACATACTTCAGAAGGGTGCAGTTGTGATCTTTGAAGGACAGTTTTATATCAATTCAGTTTTTTAACTCTAAAAAAGTGCCTCTGTCAATTTTGTTTTTCACAATACATACATTTGTGCTATGGAATATCATATTTTCTGCTCTTATGACAAATTCTCTGTCTTTGTTTTTATTTATACTTCTTATATGTATTTTATTTTTGAAATTCAGTGACATTTTTGCTATTAAGATAACTTACATGAAAGCAATGAGTGTTGTTCACATTTGTATCATGCGAAACGGCACTTAATTTTTAATCTTGTAATCACATCTTAATGTTACTTAGAAAGTATATTCTGGAGCAGACCTGTCTTCACACCTGAGAAATACTGTCCATTTAAAAAACTCAGACTAGGAAAGAATTTGAGTTTTTCCTCATACAGACATCTGATTGTGATATAGCTGGAACTTGCTAGACTTCAACCTAAAGACATGTTTGCAGTGCTCAATTTCTGCCTTAGAAAATATGGCACAGCACATCAGTGCCTCAATAGGAAAGAAATTTAATTTCCTTTTGGGTTTAGTATAGCGTGAGTTGCACTAGCAGTTATAAATAATCCATCAGAAAACAAACTCTCAATCTGTTTCTCTGTAGAAAGACAGAAAGCAAAGAGGCAATTGAAAATATAATGAGGATTAATAGAGGGAAACTATGAAAAAATTATACCACAAAGTGAAATCATATCTGTACTATTTCTTCATATTCTTCAAACATCAATCTTTTTGAAAGATGTTTTTATATTCCTCTGATGCTGTCCTTATGCATGATCTGTATTTGCATCAATTGTTTTCTGCTTAATAGATTGTAGGACTAATTTTGCCAATTAAAGTGGAAACAAAAAATGTTGTTAAAGCCTAATAGAGTCGATATCAGAGATTCATTCGTCCAAGGAATACCCTGTCATGACATTTCCATAGAATGGCTTAGCAGTATGTTAATATCCTCAACTGAATTTTAATACCACTTGTTTTGTTTCTTTTTGTTTTTCAAGATGATGGCTGACAAGATGGCATACAGATCATAATATCAGATGAAGTACAAGCTTTAGATATGTCACATTGCATCTGAATTATCACCTGCGTCAAGTAGCTGATGCCAGAAAAAACATTCTCATAATGCCAGGGTAGATTATTATTTACACTGGTTTTAAACCAAAGCCAACTTTCAACTAAAATGAAAGACATCAACATGTGATGAAAGTTGAGGATGTGGTTTCCAAATAACTGAAGTGTGAAGCAAACCTCATGAATTTCAACCAAAGAGATTCAGAGAGCATCACTGGTAAGTTGAAATATACATTAAAAGATTAAAGAGCATTATTGGGTCAAACAATATTTTCAAATAGTTTTTTTTAATTTATTACTTACTAAACTATCTCAAACTATTCCAGTGGCCTCCCTATGAGTAACAAACACTTCCGCAAGCATCCTCAGTAGTATACAAGGTGTAAGAGAAATAAATGCAGAGGTGAAAGAAGGGAAAGGTTGTACTAAAATTAATGCAACAGATGACAATTACAGTTTTATCTGTCTCAAGTTGTGTCAGTAGTATGAGGAGATGATTTCATCTTTGCAAACGAATAATGTTTTGGACTTCAAAAAGAGAGAAAGATTTATTTAGCCTGCAAGACAGCTGTTATACATTATACCTACACCTTCCATTCCTTTGGAGGACTTTAAAAAAAAACCCAAAAACACTAAAGTTATAAAGCTAAAATATTCCAATATAATTAACATGAGAGGCAGAGATAGTGATTCCTTTACTTTCGAGCTTTAATATAAAATTATGCAAGAAGTATTTCTACTTTTTAATCAGTTAATAACACTATGTCACATTTAAAAAAAAACCTTTTCCTGGTTTGAAAGTGTTATTCCTGTGTAATTGTGTGAATTATACAGTACCGTAGTTGTTCTACTCAAGAAACTTCATTTTTGTGACTTCCACAAACTGTGTTGAATTGGTTGAGACACAATGAGCTATTCATTAAAACACTATGGCAAAATGGGCTGCAGGATGTCCCGCAAAAACAAAGTTTTTGCAGTTTAATAAACTTTTTCTATGTTTTTATGATAGAACCAATTAGGAAACAACATTAATAATCTATGAACAAAAATCATGTTACTTAGTGTAATCAGTGTCACTTTAATCCATTGTGTACATTGTTCAGCAACATCTGTAGTGTAATGCTGACAGGATAGTTAATTGCCTATGATAATACTGTGACAGTTGTCTTTAGTATTCTGCTAGCCTTTGTTTCAATCAGGACAGAGTAGCTGTTATGATTGCTTTGGTGATTATATTCTACTATTTAACAGAGGAAATTTCTAGTTTTCACAACATTCATCTCCAAACAGATTTATATTTTTATCCTTGTGTCTTATCTTTTTAGATGTTAGCCCTAATGAAGACCTCCCTGAAGTAGAGCTGGTGAGCATGCTAGAAGAGCAGCTGCCCCAATACAAGTTACGTGTGGACTCACTTTATCTTTCTGATAATGATAGTTGGATCCCATCTCCTAGTTGCCCCAGCCATGTTCCTGAAATTGTTTCTCCAGTCCTTGCTGAGGAGACCTTCCGTTACATGAGTAAGTATTTCTGCTTGTAGCCAAAGATACTAGTCCAAATGTCTTGCATTAACATAGCCAAAATATGCCACTGGATATACAGTTGCTGGTCTGTGTATTGGTAGCATGTGCAAAGGCTTGAATGTCCATTTCAGGTTTTCAGCAGTTAGGATTAGAGCCTCTTTAAATTTCCACCCAGTTCTTTCTCCTTGTTATAACCACACACACACACCCCGCCACTCTCCTGATAGTATTTTGTGACCCCATTCCACCTCTTGCATTATATTTCAGATAGCTCTTTAAAAGTTTTCATTAGTTTATTTATTTATTATTTATTTATTTACTTTATTTCTATACTGCTTTTCTCAGCCCCTTTGGGCGACTCAAAGCGGTTTACATAATACAAATTATCACAAGACAGTATCATAGGCAATTAAAACACATTATACATAACAATCAATATCAATAAACAATCATTATCATAACGCCTCAGCACCAAATCAGAAACCATTCTCATAATCCTTGTTCCATGTTCCTATGTTCGATTGCACCGTATTCCTATAATCAATTGCACTGTTCAAATAACATTTGGGCCTATTGTGTAATTTGTATAATTTGCAATAGGTTTTTTGGAAAACTTGGCTTTGGATTTTCTGCAAAGCTTTTCTGTTGTGTAGAGACAGCAGCAAGAAAGAGAATGAAATGCAAAACAAATTAAGATAGTTATTTTTTTTTACAGATAACAGTATTCACTGTGTAATTCTGAGAATTATTACACAAAAAGAACTATTTTTTGTGAAATAGTTCTATGTAGGTATGCCTTGGATTAAAAGAGTTGCCATCCTATAGTTATGATAGTGACAAGATGTAGTACTGGTTCAAAGTATTGGCATTTTAGTCAAGCAGTGGACACTTTCATACATTTCAGTCAGCCTAACTGTAGATAAACGGGACACAATAACATGGTGTCTTAATTGCAGATGTGCCAGCATGCTGACTCCTGCTTTCTGGTTGCTTCTGCATTCAAAAGTAGTAACTAAGCAAAACCACAAATTTCAGTTCAACAAGACAGAGTAACTAATGCTGTCTTGTTGAGGAGGAAACAAGCAAGAGCACTAGCTAACCAAAGCCAGTTAACACACCAAGCTAAGTCACGTGTTGACAGTGAGGACCAGTTTTCACCATTGCATTCCCTAAGAGCATTACAAACAGGGCCGGCTCAACCGTTACGCAAAGTAAGCCATTGCGGAACACTTTATTTCCCCCAGGGGCGCTCTTCGGCAGCAGCCTCCTCCTCGCCCCTTTGTTGCCCCGTGTCTAAAAGAGTCCCTTCTTCGACCGGCTGGGCTTCCAAGCCTTCCAGAGTCATTTGGGAATTGTAGTTGCTGCGATTATAGTTAACTACAATCAAAGAGCATTCTGAACTCCACCAATGATGGAATTGAACCAAATTTGGCACACAGGACTCCCATGGCCAACATAAAATACTGAAAGGGTTTGGTGGGCATTGACCTTGAGTTTTGGAGTTGTAGTTCACCTACACCCAGAGAGCACTGTGCACTCAAACAATGAAGGATTTAGATCAAACTTGGCACAAATACTCCATGTGCCCAAATGTGAACATTGGTGAAGTTTGGGGGGGAAATAGATCTTGACATTTGGGAATTGTAGTTACTTGAATTTATAGTTCACTTACAATCAAAGAACATTCTGAACCCCACTAACGATAGAATGGGGCCAAACTTCCCACATTGAATCCCCCATGACCAACAGAAAACACTGTTTTCCAGTGGTCTTTGGTGACCTTTCTGACACCCCCTCATGATCCCCCCAGGGGTCTCAACCCCCAGGTTGAGAAATGCTGCCTTATGGCCATCCAGACCAACTCCCTTCACCAGAGCAAGAAAACAATCAAAGCCCTCCTGATAAAGAGCCATCCTGCCATAGATATAGATAGATCTATAGAATTCAAACACACACACACACATGGAAGATATAATATCATAGATCTGAAAGGGATCCCTAAAGAAGGACAATGATATGTTTTATGTTCCAGAGTAGGCAAACCAGACAATCGCTACGTCAATACTGACAAAGAAACAACAAGAAATACTGTTTACCCACAAGCATCAAGAAATTACATATATTAGAAACCAACTTTCTCATTACTTTCTTTTCAAGATGACCAGACTGGCAGGGGATGGTTCATATATATATAGCGCATATATATAATTTCGGCCCATGACATATATATATATATATATATATATATATATATATATATATATATATATGTCATGGGCCGACTTAGGCCCTCCATGTGTTTTGGACTTCAACTTCCACAATTCCAAACAACCAGTAGGATGTCCAAAATACCTGGAGGGCCAAAATTTGTCCATGCCTGCCTCTCTCTCTCTCTCTCTCTCTCTCTCTCTCTCTCTATATATATATATATATATATATCAGTGATTGTTTGGGGGGGGCACCAAAATACTGTTTGCTTACCATTGAAAATTACCTAGGGCCGCCTCTGATTACAAAGCAGCAGTAACATCTTCTGCTTGCCATTTTCAGCCATGTTTTGGCTGAAAATGAGATTAGATGAGAATTCATATGAGAAAGCCAAAGCATCATGCTTGCAAACAATTTTCAGATCAACCAGAAATAAATTAAAATGGCAGAATTGGGGCTTTGGGGACCTGCAAAAATGCAGTTCAAGGGCCGCAGGCAGCATTATTTATTTATTTATTTATTTATTTATTTATTTATTTCGGTTACTTCTACCCCGCCCTTCTCACCCCGGAGGGGACTCAGGGCGGCTTACAAAGGCACAATTCGATGCCGGCATCACATAACAGTAGTAAAACAATATAGCAGCAGTTAACAGTTAAACAACAGTTCCTGCATTACATCAATAAAACCAATACAAACCCATTACTCCTCATTAACGGTCAGCGTTCGCCATCTCATAGTCTAATTTCCAATTCCACTTTGTCAGTCCTGTCAGTCGTAGCTGTCAGATTGCCCAAAGGCCTGGTCCCACAACCACGTCTTTACTTTCCTCCTGAAGGAGAGGAGGGATGTTGATGACCTAATTTCCCCCGGGAGTGAGTTCCACAAGTGAGGGGCCACCACTGAGAAGGCCCTGCTCCTCGTCCCCACCAGCCTCACTTGTGATAGTGGGGTCGAGAGCAGGGCCTCCCCAGATGATCTCAAACTCCGGGGTGGGACGTAGAGAGAGATACGTTCGGACAGATACACTGGACCGGAACCGTATAGGGTTTTGTAGGTCAAAACCAGCACCTTGAATTGTGGTCGGAACTGAACCGGCAGCCAGTGGAGCTGACACAGCAGGGGGGTGGTGTGCTCCCTGTATGTCGCCCCAGTGAGCAGCCTGGCTGCCGCTCGCTGGACCAGTTGAAGTTTCCGAACCGTCTTCAAGGGCAACCCCACGTAGAGTGCGTTGCAGTAGTCTATTCGGGATGTAACAAGAGCGTGGACCACTGTGGCCAGATCAGACTTCCCAAGGTACGGGCGCAACTGGTGCACAAGTTTTAATTGTGCAAAAGCTCTCCCGGCCACCGCCGAGACCTGGGGTTCCAGGCTCAGCGATGAGTCCAGGATCACTCCCAAGCTGCGAACCTGCATCTTCAGAGGGAGTGTAACCCCGTCCAGCACAGGCTGTAACCCTATGCCCTGTTCGGCCTTGCGACTGACCAGTAGGACCTCTGTCTTGTCTGGATTCAGTTTAAATTTGTTAGCTCTCATCCAGTCCAACACAGTACTCTCCATCAGACTAAACAAGCCACAAATTAGTAGTCCAGGGTTTGTTTAGCCTCATTGTTTAGAAGCAGAGCACACAGGCAATGTATACCAGAGTGCTGCTCAACCATACCCAGTAAACCAGAATTTCTGTGGATTCTAGCTTATAAGTCACATACACGTGTGCAAACAGTCTTTCTAGAACAGTGTTACTTCCTGGGTGACAGCCCATATAAAATTGGTTGGTAAACTAGAAGTACCCAACCATCGGAGGACCTTTTCACTGATACAATGTCATGCCCTCCCACCAGCTGTACTCGAGGGTCAATATTGGAAGACCCCTTACCCGAAGAGACTGTGCTCCTGTGACTCTGGACACATAGAAACAACTGAACATGTGCTCCTCCAGTGCCTGTTTTACAGAGACATTTGAACTAGTCTCACTTTTCCATTGCAGGGCACTCAGGATATTTTAAACCATCCCATTGCTCTCAGATACCAACTCTGTTACAACCTATATAGTAGTTAAATTCACCGGCGGATAACTGGTACCACAAGTTAGCATTCTAACTTAACAAAACGTTGTAACTATAGATATATTTCTATAGAACTATAGATATATTTCATGCTCCCCCCCCCAGTTTACTAGATCTGTCTCTGACTGTACCCCTCCCTCCTTATGCTCTCTCATATTCTCTGAATGCTCCTATCCCTCCCTCCCGATTATCCTTCCCTTTCCTTCTATTTTAATTAATATTTTGTGTTTTAGCTTTTAGCTTTTTAAAATACAATCTGACAATTGTATTTTAGCTTTTAACCTAGATTCTAATGATGTTAATGTATTATGATTTTATGAGACTTTATCTCACTCTCCTTATGCTGGTCTATGACTGTAATAAAGAAAGATTAAAAAAACTGGCAGCAATTCATTTTTTAGGGCTGCTTAACAGAGTGTATATAAACCAATAAAGTTCATACCATTCAGTTAGTAAACAGGTTATCCTGAGAATCAGAAAAAAATATCTCAAAGCATGTAGCATTAAAGATTCAAACTCAGTGTGGAAAAACATAAAGGTCCCTCCTTGTTTTGAATCTTTGATGTTTTATACTTTATTGTTATGTTGTTTATTTTACTGCAATTTGTATTTTTGTATTGTAATTTGTTGTTTGGGCTTGGCTCCATGTAAGCCGCTCCGAGTCCCCATTGGGAGAGATGGTGGCGGGGTATAAATAAAGTTTATTATTATTATTATTATTTCTGGAATTGTGTGCTTTTCCATCTTCATTATAAAGCACCAGAGGTCAAAATATTGGACCCAGGCTCTAAACAGCTGAAGAACGTGGAGGAAGAAAGACCACTGAACTTCTACAGCTCCCAGAATCTTCTGCTAACATGGCTAAGGGATATAGAAGAAGTATATTCTGAAAAAAGTAAAGAAAATAGAAGTTAACGATATCTGAGAAATGGACACCACATTATATGAAAGTCTCACAGTAGAAACAGAATCTTAATAGCTTCAGTCACCAACTCAGAGAAAACAGAGGCGTGAATTAAACATTGGCATATATTTGCTCTGTTAGCTCAACAAACTTGTCATCAAGTCAATAGCTCTGCATGCTGTGTGTATTCAGGTGTCGCAAGTCCTTAGAAATTATTCTTTTAGATGTTGAAAACAGCCTTGTGAAATGTTGGGTAAATTTTATAAACTGCAGCAGATACTTGTGGAGTGTGGAGACCAAACAGTGCTAAGGATTTGCTTTCACTGAAAAGCCCATCCCATTTTGTTCTTATTAGTTCTGTTAATGAAAAGAATTGGAGTAAATCAATGTCTGAAGGCACTTAATCCCGTTCAATCTTGGGAGCTATGCAGAGTTAGCCCTGATTAGTATTTGGATGAGAGACACTCAGTGAATTCCAGGTGCTGTAGGCTATGTTTCAGAAGAAGAATCTGAAAATTGCCTATATGGTCTAAACCAGGTATGGGCAAACTTTGGCCCTTCAGGTGTTTTTAGAATTATGTGGCTTTCCAGATGTTGTACTACAGCTTCCAAATTGTGTAGGTTTCTGGGAGTTGCTGTTCCACCACATCTGGAGAGCCCTATGTTCCCTATCCCTGCTACGTCAGGATTTGTCAAATATTTGACATTTCAGCGCTTCTTGTTTTTACTGCTTCCTTCCTACATTCACATCATTAACATCCTCTTTTTAAAAAAAAAAAATACACCCAAACTGGGCTGTTTGTTAACGGAAAAATGTGGAGCATATATTCACTGAATGAAATGGAATCTCGACTTGGAGCATTATCATATTTTAGTAAAAGGTTGTAGTCCTTTTAAAAATAGGTCACCGGTACAAGACTCTTCATTATTCTTTTTTATCTCCTTCCTCATAACATGAAACAAAACAGTTTAGACCATATAGGCAATTTAGAAGTCGGACAAAGTTTCCTTAGATTTATATCTCATCAATATCCTGGTTTGTCCTAGCTTCAAAGTTGTTATATATAAGCCAAAAGCATGCAATTCACAACTGCATCAGTCAGCAATCAAAACATAGTACTGTAATTTTGCTCCACCCATTTTATTACTCTGTTACTTGGAAAAACCTCTGTTTGATCCATACCTCAGTAAACATTAGAGATTGTGGCACTGCAACATTCTCAGCCACAGAACAAAACAGAAAAAGCCAAGCCATGCAACAGTGCTGCTCCGGCATATTTCTGAATGCTGTATATCAGCTAGAACTTTGACATGGCACTAGATAATAGGGATATCAACCAAAATGAAGAGCTACTTACAGCATTCACTCTACAAGGTGAGTGAGCACATAAAAATCACTGACTCCATTGTAACTTGATTGTGGATCTTCCAGAATTTATATTAGGGAACATTAGTAATTCTGTGTGGTTGTAGTTGGCAATGCAAATTTTGTTGCTTCTGAGCCACTGTCTGCTCTACAAATTGGGAAATCTGTACCAATTCAAATCTGTTCTGTCTTCAACTCATAAACTGGTCTTGGCAAGATCTCTCTCTGCCGTAGCTTTTCAGGATCAAGGGTTGTGCTGAACAAAATTTCACTAACTGGATTTCTCCACATCGATTTCCTCTCTCATCTTCATCTTTTCTACAAATCTGCTCTGGGGTCAACTAGAAGAGTATGGGAAGTGATTTTGGGACTTGCACAGGAGAAGGAAAATATGAAATTGTTCCTGTTCCTTCTTTCCACCTGAGCACCAGGTTCACATAATGGAAACCTCCATTGGATCTGACTTAATCCTTGAACGCAATCTATTCAGTCTACTTGGAAGGCAGAATCCTAGTTAGGTTCAGCAAGTGGCTTAGATTTACTTGCCCAAGGGGATTTCTTTTTTTCAGTTGGATTTTATGTCCTATTATTTTATGTAATGCTTTCAAAACAATGATACTGGTTAACATTAGAAGATTTTTGTGAGAGAATTAGAATTACGTGAAGGTAGTGCGCATGAAGTGCTTCTGGTAACATTAAAAACACTAGAGGGCTGCTGTTAAATGGTGCCATTGGTTCAGAGCTGAGTACCACTAAACAGAATGGGAACTAAGCAGATCCTGTTGTTACCCCCCCCCCCCCCCCCCGGTTTAATTATCTGCATAATTTCTTTATAGGTTTAAGCAACTTTTAAAAAAAAATACTCAATTACTGGTACTTTATATCCTTGCTTTGTTGTCTGTTCAAAAAGGTGTAAGTAATCAGTTTATACTGACTATTTTTAAGTTGTGTATTGATTGTTCTGTGCAGCACAAAGTCGAATTGTGCTCCGATTGCATTTTAAGCCCCTCAATGACACTCTGTCAAGTCCTTTGCCAGTTTGAGCCTGCCAGCTGCTGTCTGCCCATTACAAATGGGTAATACAAAAATAAATGCTCCTGTGTCCTCCCCCTTTTTTTCTATCTAGCTAAATAGCAGATAATGAAAACATTCAGAAATGGCGTGAGATCCATGATAGGAAGGAATGCTGTGATGTTTGTCTTGTGTTTGTGATACTTCTGTGCTGGAGTTTCAGTATAGCAATGTGGGGGAGAGGGAAAAAAACATGGGAAATATTCAACAGATGGCATATTGACTTTTAACAATGCAATAATGTTGACATAGTTACACATTTACTTACGGCAGTATAATTCTATTTCTTTGTTGTTATTTTAATGTATGCCATATGCTAAGTATTTTGAAAATCAGCTTGCCTTAAGCATCTATACCAGGAAGCTACAGATCAAAGGTTGCAAATGCTTTTCAGGGGATTTTTTATTTGCTCCCAGCCTTGGAAACACCTTCAACTATGCCCCCCCACACACACACACACACATACACACAATAAATCAAAACAGCCAAAAATGAAAATCAGAAGTTAGTTCTGATTAGTTCATTGTTTAGACTTCAGGGGACTTGGTGGGGGGATGGGGGACAACTCACTACAAAGGTGTAAGGATAAAAATAGACTTCCACATCAGCCTGAATTATCCAACTTTGATTTATAAATTGCATGGCAGAAACTTAATATGGCTTCAAAAATGATCCTTATAAATCTTTTCCAGATAATTTTACAGTCTAAAAGCTTTTAGAATGCTAGCCCTAGACTATGATATACCTGTATTTACTTGAGTATAATGCTCTGTCGATTGTAATGTGCACCTCAATTTTGAAGATATGAATTGCAAAAAAAAAAAAAATATTGATGTCGAATGTAATGCACATGATTCTAATGCGCCATCGAATCTAATGACTAACTCACTTTTTGCTGTATTATTTAGCCAAAAAGGGTGAGCATTAGATTTAAGTAAATGTGGTAATTCATTGCTGGTGTGTGCCTTCAAGTTGATTTCTGACTTAAGGTGAATCACAGGATTTTCTTGTTAAGAATTATTCAGGGAAGGAATTGTCTTTGTTTGAGACTGAGAGAGAGTGACTGACCCTAGATCACCCAGTAACTGTGAACAGAGATTCAAACCCTGACCTCCAGAGACATCCAGTTCTCAAACTGAATTAACTCAATTTAAAAACTTAAACATCTAAGAATTAAGGAAACACAACAGAAAATACTGACAAAATGCTATAGAATCACTTACCAATTAGGGGTTCTGTGGCATATTACCAAAAGGACAACAACATTGTGTTGGCATAATTGTGGCAAAACATGAAAATATGTGCATATGTGGTGGGAATGTGACAAGGTACACAAATTTTATAAGAAAATAAAGGGTGAAATGGGAAAAATACCTGGGCTAAAAAAAGAGCTGAATAAACATCTGGTTTTTGCCATGAAAATGGAAGGAAAAGATTGTAATAAAGATTGGGCAAATATTATAAAGGAGGGCACAAGCAATGGTTGCGCTGAGATGGAAAGAGCAAAACAAATGGTAAATTAAAAAATGGTACGAATGTTTAGCTGACTATATGCTCCAGGATTATATAATTGAAAGGAAAAATAAATATATAGATTTGTATGCTATGGGACACTAGGTCTCAAATTGGAAAGAACTCATAGCCAAAGTGAAGGGAAAAATAAAATACAAGAAACTAAGTCAAACCATCTCCTTGATCCAACAAATGGAATAAAGGCCGAAATTGAATCACAACTGTTTCCGAAGGGAGGAGAGTGAGGGGGATTGGAAATAAGGAGAAAGGTATAAGTAAGAGACTAAGCCTAACTAAGGTGGAATCGGAAAGGAGTAGAAATTGAGCTGTACTGAAAGAGTATGTAATCTCTTTTACTTGTATTGACTGGTTTTGTTTGTTTAATTCTTCTGTCATATAATGGTGACAGTTATACTCTATTTATACTACTCAATAAAATAAATTTGGGTGGGGCACTATGCCATACTGGCTTCCCCTTTGATACAATATTGTTCTTAAGCCTTAATCTCCTACGTGGGCTCAAAAGTGTTCCATTAACTTCTCTGAAATTATAGAGCACTGTTATGGAGTATGGGCTGAATCTAGAAATCTTGCTGTGTGGTAACTTGCTGTGTTGTGTGCCAGGATCTTCTGCATCTTGACATGTAGTTGCCACCTTTTACACATTCACATCCTGTCTAACAAGGACTTCGACATAGGTGCATTTCCCCTGGATAGCATTGCTTTTGCAGCTACAGGCAATATCCTGCTTCTGTATGCAGACTGTTCTTTTTGAATCAACACATTTGATGACAACAACAAATGTGTTGTTGGTAATTTAGAAGAAATTCTTTTAATGGAAACAAGCCCACTATATAAAGCAAATACACATACCTATACTGGTAATGACACATACATTCCCAACCATATACTTTGATAATTATTGATTGTTTCTTCTTCCTCTTCTGCTTTTATTCTATTCTTCTGTACTAGCGCTTCTTGAACTTCCTCCTTCATGCTTGGCTGGATCTCACAAACACGCACAAGGTAATTAAAGTTCTTCTGTCCTCTATGTTGCAAGGAATACAACTTAGCAAATTTTCTAACTTCTACTTTGTTGTAAAGCTGTTTTCTTACATTTTCGTTTCATGTGATCTTAAACTTTTTATTTTATTAAACTCTCCTAGAACCCAACACCTAAACATTTCCCTCTTCTTCTTTTTTGCTCCCAGGTGGTGCATGCCCTTGTTATTTCATAATTTCCATACAGATTTTCAGAAATCCTACGTAAAAGGTCTTTGAGACACTACATTTTAATGTGCTTTCTGTCCGGTCACTAACCCTCACATGTTTTCTTTAGGCTCCCAAGTCTGTTATCGTTGTGGACTTGGTATTTCTATTTTGTTTAAACTACATTAAGACATTCTTCTTAATTGTTCTTTCAGTTCTTAGCACAGAGAGACGAGATCAAGTGACAAATAACTGCAATGATAGTGAAGTGGTCACACATCTACTGGCAGAGGTACAATTTTTTTTTACTTATTCAATTTTGGTGTATAAATTTTGTTTCATGCAGTTTTTGCTTTTATTATTTTGTGCCTTAGCTTCAACAAATTGTTTTTTAATTGCCATTATGTTTGGCATACTCTGATCAGTGGGTATATCTACAAGCATTATAAATATCTAGTTTATTTTTGCCATGTCATAATGACGTGTTACAATAAAACAAAAAAAATCATTATTCTGTATTCAATAAGAATAAAGATTTGGTCTTTATTAGCAAAATTTCAAAGGCTGTGTTATTAAACTTGGTGCAATAATTGAAATTGTGTGTTGCCCAATCTAACTCAAGAGCCCCAAAACAAATTAAAATAAAAAAAATTGTTTGGAAAATAATGCTTCATATTTTTTTTTTAAAAAAAGAAAAAATAATAATAATTAGAGGAAGGAAGGTGTTGTACCTCAGAGTTCCCAACTGTCTCCTTTGTTCTGCAACATCTGGAGGAGCTCATCTTGAAATTTGGACTGAAGCGTACCCAGTTTGTAGATAATTCACTGTTCTTCCTCCCATTTCCATCAGGGAGGCAATATTAATCTGAAAAAGATACCTGGAAGCAGTTCTGGGACTGAAGTAAACACATTCCAACTTTATCAAATAAGACAGTAGCTATATTCATTTAAGTGCTGCAAGTCTGGATTGAGGTTTCCAGCTGGGTTTGTTCAGGGTGGCTTTCCTCCTAAACTTATTTTGGAAGAATCAGGAATGAAATTTTGAGGTTTTAATGGATCTAGCATTATCTGTATAGATCCACAATCACATCCCCATGTAGTGGTTACTTCTCAATTAGACTAATAAAATGCAGTTTACATAGAGCAATCTGTAAAGATAATCTGGAAATGTTAGCCAAAATCAATGTGACATTCTAATCTTTCAAACCCTGAACTATCAGAAACAATTTAATTGATTCTGCTATACTTGCATGAACCAATCTAGCCTTAGACTGACCTCAGAGACTATGGCCTTCTAGTAGGGCCAGTCAGGATTTCTAGGTGGGATAGAAGTATAGTATTATTTTAAACACATGTTTCATGATTACTAAATGTTGTATCCAACAGTACAGTGTTTAGTTAGCTTAAAGCTTGAGAATAAGACTTAAATATTTTCAGGGAAACTGATTTTGTTTTAACTTAGGACAAAACTTTCTGCCCGACATCTTAAATTTGCAATGCCTTCCCCACCCTCAGTTTCTTCACTATCATATTTAAATAGGAAGACATTAAAGTCAAGTTTTGAGAAGCAAGAATTGAACTGTTTTCTGCGTTTTGCAAATGAATTGTATAAATTTAATTTTAAATTAGGATTGGAATACAGTGTTGAGAGAAACAAATAAAGCTCTTTCTTGATATGCTTAATCAGAGAGATCGGGACCTAGAATTAGCAGCACGAATTGGGCAAGCCCTATTGAAACGGAACCATATCCTCACTGAGCAAAATGAAGCTTTGGAAGAACAATTGGCCCAAGCCTTCGACAAGGTGAGTAAACAGAATTGAGATTCAACTTTTGTAAGTAGAAGATGCTATTTGTTTTTTGGGGGATTTTTTTGTAGAAGTTCATATTATTGCACTGAATAAACTACAGGCACTCCCTGAGTTACAAACATCCAACTCATAGTTAAGAACGGGGGTGAGACAACAGGAAGTGAGTGAAATCTACCCCTCGGAAGGGAAATTGACTCCTGGAATTGTTATCATGGGGAAAAGGTGTCTCCACTGAAGCATTGTTGCTAATCCTTGTTTCCCCAACAAACCAAAATTTTCAAAATCCTATTAACAAGGGACAGAAAGCAAACTAAAATCTTCAGAACAGGGGCATAGACAACAGAACAAACACTACAGGAGTGTTAACCCTTCCCGGTGCTATCCAAACCTAAAAGATATATATATATATTGGCTGGAGTTAGATTTTAAAAATGTACATGTTCTGACTTACAAACAAATTCAACTTAAGAACAAACCTACAGAACATACCTTGTTCGTAACATTAGGGACTGCCTGTATTACAAACTATATTTATATATTTATGTTTAAAATCTAACTAGGTGAAGAAGTAAAATCAACCAACAAAATAAATATGAAAATAGAAGTTGAAAAGCACAAGATATTGTACATTAGAGTTTCATATTTAGAAAATCAGAACAGCAATGCACCTATTTTCTCAGAACCATTATGCAACAGGACAGTCCAGAATGTAGTAAAATAAGGAAAGCTTTGTTTGCCTAGTCTCCCGGGAATCTCTTACAGTTGGTAAATCAATGCAGGGGTTGATGAAGACATCATAAGTGGAATCTTTCATCTTTCTGATATAATAAAAGATTTTTCTGTTCTAGTTAGAGTGCTAGGCTGAGTCTCTGTATAAGGGAGAATTAGGAAGATATTAGGAAGAATCACTTTACAGCTAAATGTGTGTCTGCTTACTGCGGTATTCAACCAATACTATAGTTATGCTACACAGAGTGTAGGCTATATGCAAACTTTTTATGTGTTCCAAACTGTAATATTTGTCAGAACATGTAAGCATGTCTAATTGCATGCATGAGACTTGATTCAGCTAAGTTTAGAATAGTATTAAAATGAATAAATTAAGCATTTCAGGACATCATGTAAAGGCAGCATGATTCAACGAGCAAGCAAGCCAGGGTCAGGTCAATGCCTTGATGGGAAAACAGTTTGGGAACACAAGGCTGTGTAGTTTATGAGAAAAAAAAATACTTAAATGGATACATGTAGTATGTTTAAGGCTTACTATCTAAATGTAAGGAAGAAATTAAAAAAGTAAGTCTACAGTTCAGCATTTAAGAAAGTGAATAATGTAAACAAATGATTTCCATAATTTTAAAAGTATTCAGTGAAGACATTGAGATAGTAAAGTTTTCCTGTATTTTGGGTTTAGTCATCAATCAAAATGGAGACTACAGTCAAATCATGAAACTAGAACTTAG
Organism: Anolis sagrei ordinatus; assembly: GCF_025583915.1. Lineage (NCBI taxonomy): Eukaryota > Metazoa > Chordata > Lepidosauria > Squamata > Anolidae > Anolis > Anolis sagrei. Next base: position 185,937,977 of record NW_026844366.1, read on the forward strand.
AAGACCTGTTATGAAGGAACTCAACACGATCTTCAAGTGTTGATGATATTGAATACCAAAGTCAAGATTGCCTGCGCCATTGTATTTCCAGCTTCTATGTATGATTGGGAAAACTGGATAGTAAAGGCATTTGATAGGAAGAGAATCAACTAATTTAAATGTTGTGCTGGTGGAGGGTTCTGGAGAGCCCATTAGACAAATAAATGGGTCAAGATCCGAACTCTCCTAGATTAACTGAGGCTGCCATACATTGACAATAACCTGACTCACTACAAAAGGCAATAATGTTTGGCAAGGCAGAAGGCTATAGGAATAGAGGAAACTACATTACAGGTAGATAGACTCATTCAAGGAAGCCACAGCCCTCAATTTACAAGTGTTGCTGACTCTTAAGATTAAACACACACTGATCTGTGTTTCTGCAACATTTTTAGCACAACATTTCTGTGGTTTTTAAGGAACTGTCATACTTACACAGTGCTTTGCCAAGGAGTATTTCACAGAGGAGGGTACATTATTACTTTTTTAACCTTGTCAGTGAAATGTCTTGAAGTAGCAGCAGTGCTCTGTAGTCTTGACTATGTTCAGTAACCAAACATATTTTGAAATTAGGTTCACCAACTACAGCACGAGCTGACAAAAAAAGATGAACTGCTTCGTGTAGTTTCTATTGCTTCTGAAGAAAGTGAGACTGACTCTAGCTGTTCCACACCTCTTCGCTTCAATGAGTCCTTCAACCTGTCACAGGGCCTTGTACAGCTGGATATATTACAGGATAAACTCAGGGACCTGGAGGAGGAGAACCTTTCTCTTCGAACGAAGGTAAGCTACATTCATATACTTTCCTGACATTAACTGGAGTGGTCAAAAAGGACTAAAGGAAAGATATAGTAACAAAGCCAATGTCAAACAATGCAGTGCTCAATATTGAATTAACATTGCTTATGTATATACAACAGCTTTTCAAATACAGCTGTTGTATACACATTATCCAATTGTTTACCTTTCACATGGTAGGTTTTCACTGTACTGATGCATACTTTTTCCTCGGGTTCTTGTGTTTTCAATTTGAAATAATCTTATGGGATTTTTTAAAAGATACTGTCATTGTCATTTTCCATGAATTATCTTTGACATCTCTCATTTATCTGGGTTTATATTTTGCATGAAAGAAATAGGATTCAGACCTTTCTTTGAATGAAATTAAATGAAAGTTGAACTGAGCCCTTAGACTTCTTGGAGCTTCAACTAGATCATTTAAGATACAAAGCAAAATGATGTTTATTTCTCACTCCCTGTATAAAGCATGTTATCACAGTGTAGTCATTTATTTATAGTATTTCAGTATCGCCTCCTAACCCAAAGGGCTCCCGAGGTATAAGCAGTCTAAAAACAATCCTAGCATAAAGAATAACCCTAGAACAATTTCAAACACTGACTGTCATGTAGAACTGTCATGATTTGGGTGCCCATCAGAAGCTTAAAAGAGATGGGACCCAGCCTAACTTCCTTGGTTGGGGAATTCCACAGTCCAAATGCGCAACAGAAGAATCCCCATTACATCCCTAGGTATTGGGATGCACAACAGGGCCTCTTTTAAGATCTCAAATTTATGACAGGCGCATATGGGAGGAGGCGGTCCTTTAGAGATCTTGACTCTGAGTCATTTTAGGGATTTATAGGTTAGCACCTTCACAAATTATCCTTAGAATATAATTAGGTCTTGGGGGGAGGGTTCTCTCAGTATTGGTAGATTTCTAGTTATATTTAATTACTTTTTATTATTAAAATGCATATTTTTACTTTGAGACACATCAAGCTGAATTATTACACCAGTTACACTATGCATACCAAACCTTGGCCTTCCAGATGTTTTGGACTTTGGCTACCAGAATTCCTGGCTGTTTTCCAGCTTGTCTGGGACTTCTGAGAGTTGAAGTCCAAGGTGTCTGGAGGATTGAAGTTTGGGAACCACCATTCCATATTGTCTTCTGAATATTAACTTTCGTAGATAAACTAGCAATATTTACACTAAATTAATTAGAGTTTAGTCCTAAACCGATTCACTCAAAAGTAACTTGCATTACATTAAGTAAGGCTTACTTCCAATTAAGAGTTCAGAAAATTGCAACATTCATTAGTTGTAGAGTGAAGGAAGAGAAAATCTTATATTTTGATATGAAAATATTCTTAAGTGGTATGTAAAATTCAGAGTCTATAAACTGGAGTTTCAAAATAATTAAAGAATTATAAGGGGCAATGTCCACTGTTTTTCCTTCATACATGCTTTTGTGTGAAATCTTCCTCCCATTCTGATTCAGAAATCAGAAATAGGTTTGCCATACTTGCAACATGAACTTTTATAAAATTAGATAGTTCACTGTTGTATGTACTTCCAATTAAGCCACTACTTCCAATTCAGGGGGATACTTCTTGTTATGAACAAATGTAAAGTTGGAAGATTTGTAAAAACGTACCATCTGGACTCTAAAATAGGCCTCTCACAAAGTAAGATGGTTTTATGTGAATTCTAGACATGTCAGAAACTTTCATCCTCTGAATTAGTAAGCTATCTAATTTTATAAAAGTTCATGTTGCTAGTATAGCAAACCTATTTCTGATTTCTGTGGAAGGAAGGAATTTATTCATATGTAGGGCTACTTTTAATATTAATGAAGACTTCTGAATAATCTTGAAGGCCTGCCACTTGAAGACGGAAACCATGACTTATGAAGAAAAAGAGCAGCAGCTGGTCAGTGACTGTGTCAAAGAGATCAGTGAGTACCAAGGTGATATTTTCCACTGGAAATAATAATATTTGTTGTCTTGAAATTCAAGCTCATACGCCTCTCCTTCATGTTGTGGCTTGATGTTACCAGCTGATATATCAGCACTTCTTCTCCTTTAGCATATGTTTAGATTTTAGAAGAATTCTAGTAATAACTTAGATACTGTCCTTCCCTCTCAAAAACCATTTTTACCCTTTCCCTCCGATTCTTTAAAATATGGTTGAAAATTGTGTCTTTTTGTTTGAAGTAAATGCTGTTAAGCAGAACATTGAAATTAGGATGTGGTATTCATACCAAAAGTCAGAATTGCTAGAAATAGTAACTTTAAAGTAATGAACGTTGTTAAAAAATGACAAATTGTCACAGTGGTTTCCATTTTCATCATGTGAATGTTCTTGTTTTTTGTTGTTTCATTACATAAGTTTTCATATAAGAATTGTATACAATGAAGGCCCAAAGGATATATATTCTTTTTCACATGAATGCAAGACAATTACTTAATTAACTAAACATGATCCTGTGCTATAATTTTAGGGGAAACGCATGCCCAAATTGCACAAATGAGTGAGGAGTTGACCAGAAAAAATGACGAACTGCTTAACTACCAGGAGGAGATTTCATCCCTCTTGTCACAGATCGTTGATCTTCAGCATAAAATCAAAGAGGTTTGTGTACATATAGGCTAAAGTTAGGAATGCTTGACATGTCAGTAGTTATTTAGATTATACGAGCTATTATTACTTCCCATGGTATGCAGAGCAATAAAGTAACTGCTTTCTGTATCCCTTCAGCATGTAATTGAAAAGGAAGAGTTGAAATTGCATCTGCAAGCTTCCAAAGATGCCCAGAGACAGCTGACAGCAGAGGTACTAGTATCTTCTGTGTTCTCATATGACCCAAGAGGAAAAGACTAAAGAACATAAAATGAGAGCCATTTTTTTTCTTCTTCTGTGAAAACCACTAGGTGACATGGGGTTTTCAGAAAAATATTGTAATTTTGTCTGGAATATTTTTGATGTCCTAAACCAATACCTATTTAACTTGTTTTGTTTTATTTAGACTAATAATTAGTAAACATAATTTTTATTAAAAGGGCATTTTTATTTTCATTTGTTGTATAAATTTATCTTTTTTTCAGTAGTCCAAAGTGTTTAGATAAGAATATTTGATTTGAGAGGGGCAAAGATAAATGAAACATACTTAGGCTGTCGTCTTGTTGCCGTGAGAAAGCATTTCCGAGACTGTATGATAGTTTGGATTCTGCCTTCCTCCGAGATAGGAAAAGACATGGGATGTGTGAATCCTGCAGAATTTTGGGGTAGAGTGATGAGGTGATATGTTTAGTTTTAATTATGGTTGTTGGTAGCCAAAAATATGGTTATCTACTCACCTTGACTTTAGGCAAATACTTTTCTCCTGCCTTTGTCCCCCAACTTCCAAAACTGAACTGGCCATCTCATCATCATACCCACAGGTTTGCATTTCTGTTACTGCTTACACACAGAGCCTGTTTATTTATATCTGGAAAGCTCTGCTCTTGTCATGAATACTTCTTGAATCTTAAGAATGTTCTTTAATCCATTCTCATTGGGGCAGATCAGGCACTTTCAGAGAAAGAAGTAGACTCACAGACCCAGTACTGGCTTTACAGCAGCTATATTGATTACACAGACAAAGGGGGAAATCCACATACTCTCAGCATTCACTTCACATACATTCATTCAACAGGCATACTCACCACCTTCTTCATTCAGTCAATCTTGGAAGGAGGCGGGTGTTCAGACTCCAAATTCCCCACAAATTTGACACACTTTAGAATCTAGTTGTATAGTAATTTTTGCTGTTTTTGTTCTGGGTAGTTTTTACAACCTGCCATTCATCTAACACTTGCTGAAACCCCATCATTTCCAGACAAATGTTGTTTTTCTTCCTTAAAGTAAGGAACCATTATTTCTGACTTCCTTAACTTAAAGAATCATTGTGTCTGACTATGTAAACATGTGCTATTTATGCCAAAAGTTCCCAGGTCAGTTGTATCAGCAATTCAGAAGTTTTTCTTCATCAGCACTTTTGATCTCCATAATGCAGTTTTCTAGATTCCAAACTTCTTAGGATAGTGTCTTCAGCATTGGCAGGCCTTAACAGGCCCTTGGCCAGACCCCAATAATACAATTTCATTCAATCCACTCATGACACTCTTAAATACATTACTCCATGCATGATGAAGTAAACCTATGTCTAGGAAAGCTTACGCTGCCAACATCTTTCAGTCTTAAAGGTGTTGCAAGATCCCTTAATATACATGTCCTTGGCCTTTTTGATGCTTCCCACTGTACCCAATGAATTACTGCCTTTTTTTGTCATCTTACAGCTGCATGACTTACAAGAGCGGAATGCAGAATGCCTGGGAATGTTGCATGAGTCACAAGAAGAAGCCAAGGGACTGCGCAGCAAAGCCAGCCAAGCCGCCCTTCTCGGTCGCCCTCAGTCCTGTGGAGTGTTTCCTGTGGTACGTTGGCAAGGGCTGGTTGCTGGTGCAGCACATCCCACTGACTCCCAGGATCCTTGRTTCTGCTGGCTGGTTTCCAGCAAAACATGATCTCTGTAAAGAACAGAGAGTGACAGCCCTGGGGATTGGGGCGGGGGGGGGGGGGAGTTAGCAAAAGGTCTGGCTATCTTTCCTTTGGCCTCTCAGGTTTATCCTTCCCCGTGCCTCCTGCTGTCACCTGTATTTGTTACTGTGGTTCATAAGTCTCACTGGAAGAAAGAATACTATGTGAAAAGAATTAAGATGGCTTTGCCATATCTTTGCATGAGTGTAACCCTAAATTTTATCTTCATACACTTTTTTAAAGGATTCTGAATCATGCTTTTGTTCTGTTCTCAGTATTGCAATGTTGAATCTGGGAACTAGGTTCACTCTGTTTATTTGGGAAGGGAGGTGTTGCCTTCATTTCAATAGTATTATTGGGATCCTGTGCAAACTTCTCCAACAGTCTTTTAATGAGGTTTCTTCTGCTGCTCTTTTAAAAGCAGGAGGAAGAAAATGTTAAGTCATCTGTTTGTCAAGAATATTCTTGGAAATAAGAGCTGCTTTATTTTTTCCCTCCATCTCTTCTGATAAGAAAGAAAGAAAGAAAGAAAGAAAGACTGAATATTGGCCATAGTACTTATTATTGCAACTAGTTCTTCTTCTTCTTCTTCTTCTTCTTCTTCTTCTTCTTCTTCTTCTTATTATTATTATTATTATTATTATTATATCTACTCTGCATTTCTTTCTTGCTTGAGACCCAAAATGTCCTGTGACATTATTATTATTATTATTATTATTATTATTATTATTATCCGCAGTGGCACAGTGAGTAAAAGCACTGAGCTGCTGACCTTGCTAACCAAAAGGTCGCAAGTTCATATCCGGGGAGCAGCGTGTGCTCCCGCTATTAGCCCCAGCTTCTGCCAACCTAGCACTTTGAAAACATGCAAATGTGAATATCAATAGGCACCGCTCCGGCAGGAAGGTAACGGTGCTCCATGCAGTCAACAGCCACATGACCTTGGAGGTGTCTATGGACAACGCCGGCTCTTCAGCTTGGAAATGGAGATCAGCACCAACCCCCAGAGTTGGACACAACTGGACTTAATGTCAGGGGAAAACCTTTACCTTTGCCTATTATTATTATTATTATTATTATCATCATCATCATCATCATCATCATCAATCATCATTATTATATTTATTTATGCTCCACATTTCTTTCTTGCTCAAGACCTAAAGCATCTCATGACATCATCATTATTTATACTCCACACTTCTTTCTTTATTGAGAACCAAAGCATGTCATCATTATTATTATTATTATCATCATTATTATTAGATACATAACAAGATTAGTACGCAGCAAACAAGATCACTATACTGGCTTTTGTATTCGATCACACATCGGACACTTTCCAAGTGTCAAAGTGTCTAGGACTGTGTGATGTATCAGCGAATAATGCGTGCATATCGGATTAGGATGGCTTTTTGCAGCTGACAAGTGATAATTTTGTCAGCACCAATTGTTTTTAAGTGCAGGCCAAGGTCTTTAGGCACTGCACCCAGTGTGCCAATCACCACTGGGACCACCTGACCAGCTTGTGCCAGAGTCTTTGCAGTTCTATCTTTAAATCCTCATTATCATGTAAGCTAAGGTGTCTCTTTTTGCCCTGGCAGCACAGAAAATCTGGGCCAAACTAATCTCTGATATTGCAGTTGACTGTGCTGGGAATGCTTTTAACAAATAGTGACTGTTTATGTAGTTTTAATAATGCTGTATCTATTTGGTTTTACCTGGTTTTTAATTACGCAGGTCCATACAGTATGTAGTATTTTAAAGGTGCATCTTGCCATCGATATTTGTAGCATTTTAATGATTTATAGGATTTTATTGTGTATTTTATATTGTATTTAAAAATCTGGTGTTCATGTATTTATCTATTTGCTTTGTATGTGAAAGACCTATAGTCTAAGCATCAAATAAACTCAATACTGTATTCAAAACTATTCAAAATAAATATGATGATGATGATAATAATATTGGAACTTTAGTGGCATTTCCTAATGGCTATGTGTACAAAGAGTGAAAGACTGTGTATTTGAATGTTGTTAAGAAATATATCTAAAACTAGAAACTAGGTTAAAATTGAGAGTTATGTTCTTCAGCCTTTGTAACCAACGCAAATTGTTAATATCTGCTACTTCTCTACCTAAGTCTTAGTTTATGCCTTGTTGAATACTATAGGAATAGAATCCCAGTAAGCATTTTAAAACATCATTATTTGAAATTGTTACAAGGTTGTTTAATGTCTCAGTGTTTCACCGTCTAAATGGCTTCTTGGAAGCATCTTCTTTACTACAAAAGTCTTGAAGAGCCAAGTGGTGAGGAAAGGATCAAAAAACAAAAGTGATCTTCCCAGGGCTTGAGAATGAAATCCAGAGAATTTACAATATTATCACTTAGCCCCACAGATAGAGCTGTGAAAAAAAATATAAAAACCACCATCTCAACTGTCAGACATGGGTTTCGTTTGGATATTTTCTCATGCTTCCTATGATGTGCAAAGAAATACACATGGTCCATTTTACAATCATGTTAAGTATTTGTAATATGCTCTCCACTTTAAGGACTCTTTAGCAGCAGAGATCGAGGGGACGATGCGGAAAGAACTGAGTTTAGAGGAAGAATCTGTCTCTAAGCAAAAGTAAGTGCAGTACTTGGTTTCATAATTTGATTTCATTTTGACATGTTATTACATCTCTCAACACAGTCAGCCCTGACACAGCACAGTACAGATGGACCTGGGTCTCCCATTTTTGTTAAAATATAATGTTTTATTACAATACTTTCAATGTTTTTAATTCAAATGTTATCAATAATATTGAAAAAATGTTTCAAGTAAAATATTGCATTAATTGGAAACACAAGAGAGCTTTAGAAAACAGTTAAAAACAAAGTAAATGGCAGATGGGAAGCATATCACAGGTTACAGCCAAATGCCTTCCTGAATAATAAATAAACAAGCATTGTCGAAGGATTTCATGGCTGGAATCACTGGATTGTTGTAGGTTTTTTCGGGCTATATGGCCATGTTCTAGAGGCATTCTCTCCTGACGTTTTGCCTGCATCTAGGACAAGCATTCTCAGAGGTAGTGAGGAGGTGACCTCACTACCTCTGAGGATGCTTGCCATAGATGCAGGTGAAACGTCAGGAAAGAATGCCTCTAGAACATGGCCATATAGCCCGAAAAAGCCTACAACAACCCAAATAAACAATCAACTTGCATAACTGTCAGCAGAAAGGCAGCAGAGAAGGAGCTCCATTGGCCTAATGGCTAGGCTGCACAACACCTAGAATAGGGGAATTTGTGCAAATAAGGTCACGTTCTTGTCGAGCACCTGGGCATCCAAGTTCGGGGCTAAACTGGATCTGGAAACTACGACAAATATATTTTACAATCGATGCACAGTGTTTACCAAGTTATGATGCACATTGAATAAGATACCTTGTCTGGAGGAAGCTTGAAAGACATTTCCATATCAATTGTTTTCTTTTTATTTCAGGGTGCAGCAGAAGCGTGTGTTTGACACTGTCCGTGTTGCTAATGTGATACGTGGCCGCTCTGCTTTGTGTCCTGCTCCACTGCCCATCCCAGGGTCAAATCGCTCAAGTGTAGTCATGACCTCAAAGCCTTTTCTTTCTGGCATGCCACAACTGGAAGGAAAGGTGCATCAACCTCAGGGGATCAGGTCAGAAAGCATTTTCAAACAGGAAAGAAAAGATAGTCTAACTTTGGAATGTGTACAGACCTTTTGTTGTTGGTGTTGGGCTCTACGCTTCCTAAGATTCTAGTTGCGGGAAGATCTCTTATTCCTATCCAACCTACTTGGTATATATTTATGAGTTTCTGATTTTCTCAGCATCCTAACATGAAATGCGTATGCACAAATATATTTTTTCCTCCTTAACATTTTGTCCACCTTGGAAAATACTGTTAGAACATTTCCAGAAGCTTACCTGGATGATTCATTATTTCGTTATACAAGTGATATTTTCCGTTATATGTTCAAAGTCCAGGCACAGTGAGTTTTCTGTGTCTATGACACGATTCCACTGCAATATTACAAGAGTCTTGGCATCAGTATTAGATAGACTTGTGTAAACTTTACTATTGTTCAGACATCTTATCCCTTCCACTGCTCACAGGAACTCTGTTTATAATTTGTAATCTCATTTGTTGTCTACAGAAGCAAACTGAACAAACTATACTATTTGGGAAGTCTTCAATATGTTTCTGACATAATGTTAATGCTATATTTCCCAAAGGGAACCTCAGAAGTTGGGCCATGATGGCATTCCCAAGGAGGGTGATTTAGCCACAGCTCTGCACAGGCTCACTCTCCGCCGTCTGAACTACTTGAGTGAAAAGCAGTTTTTTGAAGAAGAGTGGGAGCGTAGGATCCATTTCCTGGCTGAAAAGAAGGAAGATCCGAGTGACTGCAGCACTCCTGTGGAAAGCTGCTTTTCTCTGGGAAGCTGTTCAGAGCTTACTGACTTCTCTGGGTCCTCCAGCAGCTTACGTTGCCTCCTTCCAGAGAAACTGCAAATTGTCAAACCTATTGAAGGTAAGGTAAAGAGAGTTCCCTCTCACTTTCTTGAAATGGTTTGATGTTAGGTATCAGGTGTTAGTTTATACTCAGACCATGAATGTGATCTGGATAGAAAGATCAAAGAGATCCTGAGTTCATCTACTACACATAGATATAAGAATTTTTCTACTTTCTATCATGCTGAAAAACCCTGTACTTTAAATCACTCTTTCTTTACCTGGGTCGGCCCAAATCTGCTGACATTGTCCTTCCATCCATCCCACAGTTCCGAATTGTGTAAAACTACTGACATGGGAAACTAAATTGTGGATTTAGTTTCCTTTTAGTAATATAAAACAGGCAGTTGGGGTTTAAAGATCTTAAGGTTTTTAAGATCAAGCCAAGGGTTGCTGTAGTTTTTAGTTTTAAATATCTTTTTATGGATTTAAACTGAATTTTAAAATACCAATGTTATTTAATTTTGTTCTAATGTTTGTATATTTGTAGATTTTAAATTGTATGGAAATGCTTTTAATGTATCATATATACTCAAGTATAAGACAACTTGAATATAAGCCGAGGCACCTAATTTTGCCACAAAAAAACCTGGGAAAACTTAATGACTCAAGTATAAGCCTAGGATGGAAAATGCACCAGCTACTGGAAAATTTGAAACTAAAAATAGATATCAATAAAATTACATTAACTGAGGCATCAGTTGGTTAAATGTTTTTGAATATTTTTACCATATTTCAAAGAAAAACAGTAAACTAGTTCTGTAGATAGAAAAATACGGTCAACAAAAACAATATGGTATCAACAATAACTTTATAATAATAATTGTAAAACTTCATTTGTATCCGGCCCTATCTCCCCATGGGGACTCAGACCAGCTTCCAACATATTAACAGGCAAACATTCAATGCCTGTATAAACAGTGCAGAACTAGATATAGATCTATAATTATATATACTAATTTCACATATGCATTTCCCCTTGAAATATTTGCAAATCCTCTATATATGTGCCTTTCCATCCTGCAATATTTGCAAGCCCTATATATCTGTTTCTATCTGTCTAGACATCTCTCCCTCTCTCTATATAAGTATGTGTGTGTATTTACCCTGCAGTATATATCTATATTAATATCTATCTAGGCACTTCTATATAAATTTGTGTGTGCATGTCCCCCTGTAATATTTGCAAGCCCTATATATCTATGTTCATATATAATCTATCTAGTCATCTCTCTATATAGATAATTATATCTATAAAGGATTTGCACAAAGACTTGCTAATATGTGAGGGGAATATTAGTATATACAATTATTTTTATATATACACACATACATACACATAAATATATAGGTACCTCTATATTTATCAATATCTATATAGGATTTGCAGAGACTTGCAAACATGTGAGGCGAAAATTCATACATAAAAATAATGTATATGTATAGATACAGATATACAAGTACATGGAAATCTCTACATATCTATATGTATACAGGATTTGCAAAGACCTCAAAACATATGAGAAAATATTCATATATAAAATTAATGTAAGTAGATAGATAGATAAATAGATAGATAGATAGATAGATAGATAGATAGATAGATAGAGATATATAGATACATGGAGATTGTAAAGGCTTGTAGGGGAAAATGCCTATATATCTGTAGAAGAGATTAACAAATATTTCAGGAGAAAATGTTTTTATAAGATTAATGGATATTCCTGACTTGCAAGGGCTTCTCTACCTCTCGAGGGAGGGAGGATTTGGAAAAGAAAACACACTGTTAAGGGTAGGGAAGAGAAATAAATCATACATTGCAAGCAATGGCCTCTAGGCTCTGCTGCCCAGCTTGACCCCATTATAAGCCAAGGGAGGCTTTTTCAGCCCCAAAAAAAGCTGAAAAACTCAGATTTGAGTATATATGGTAAGCTGCTTTGAGTCTCCTGGTAGAGAGAAGAATGGGGTGGTGGTGGTAAATAATAATAATAATAATAATAATAATAATAATAATAATAATAATAATAATAATAATTCACTTAACATGTTTTCTTTCTTGTTTAACAAAAGCAATATAGAACTTTACATTCCCAATTCAAAAATGAATGTATTCTTTGCTTTAAAGCAGAAGACCAAAACATAGACATTAGCATGTTATTTGTCATCATGTCTTTACATTCCTTTGAATATGCATTCTCTGGAGTATGAAGAGGAGCAATCCAAAAAGGAGTGGTACTGACAAAGACACCTAGCTTCTGGTCCATACTGGGGGAAAAAATCTCATAAATTTTATATAAGTGCCTACAATTAGGAAGTAGGCCCTGGGAGAAAACCCCAGGTGTTTGAGACATCTGTTTCTTCCTCACTAGGTTCCCAGACACTCTTCCACTGGCAGCAGTTGGCTCAGCCTCACCTCGGCACCATTCTTGACCCACGCCCTGGTGTTGTCACAAAAGGTTTTGCACCACTGTCACAAGATGATGGCTACCACCTTTCTGATTTGGAAGAAGATGAAGAGAGGGATGAAGGCATAACCTTTCAAGTGCAACAGTCTCCTCAAGAGGAAGGGAAGCCAAGAGTGCCAAAGTCGGTGGCAGGAATCTTCTTACCACCTGCTAAACTAGCAACGAGTTCCCTCACAGGTAAGAACAAGTTGAGTACAGAAAGATGACTATGAATGCAACCGAACACAAAATTGCAAACTTACTTCATCATGAGCTATGTTTTGGTGGTTTGTTTTTTGTAGCTTTACTGTGTGGTTCTTGAGTGCAAAGTTTGTAGATGTCAACAGAATGGAATCAGAGTACGTTATGTCTACAAATTTCAGAATATTATCCATAATTCGCATTATAATTGCAAACTGTTCAGCCAGAAGGCTGGCTCAATAATTTTAACGCTATGAACTCAGTGATGCATAATTAGAATTATTGTGCATAGGAGGTCTTTTTACTTATCTGTGGTGGCAGACATCACAAAAATTATGCACAGACGGGTTTTTTTCTCATTGCCAAGACACTTATTTTTCAGTGTATTGTCGAAGGCTTTCATGGCTGGAATCACTGGGTTGTTGTAGGTTTTTTTGGGCTATATGGCTATGTTCTAGAGGCATTTTCCCCTCTAGAAAATGCCTCTAGAACATAGCCATATAGCCTGAAAAAAACTACAACAACCCACTTATTTTTCCAATGTGGCCCAGGGAAGGCAGGAAGGGTGGGATAATTCCTTACTGCATAACATTAGGAGGAGACATGGTAACCTCAAGGTTGAGCAGTGGCACTAATGGGACACACCTTCACCCAATTTTGGGGAAACTGTTGCAGCCCCCTTACCATATTACAGTCCATTTAGGAGATGCGCAAACCTCTATCTAGCCATTCAGGCAGTTCCTAGAGAAAAAGAGAATAAGGAAGATGCCGTCCAGGAATTCCCTTCTACCAGCACAGCAATGAAATTTCTCCACTGACTTTTACCTATATATAAGTGTTAACTCTGCATCCTAGATAATGGTAACAAAGTTTCCATTATAGCTTCAACATAGCTTATATTAGCCAAGGTTGAGGGTCCCATTTATGTCAGCAAATTCCTCAGCAATGATTAACCCCAGAAATTTGCAACAAGAATAGTTGCATGTCACCAAAGACTGTCCCTGCTCTCAAAACCAGAGATGAGGCATTCAGAAAAGTATACCTAGTGTCTTACTCACTAACAATTAAGATAAATCTGAAAGATGAACGAAGGGTTTAATGGAAAGATTCCATTAAAAATGTGTAAAATATTTTCATTTGACTTAGAAAAAATGTTCAACACTTCCCAGTTTGTGATTTTAATTATTTTGTTCTACTATTTTGTAATCTAGTAGTGAGCATCTGCACAGGATTCAGGGACCAGTTTTTGTCTCTTCCTCACCTACAAATGATCTGAAAACAAAACTAAGAGTTGCTTTTGGTTTCGGTTTCTGTGTATTTTGGTCTATTTAAGTAAGGCAGATTGTATTTTAATTATTTGCCACTTTCCAAGTGAGTAATCATCCACGAATAACAGACTCAGGATGCTCCATTCTGTAATAATTGGTTGTCTTTTTTCTTGCAGCTTCCAACCCAGGAAAATGCCTCTCATCTACAAACTCTACCTTTACTTATACCAATTGTAGAATCCTCCACCCATCTGATATCACACAGGTTACGCCCAGGTAAGGTGCCTGTTTTGCACGCAGTCATTAAAATCCCAGTTTCCCAGAATTTTGTAACCAATTAAGCAATGGAAACGATTGTTTATATGTTTTCCTAGCTATAGTCATGTGTTTTACCTTTTAAAAGCGAGAGATGGATAGAATTAGGACAGAGTTGAATTCATGTGATCTCCAGATTTTGTTGGATTGCAGCTCCTAACACTCATCCCTGTTTGACTGCACTAGCTAGGTTTATGAGAAGTTACTGTCCCACAACTTCTAAAGGGTGCCATTGCTCCTATTCCTGGTCCAGAAAATAGAGAGGCTGATGAAAATATGTGAATTAGCAGAGATGGACAAATTGACCAAATTCAAGAAAGACTGGGACATATTTCTCACTTTTATACAGCAAAGTTGGGGACACTCTTCATCTTTATTTCTACCTTTCTACTTTCACTGACACTCTTCATAGAGAGTGTTATTAAAAGCAGAAAGGTAGAAATAAAGTGATACTTAAAGGTACCAACCAGTAAGTTAAAATCAATAGGCAATGAGCAAGAGGCTGATAGATCACTTTAGTAAATGGTTGTTTAGAATGTGTATAGGTTGTATGTTGTAGCTAAAAGAGTGCTTGAGTTAAAAACATTTTGAGTTAAGAGCACAGCACAGCTGATTTTGTTTTAACATAAGAGCACTGCTTTGAGTTAAGAGCTAGTGCGAGTGTAAAGGACTTTAGGGCTTCAAGGGAGCAGTCTGTATGCCTTGTGTCTCTGTGCCTCGTGCTCCTATCACTTTGGAAAATGGCTGTCCGCTTTACTCTTGTCTTCTTTGGGAAATTGCTGTCAACTTTGCTTTTCTCTGTTTTGACAAAGTTTGGGTTAGTTTATTTTGTGTAGTTTTTATTCCAGATATGTTTGGCTTCATGAAGGGGCAGGGGGAGAGCAAGAGGGATGGAGGCTGGAAAGAATGCAGATAAAGAAAATGATGCTTCTGCCTCATCTTGTGCTTCCTTGCACCAGCTTTATGCTTCTACCATTTTAAATTTGATCTTTCTTTTTATTGTTCCATGTGAATGTGTATTTATACATTATGTTATTTATAAAGTGCATTTTCTTATTTAACAAAAATAGGAGGAGTTTCAGGGGGGCACAACAGACTAATAGCATTTCAATGGGAAAAATTGCTTTGAGATAAGAGCAGTTCGAGTTACGAGTACAGTCACATTTTACAAGTATGTTTTTTTGTTTATATGTTGAATTTAAAACCATTTATAAAAAAACAGAATTTTTGCTCTTGACTTCTAGGCACATTCTTTCTTTCTTTAATTCCCCTTTCTCTTCTCCCCTCTTTGTTTTCCAGCTCTTCATATGCTCCCTTGTGCTCTGGGAGCTCTAGCAGTACCACCAGTACAGTAGCAAGCTCCCCCGCCACATCATGCAGGTTCAGTATTGGAGAGTTCCTCACTAACAGGAGGGACTCCACTACCACCTTTAGCAGCACTACAAGCTTGGCTAAACTCTTGCAAGAGCAGGGCATCTCTGCAAAGGTCTACAACAGTCCAGTTTTGGAGAATGCACCTTTGTTCCAGCCACCCAAGATACTTGCTGTTCCCTCAACACCACCCAATTCCCCTTTGCATTCGCCTTGTCCTTCCCCTTTGCCTTTTGACTCTCGAGCAAATGCACTTGAGAACTTTTTGGCCTCTCGGCCTGCTGAAACCTTACTGCCGGAGATGTATGGACCGAAACCTTCTAATTGTGACGCAGGGCAACTGAAGATGAACCTGGTGGAAAGGCTGAAGAAATTGGGGATTGCCAGAGTTGTCAAACATCCTGAGGCAGGGGATAGTGGGAAAGGTCAGGGGGCAAAGAGCGCCCTCCAGAGGCAGGACTCGGCTGTGTATGTCAATGCAGGCAGCAATCTGATGGGAGGCTTGAGAAGAAACCACAGCCTCCCAGTCATGATTGGGGCCCTTGGAGGCCCCCTGAGCACATCTTCCTCAAAGATGGGAGTCCTCAAGGAGAATTGAGTGTGGAGGATGTTAGCTCACAGAAGAAGGCAAAGCACATAGGATGTAGATCATGGTCAAAAGGAGGTTTAAAGAGAGGGATGTTGAAGGAGGTTCAAGCAAAGATGAGGCATGGAAGATGAGGGAAAGTAGATGCAAACATTAAGAAAAGACAAAGGAAAGAGGAAACCAAAGTTCAGCTTTGAGATCACTGAAATCTTTAACCTTCTGTTCATCAATAGAAGCAACATAAATACAGTGTATTTTCTACCTTTGATATTATATGTATGGAACAGTAAATATCCATGTCTTGAGTATGTTTGACCGGGTTTTACTTGAAACCTTCTACCACTGAAATGAAATTCTAAGGAAAGGAGTAAAGTCCAAATTAACTTATGGGCCAGAACAACAGCTGAGATTTATTTTTAAAAGAAAAAAAAACAGTTTAGTTTCTACACTTAAAATGCTGATACTGGAAAAATAATTACTCTTAAAAAAATCGCGTTGCAAGCTCAGTGGAAAAAAATACTTGTAGAATATATTCATATTCCCAGGTGGACAGCTGTTGCACAAAATAAACTCTCAGGCAAATCTTTAAAAGGGAGTAAATCTATAACTTTTTGTAGATTTTATATTTATTTGATTTAAATGAGAAGCATCTACTTGGCAGAAAGAAATGTTACCTGATATTCTGCTTTTCAGACATATTAAGCACATTGTTGCTGGACTGCTGTAGATTTCCAACACAATCTTGGTTGAAGTGACCATAGACTGGAGCCATCGCATCCAGGAAGATCTGTCCTGCAGAACAAATTGCATGGCAGCCCATTGTCATCTGAACTGTGGAAGGCTCCCATTTCACAAGTTTCAAGAATAGTCAAAGAATCTACTGCACAAAATAATATGCACAATGCTCCAATGCTAAAGAAGAATAAGGTGGCATCTGTTTTTCAAGCTTCAGTAGATAAAAGCCCTGTTTAAAAAAGTAAAGCTTTCTTCCCTGATAACGTGGCAGTCTGAACTTCAGTCCTTACCAATGAATCCATACTGGGATGGAAAACCTCTCTGTTTTGACATTGTGATCAGGTAGAAACAGTCTCTCTCAGCATAGCTTTGGGTGTGAGATCCAAACAGGAAAAAAGAGAAGAAGCACAAATTTTATGTTTGAAATGGAAACTTTTGATGAGTGAGTTTTACGCACATTTGAAAATGACTTCTCTCCCCTTTGTGTGAAAATACTTGCAAATCATGGCATGCTTGCACAAAGCTGCGTGATAAAACTCATTTGTGCTTATGGCATAATGATGCATATATCCACTCTCCCATGGATTGCATTACCTGGCAATGTAAGAGAACAAATCGACATGGTTTGAAGATTAAGCACAAATGATGGCCGTGTGACTTAACATTTAGGCATGGCTGAACTTCATTAAGGTGGCAGTTATATGCATGGTTTCTTATTATTGTACGGACAGGGTGGGAAACGCAGGGCTCTCCAAATGTTGGATAGCAATTCCCAGCATTTTTGCTGGTATGGCAAGTGGTAAGAAATTTTGGGCCTTGGAGTCCAACAATCGCTGCAGAAACATGTGATTCCCACCTCAGCTATAAGATTTATCCCAAACTTCTAAGCAGATTAAATGCAAAATACGTACATTATAACTTTGTATATGCAAACATGCCTTTTCTCCCCTTAACACATCATTCAGGCATTCTAGGTGAGGATTTGTTGTGATTTCTGTAAAGTACAAATACTCTGACAAGAGGAATCAGCTACATCAATATCTTGTCAACAGTTGTGTGTCCGAATCATCCATAAGCTTCGAGTAGCTCCATTACTCTCAGAAACTAAGCAAAATCCTAAGAAGGATAATGGAGACAGAGAAGGAGGGGGGATCTGGCAGGATTCTTAAAACTCACTGAGATACATATGTTTTCATGGACTCATTGACTTCATCAGTATTTGAATTTTCTGTAGCTACATGTCACCTACAAATGTGCCTTTTGTGCTCTTAGAAAACCAGGAAAGTTTTTTTTTTCCTACAAAGCAAAAAACATCTGCAAATGGTAGGCTGATGCATTTGATGAAGTAGATTGAAGTCAATGAAAGCTTAGGCTGAAATCAGGCCATATTGCTACTGCCATATTGGAACTGCATTATTGGGTTGTGTAGATGGGATCTTCATCTCAAAAGATGTTACTAGGCCCCCTTTTCCCCACCCCATGCTGAAACTGACTAACCTAGCTATCCCCTTGAAAACCAAGCAAAATCTTGTAATATATATATTAAATTTATATATCCATGTTAATTCTATTTTAATTTATGAGTACTGTATATGCTAATTTTTTGAAAACATTTAGAGCACATTTCCTTAATATCGTAAAAATAAAAAGCTCATGTTTCTGGGCAACATAAATAAAAAGGGAATTTATTTCATTTACTCTCTGCTGAGCTTGGAATCCAACATATCCTGCAGCAACAAGGAAAAATTAAATCTTGGCATTTGTCCCAAGTTACCCAGAAATACCTGAAGGGAGGCAATGTATGTCTTCTTTCTGTGATCAACAAACTCCTGCTGCATTTTTAAAATCTAGATGTGAACGTGGATTTTTTGTGACTCCATCTTTTTTCATTGTTCATTTTTCTTATCAGTGGCATTCTTTCTGCAGACCATATTCCTGTGTGTTTTCAATAAATGAATGTTATTTGCTTGAAGCGTGCTTTATTCCCCTCTTCTAACAGGAACATTTTGAAAGTAAAAAGAAGACAAGAAGACAGGCAGTCTTTTTGCGTCATTCAACTGTCTTCCCTGCCGGCCCCTTTGTTTGGTGTCCAACTCATAGGAGCAACAAAAACTTGTATTCCCAATGCATTTTGTACAGTGTGCCTCAATTACTTTTTCTCCAGAAAACTCTTAGGTAGCCAGATTGACAGTACTGTTGTGCCAAAGCCATTTTTAAATTTGGAGCCTTGGAACACAAGATACCAGCTAATCAAATCTTGATTAATAGATATGAGAAATACAAGCAGCATTCAAGTTGGTGCTCTTTGACTACAAAAGATAGGATGCTCATTAAGCGAGAAAGGAAACTGAGTTTGGCCATTTCTTTCCTTATATGTATGCTTAAAATGGGTACTATATTTCAATACCAGTTCAGCACAAAAATAGACTGTCATGTAGATATAAATTGTTATTTTTTCATTGTTACCTCAATTCTGTACTTATTTGATAAATGTGTGTGTTCAGCCTCTCTCTATAATTGAATCCGAAAGGCTGTTGAAATGCACATCCTAGAGTTTATATAGATGAGTCATGGTACTGTACAGACAGAAAAAAATAAATTGAAAGGGAAAAATCTTGTCGAGGCAGCATGGGAGGGGGGAAAACATTGGAAATAGTTCCCATTGTACCATTCGCAACAAGGTTGCACAACACGGTTGCACAACACATTATAATCAGTGACCTGTGTTTTTTGCATGTGGTTTTATAGCAGAATTTACATCTGATAAGAAATATATAAAATTGTACAGTGATTTCTTCCCAACAGTGCCAATATTGATGTAGCCATTCATTTCATGCGTCTTGCCAGTTTTCTATTGCCATGAAGCAAAATGACCAACAGTTGACTAAATGGTGCTGATTTGCTTGAAATTGTGTTTGACCAAGAAACTTTCAAATAAAGCAAAATACATTGAATAAAGACTATTAAAATGTGAACGAAGCATGTTGTAAATCATATTTGACAGAATGCTCATAATTGAACGTACAGCAGTTAATAATGTCGGTTGAATAGTTTCCAAAGGGCAAGCAGTCCAAATCGAGTGTGCTTTTAACAGACTGACTTCCTTGAGCAGAAACTCGAGTGCAAGAAGCTGGCCAACCTGGGGCAAGACCCTGCTTCTGGAGGAAGGAGGCAGTCTCCGTTTTGTTCCCAGAGATAATTAGGGCTTTCCCCAGTATACAAGTTGAACTTCTTTAATTGCGGTGAGAGTCAAAGCAGTACATCCTTCCCTTCTTCCATAGACCACCAGAGTGGCACATTGATGAAACGGGTACTATTCAAGCTGTTGCTCAAGCCTCATGCTTGACATTGTGGTGAGACATTCACAAAGTACAAGTTAAGCCAAGGAGACTAACAGTCTGAGCAGCAGAACCACCTCATCCTGCTTCTTAGAGCCAGTGTCGAGGTCATGAATACCAGGATATGCAGGAATAACAAGAGTAAAGCCAGTTGCAGAAGTTGATCAGTTGTCAACCACATGGACTCTCAACAGTTGCTGGGAGATTTCTAGATGGCTGCCTCTGGATACCAGGTGCTTGATTAGTCAGCATCTCCTATTTCATAGTTCCTATGATGTTCCTTCTTCACTCTTTGCTGGCTCTAATAGGGTGAGTAGGTGGGTTCTGTTGAGGCAGGAGTCTCTCTGTTGCTTCAACCATCAGCATCCAGATTTAGGGAGCTGGTTTTCTGGAAACAGATTCCAATGTCTAAGTATCGGGTTCCAGAGGATGAGTTGTGACATCAATGACCAGCTACTACTGGCCTCTATGTAGGCTATTAGCGTTTTCTTGGAGAAGCATCTGAAAAAGAGCATGCAGGAAGTGATGGCCTGCATCCGATGTTGCATAGCACAAATCCCCAAATGCAAAGTCAGATGTGAATTGTCTTAAGTGACATATGTGTTGAATAGCAACATTCTCCAATCAAACCAAGACGCTGAACCTACAACTGAACATCCATGTACAATTAAATCAGCATGTGTCTCAGCGCCACAGCGTGTTACTCCATTTCAACCAGCTTGCACTGAATTATGATTATTTGTACCAAGTAAAAATACCCAGGATTCTGACAAATCTGTGAAAATCCAATGTCTGCGGCTTCCTGTTTGATTTGACCTTTAAATATCAGAAAATAAGGGACTGGGGCAGTTGTAGAGTATCCAAGGAGACTGCACTCTACATGTTTGGCGAGCCTCTTTTTACTGAACTTTTTGGCATTGAAATTACTTCTCACTGCAATGCTTTTTCCCATTTATTTGCCTTAAATTTAGATGGTAAGCCTGAGAGTAGGAATCTCATACTACTTAACTTGTAAGCTGCTCTGCCAGCTTTCTGGCCAAAGGGCAGCAGGACAGATGCATGTTTTGAATAAGCTGGCACACAAACCAAACTCTGTCTTTATCCGCATAAACAGCTCCATAGCAATCATTTATTTTTGGCAGTGACATGAATAAAACCGATTATTAAAAGGAACACAAAACTACGAGGCATCCAATGAAATCCAAAGGAAAAAAGGAGATACTCAAAAGATTGTTAGCTTGTTCATTAAAAGGTTTTCAAAACATTTTTTGAAATGTGTCTCCAGCATCTTCTGTGAATCCGCTTTATGGGGTCATAAGAAATTTCTGCATACCACTTATGCAACCAAATTAAAACCTTAATACAGTTCCTGCAGATCTAAGGTTGGATCTACACTGCCATATAATCCAGTTCAGAATGCAGATTAAATGCATTAAACTGGAATATATGAGTCTACACTGCTGTTTGATCTGCATTTTGAAACTGGATTATATGGCAATGTAAATCCAGCCTCAAACAGTTATCAGTTAAACAGGAGGCATATAAATATAAGGTTCAATACCCCTAAACTCTGTGAAAATTAAGGGTATCCTACACATGAGCAACTGGATAAGAGTAACTCATTAAGGTTTAACATTTTTAACTATTACATTTTATAATAAGCTCATTATTTCCAGTTGAGGAATTACTCGTGTCTGGGTATTTAGTACCCAGTTAAGCTTCTGGCTTAACTTTTCGATATTTTTGGGAATGCTGTATTTAAGAGCAAGTTTGGCATTCCATTATTTATTTACTTGTAATATCTCAGCTGATTTGTACTGATGGATGGTGGGATCGAATGAATTTATGCACACTATGCCTTTAAACGTAGAATGGAAGGAGCCGGACTTGTTTCCATGGCGAGAAAGAAAGCCACCCACAAAGATTTCCAGGCCTTGGGTTAAATACACAGGATGAAAACAGGCACCAGGCATTTAGGTTGTAAGCTTTCCATCATTGTTTTTAAGTGTCTATAATTACAGGTCTACCCTGAGATATTTGGACAGCGGAAGGAAGTATTCAGAAAGTCTCAATAGCGGTATGTAAACATACAAAGTCACTTGTTTCAGTTAACCTGTTACTAGTAAGTGACATATTTCTTTTCCTCTCTTTGTTGGTGGTAAAAAAACTAAAATTAGTTGTGAAAATGAAGAAAGGGGAGTTGAAAAAGAAATGTGGCGACACCTTTAAGACTAGCTGGTTTTTATTTGAGCGTGAGTTTTGATGGATATTAGTCGTTTTTCTTCAGATGTAGTACTGAGTGATAGTAAAGCCTCAGGTTAAATAATAAATATATATACAATTGTGGGACTGGGATAGCATGGAAGAAGGCAAATCATGAATTAAGAGGAGTTCAGTTATTGCAAACTGACCTTTTGAAGGGCAGTCTCCATAAACACAGGGTCAGCCCTCCATTAGTAGAGGAAAGCAGCCAGTCGAGGAAGTAACAGATGCAATTAAAGTGGAGTCAAATTGTATTCTGCAATATCTGAGAATACTGAATAGCTCCTTTATCTTTAATCATAGCATAGTAGAGGGAATTTCAGCATGTGTTGCTTGTTACTAAGAAGCCACAACTGCTAAAATCCCCTTTCTGAACTTTTGAAGGAACAGGAGTAATCTCTAGTTCTCAGTGTGGCAATCCTACCTCCCATGTCCCCCATCTCCGACAATCCCCAGTCAACTTGATATGTGCTAATGGGAGCTGTCATCTATAACGTATTTGGAGGCAAGGCTCTGCTGTTGGAAAAGCAAGAAACCTGCAGTATTCAATGAAACGCTTCCTGTGTGTGTATTGCTAATGTCCTGTTCCTGATAAAGATTCTCGATTCCCAGTTTGTCAAGACCTCCTCCACTGGTTTCAGGAAACCTCTGGGACCCTTCCACACAGCACAATTATAGCATTTTGATTCTACTTGAATCACCATGGCAACATCTTGTGGGATCTTATGATTGGCTATTGGAAACTTCAAACAGACTCTGAACAAACTACAGACCCAAGAAAAACTCCATAAGTTGCAGCTACGGCAATTAAAGTGACATTATAGGAATTTGAATTTTGATGCTCTTGTTTTCTTTTTCCTCTTGCAGGATTCTTTTGAGAGCAGCAAACATGTCCCAGTCTCAGTTCTTGTACTGTCCGTGTTGGGATCCTTGGAAGACGGGATGTAAAAGGCTGATAAAAGCCAAAGCTGATCAGCTGGGTCAGAGGCCCAAGTACGTAGGAAGGACTGAGACATTTGGAGTAAAGGGTGGGCAGGAATGGCACTCTCTTCGGTAATTACTGACTCAGTGCCTCTGGGCCAAATGGGGCCACTGGGAAGCAAGAGGGAGGTGTGGGGGATCCTTGGGACAGCCCCAAGGTTTGCAGGTGCATTATCAAAGTCTAGACCAGTGGTTCTCAACCTGTGGGTCCCAAGGTGTTTTGGCCTACAACTCCCAGAAATCCCAGCCAATTTACCAGCTGTTAGGATTTCTGGGAGTTGAAGGCCAAAAACATCTGGGCCCCAGGTTGAGAACCACTGGTCTAGACTTTGATAAGAAACTGGTTAACTGATTAAACTTTGTAACAATTATGTAATTTAAAAATGAATGCCAATAACGTAGGTGGTTATTTTCCTGCCATTATTATCCCTGGAAAGGTGGACGTTCGATTCATGCTGGAGGGACTAAAATTCCTAGAGAAGAGACAAAAATGGCTATATTGTCTCAGGTAACAATATAGCCATTTTTATTTATGGTTTTTCACTTTTAGAGGGCTCCTGTGCTCCTAACCCCAGCCAATTTGAAATGTTCAGTGGGAAGCTGACCTTAGAGAGAATATTTTAATCAAATCCCCATGAATAATCACATCTACAAAAGTCAAACCCGCAAATGTGGAGGGCCAACAGTAATTGCATAGTATATTCAACCCCTAATAGTATATCGGGGAGCTCCCAGTGGCACAGTGAGCTTGTTGACCAAAAGGTCGCAGGTTCGAATCCGGGGAGCAGTGTGAGCTACCGCTGTCAGCCCTAGCTTTTGCCAACCTAGCAGTTCGAAAACATGAAAATGTGAGTAGATCAGTAGGTACCACTCCAGCGGGAAGTTAACGGCGCTCCATGCAGTCATGCCGTCCACTTGACCTTGGAGGTGTCTACGGACAACGCCGGCTCTTCGGCTTAGAAATGGAGATGAGCACCACACCCCAGAGTCAGACATGGCTGGACTTCATGTCAGGAAAACCTTTACCTTTACCTAATAGTATATCAGTCATGAACATCTGAGAGAGAGAAAAAATAAATCATGATGGTGGTGTTACAGTTTAGCATTGAAAAACTCTTAAAAACTTTATTGGGTCTCAAAGTATTGCTTGTTTGACTTGGAGTTGAAGCAAAAGTTGCTTCAACTCCATATTACTTCATATCATGCAGATGTAACTTTTTACCAAGTCTCTGCTGCAAACTCCTGGAATACATAAGACCAAAGCCAAAGAAAGCTAGAATACAGATAGTAGATGTTCCCAGCCCCTAAAGAGTTCAAAATATTGTGAAAAGGGTATGCCTAGTAACTTGCAATACCAGTTAAACTAGAGCTAGATGCAAAACAGAAACAGTATAGTCATAGGAAGCAAGGCTGTTTTGAACACTGTCAGAGCTCTTAGTTAATTAACATTAGTTAATTTTTATTAAATATGTTGATACTATTGTAGTTCGTGAGCTTACAAATGTCAAAAGTTGTTAAGGACTGGCTTTGGGGGGAGATCTGGTTGATTGATTGATCTATTGTTTGTTTTTAAAACTAGATCAATGCCTTTAGGTATGATCCCAAGAAAACTACCTAAGACCCAGTTTCCTGCAGGTTTTAATAGGTAAGTGATTAATATACATGAAGATATAAATCAAGATGAATTATATGCAAAATTGAGTTGGCTTTCCAAAGTACTGCATCAGATGGCTTTTCTCAAGGATTGGGAAGCTTGGCTTTGCAGAGCCGTACCTCCTCTCCACTGAGAATGGAGTCTGTCCCTTTCCTCTGCAGAGAGAAGCGACACAAGTTTGGCTGAGCTTCTCTCATGAAAGAAAGGAGTCCAAGACAGACTTTCCACACAGGAAAGGGAACAACTCTTTTCTCAGCAAAGAGAGCTCTTTGGCTCTGCACAGCCAAACTTCCCATTGAATTTGGCACTTGGAGAGTGCACTTAGGAGTCAGTGCAGACAGCCTTTGTTCCCTTACCTTTGCCTATATCCACAGAAAGAGCCTTCACAAATCACTAAAATCACATAAAACAAACTCGCATAATACATGGGCCTACAGTACAAACCGTAAAAAGGAACCCTCTCAAACCTCAGGAATCCAAATTTTGTATTCTCCAACAGTAAGTTGTAAATGACATTAGTTGACATCCATTTCATCATTTGTATCCCACAACTTTTCGACAAACGATCAGTATATAATAATGTGGACTATACCATCAGGTTCTCAGACCCCTTCTACACTGCCTTATCAAGGGAGAAAAACCACATCCACTTTGAACTGGATTATATGAGTCTACACTGCCATGTAGTCCCGTTCAAAGCAGATAATCTGGATTTTATATTGCAGAGTAGAAGGAGCCTCAGATTATTCCCAAATCCCTTTGACATAGAATTACCTTCATTACCTTCAAATAATGCCTGGTTTTGTGGTATGGAAGCTAGTCGTATAGACAAGTTGGATCACTTTAGAAGCTGGATTTTTCATGATTTGGATAAATACCCTATAGAATAAAGATTTGGTTTCATTTCAATCAGTTCTTCACATTCTCTCTCAGAAAAAATGCATTTAGGTCTGGCTTCATGTTAAGACAAAATTTGTTCACTTCTTGCAGTTATGTCATCCTTGTTCAGCACCTTTTTCAGTTTTGTCCTCCAGCAAAGCTACTACATTTACTATATTAAATCAGCCCTCCTTCCCTCCCTCTCTCCTTTTCTTTCTTTTAGTGTTTGTTTTACTGCTTTTAGCCAAATGTGCTTAGATAAGTATTGTCGAAGGCTTTCATGGCCGGAATCACTGGGTTGTTGTAGGTTTTTTCGGGCTGTATGGCCATGGTCTAGAGGCATTCTCTCCTGACGTTTCGCCTGCATCTATGGCAAGCATCCTCGGAGACCTCACTACCTCTGAGGATGCTTGACATAGATGCAGGCAAAACGTCAGGAGAGAATGCCTCTAGACCATGGCCATACAGCCCGAAAAAACCTACGACAACCCAGTGCTTTAGATAAGCTTTCCAAAGGTAACTCTAGGTGGCCAATTCATTATGCTAATTAATGTAAATGTTGTGTTCAGCTGATGTATTCTGTATTAAATTCTACCATATTATGTGCATTGATAAGGAAAGGAAATTGAATATATACATCAGGCATTTTGACCTGACCAACAATGATAAGAACGGAGGAGGCTATCTTGGAATGATCTACACCAGTGTTTCTCAACCTGTGGGTCCCCAGATGTTTTGGCCTTCAACTCCCAGAAATCCTAACAGCTGGTAAACTAACTAGGATTTCTGGGAGTTGTACGCCAAAAACACCTGGGGACCTACAGTTCGAGAACCACTGATCTACAATGTAAAATGAATGCAGTTTGACATCACGTAAACTGAGATGGAATAATGGGAGTTTGGCAGTATCTTTAGTCTTTTTTGCCAAAGAGTGTTAGGGCCCCATGAACCTAAACCTTCATAGCATTGAGGCATGCAGGTATTTGGGACACATTGCTTACGTCCAGGGGCGGCTCAACCGTTACGCAAAGTAAGCCGTTGCGGAACACTTCATTTCCCCCAGGGGCGCTCTTCGGCAGCAGCCTCCTCCTCGCCCCTCTGTTGCTCCGTGTCTAAAAGAGTCCCTTCCTCACCAGGCTGGGCTCCCAAGCCTGGCGCCCAGCCTGGGGAGGAAGTAGGACAGAGCAACAGAGGGGTTAGGGGGAAGCTGCTGCTGCTGAGGCCCTCTTCAACAGCAGCCTCCTCCTCGCCCCTCTGCTACTCTATGGAGAAAAGGGTCCCTTCCTCGCCAGGCTGGTCTCCCAAGCCTGGCGTCCAGCCTGGGGAGGAAGGAGCACGGAGCAGCAGAGGGGCGAGGGGGAAGCTGCCGCCGCTGAGGCCCTCTTCGGCAGCAGCCTCCTCCTCGCCCCTTTGCTGTTCCGTGTCTAAAAGGGTCCCTTCCTCGCCATGCTGGGCTCCCAAGCCTGGCGCCCAGCCTGGGGAGGAAGGCGCACGGAGCAGCAGAGGGGTGAGGAGGAAGCTGCTGCCGCTGAGGCCCTCTTCAGCAGCAGCCTCCTCCTCGCCCCTCTGCTACTCTTTGGAGAAAAGGGTCTTTTCCTTGCCAGGCTGGGCTCCCAAGCCTGGCGCCCAGCCTGGGGAGGAAGGATGACAGAGCAACAGAGGGGCGAGGGGGAAGCTGCCGCTGCTGAGGCCCTCTTTGGCAGCAGCCTCCTCCTCACTCCTGTGCTGCTCCGTGTGTGTGTGTGTGTATATATGTGTGTGTGTGTATATATGTATATACACACATACACACACATACATATACATACACAGGCCTGGGCCAGTTTTGGCCCTCCTTCCAGGGTCATTTGGGAATTGTAGTTGCTGTGATTATAGTTAACTAGAATCAACGAGCATTCTGAACTCCACCAATGATGGAATTGAACCAAATTTGGCACACAGGACTCCCATGGCCAACAGAAAATACTGAAAGGGTTTGGTGGGCATTGACCTTGAGTTTTGGAGTTGTAGTTCACCTACACCCAGAGAGCACTGTGCACTCAAACAATGAAGGATTTAGACCAAACTTGGCACAAATACTCCATGTGCCCAAATGTGAACACTGGTGAAGTTTGGGGGGAAATAGATCTTGACATTTGCGAGTTGTAGTTACTGGAATTTATAGTTCACTTACAATCAAAGAACATTCTGAACCCCACTAACGATAGAATGGGGCCAAACTTCCCACATTGAATCCCCCATGACCAACAGAAAACACTGTTTTCCGGTGGTCTTTGGCGACCCTTCTGACACCCCCTCACGATCCCCCCAGGGGTCTCAACCCCCAGGTTGAGAAATGCTGCCTTATGGCCATCCAGACCAACTCCCTTCACCAGAGCAAGAAAACATAATCAAAGCCCTCCTGATAAAGAGCCATCCTGCCATAGATATAGATAGATCTATAGGATTCAAACACACACACACACACACACACACACACACGGAAGATATAATATCATAGATTTGAAAGGGATCCCTAAAGAAGGACAATGATATGTTTTATGTTCTAGAGTAGGCAAACCAGACAATCGCTACGTCAACACAGACAAAGAAACAACAAGAAATACTGTTTACCCACAAGCATCAAGAAATTACATATATTAGAAACCAACTTTCTCATTACTTTCTTTTCAAGATGATCAGACTGGCAGGGGATGGCTAGCATATATATATGTGTGTTTTGGACTTCAACTTCCACAATTCCAAATAACCAGTAGGATGTTCAAAATACCTGGAGGGCCAAAATTTGTCCATGCCTGCCCCCCCCTCTCTCTCTATATATATATCAGTGATTGGTTAGGGGGGGCGCCAAAATACTGTTTGCTTACCGTTGAAAATTACCTAGGGCCGCCTCTGCTTACGTCAGATTTTTTATAGACTTGGCGAAGTGTTGGCAAGTGTGTTACTGTGGTAAACATAACCATCTCTTTTTCTTCCAGAGCAAAATTTACCTCCAGGACTTGTATACAACCTTTAAGAAGCAGGGAGCCTCGGGATGTGAGTGGAATATTTTGAACTTGCATCATTTAAATTTTAAGAACATGCATTACATTTGGAGAGGGGTTGTGTAATGATTGAGCTACTATGAGTTTTCCGGGCTACATTGCCATGTTCCAGAAGCATTACCTCCTGATTTTTCACTCAAATCTATGGCAGGGATCCTCAGAGGTTTTGAGGTCTGTTGGAAAGAAGGCAAGTGAGGTTTATATATCTGTGGAATAACATGTTATGTAATGTTGGTTATTGCTGTCAAAGATATGAGCAGTCTAAAAAATCATACAAGTTACTATCAAACAAGAAAATGTTTTAAAATGTTAAAACAAAATTGGCCGTTCCTCAAAAACCTTACGTGATGTGACAATTTTGAAGTTATTTATGTGATCAGCATCAAAAATATATTTTGTACACAAAAAAGTTGTAAAGCAAACAAAATGCCTGTTTTCCAGTGTAACCCAAGACTCCAGAGGCCAGGGCCTTCTCTTTTCACCCTAGATATCCAAAGAGTTTGAAGAAGAAGAGGTCATTCCTGGTTTTACCTTGTCTCAGAGTAAAGAACATATCGATGTTACTTTGGGAGAGGACTTTTTTGAGAGGAAAAAATCAACTGAGAAACCTGCCAAGGTGATTGTGCCCAGGTAATCTGTAGCATTACTCCCAGAGTATAATCCTCTACACTTGCCTTCAAAGTAGCAGCTAAAACATATCAATTTGTATAAGCTTTGGTGGAATAAGGCAGTGTTCCTTTTATTTATCTTGCCTGCTGTTCATATGGCTTTTATTTCATTTCAGCAGTCGTTTTATAATTAATGAATTTTTATATTTGTAATTTCAGATGTATGTAACTCAGTGGTTCCCAACCTGTGGTCCACCAGTGGTCCACAAGAACTAAAATATGGTCCATGGCCTCACCTTTACTACACCATTGCAATGTGACTGACTAGTCTCACAAAACCCTCTTATAATGCCAAGGCTTATTAAATATGGTTTTCTGTGTACAAGCAGATGGCAACTACTGGATGCCATATGTTCTGTATCGAAAACTTGTGCAGATGTCTATCCAACGCAATTTTCTAAATCAGCACCTCAAATAACCAAACCAAATCTAAAGTTGACCAAAACCAATTCATATCCCTTTTGATACTAATGTTGGAGAGTGGTCCCTGGTAAAAATGGTCCCTGGTCAAGTGGTTCCTGGTCAAAAAAAGGTTGAGAACCACTGATGTAACTGATGACTGTAGATTTGTGGTTTGAGCTGTTCCCACAACTCTTATGAAAAAGGAGAAGACTGAATAATAAATAAAATAACAGTAATAATATTGATAACAACAAAAAGAAAGGAATATATTTTTGCCTATCAATAGTTTTGTTCTTGACTTCTTCTAAGAACCAATTCTAAGCAGGTGCAGGAAGTAACAATAGTAGTGTTTTAAAATTATATGGAACATTTTTATGCTTCAACAGAAACTCCAGATGTCGGCAGAGAGTTTCTTGTGTCTTACATTTTATGTATTTTGTTTTCTGGTTTTGTTATGCTTTGTGTTTTATTGTGTTTACTGTACTGTTGGGCATGGCCTCATGTAAGCCACACCGAATCCCCCTGGGGGAGATGGAGCGGGGTATAAATAAAGGTTATTATCATTATTATTATTATTATTATTATTATTATTACAGATCCCATGGTAAAGAACTCTGTTTCTGATTAAAATGCACAGCACTTACATTAGTAAATATAAATATTATCTCCGTATCTGCAGCAGTTGTCTAGTGATTTCTCTTTGACACTTATATTAGGAAATATAAATGTTATCCCAGTTTCTGCCATAAGCAGCTAATGATTAGCTATGTCAAACCTGGAGTGCATCACGAAGAATTCCACACAATCATAGGTAAGACTGGGGTTCAACGAAACTTGTAAAAGTTACTTTTTGGAAAACACATCCCAGATTTTGCAACACTTGTATGTGGAATTCAGTATATGGCACACCCATAAATTAAAACAGTGCAGTCAGTTACCAATAAGGCTTTCTAAAGTGAGTGTGCTTATCTGGCTACAGTGGTTGAGTAATCACCCTCTGTTTCTTTTTCTCTTCCTCTACCCTGTCTTCCTATAAACTCCTCTGCAGCACTCCACCAAAGATTGAAACGTAAGTACTGTGCTTCCCCTTCCCATTTCTTTTCTTGCATCGCAATGACAACAGCCTCCATCTGCCCCTTCCGATATCTTTTGAATGTAGCCCCTTTTTCCCAGGATTTTGTTTGACAGTTGCTTGGCCTGATGTACCATATTGTGGCCCAGTTAAATCACTGAACATGGTTATCTTGGCAACTGAAAAAAATTGCCCTGAAGAAAGCCAGAAACACCATGAAGCGAGGAATTGCTTTGCTTATTGGCCAGCTCTCCCTCATTCTCTTTCCTCTCACACATGGATGTCTTTTCTGAAATAGTAACTGTCAGGTCCTATTTAGGATGATGCTGTTCAAAGGCGCTTTTGCTGCCCTGGAGGCACAGTGAAAAGCAGCATGGAAAGGAGCTGTAATGACTTAACAGCAGGGCAGTTAAGGACAACCAAATGGTGTACAATAGCCTCCCTGTTTCCACAGTGGTTAAAGACCAGGTGCCCCGTGAACATGAAAAAAATGCAAAGAAAGAACACATCTGTAGGAATATCTGGGTCTTCTAGAATGACTCTATGATCAACCTCTGGCAGAAATTATTTTTTTCTCTGTTTTTCATATGTGGAAGAAGGCAGGCAAACAAAAGCATCCCAATGTATTGTTGAAGGCTTTCATGGCTGGAATCACTGGGTTATTATAGGTTTTTCAGGCTATATGGCCATGTTCTAGAAGCATTCTCTCCTGATATTTCACCTGCATCTATGACGGGCATCCTCAGAGGTGTGAGGTCTGTTGGAACTAGGAAAATTGGGTTTATATATCTGTGAAATGTTCAGGGTGGGAGAAAGAACTCTTGTCTGTTGGAGGAAAGTATGAATGTTTCATTTGGCCACCTTGATTAACATTTGATGGCTTGGCAGTTTTTAGATGTGGTTTGTTCCTGCCTGGGGGAATATTGTTGAGAGGTGATTAGCTGTCCCTGATTGTTTCCTCTCTGGAGTTGCCCTGTGTTTGAGTGTTGTTTTACTGTTATAATTTGGGACTTTTTTTAATACTGGTAGCCAGATTTTGTTCATTTTCATGGTTTCCTCCTTTCTGTTGAAATTGTCCACATGCTTGTGGATTTCAATGGCTTCTCTTTGTAGTCTGACATCGTGGTTGTTGGAGTGGTCCAGCATTTCTGTGTTCTCTGAGGATGCCTGCCATAGATGCAGGTGAAATGCCAGGAGAGAATGCTTCTAGAACATGGCCATAGAGCCCAAAATACCTATAATAACCCCAAAGCATCCCAGCCTTCTATTTTTTCCCATCACCATTGTTCCATAGATCATGTAAACATATACAACCTGATCATACAAAGTCTGGGCTCAGTCGTAGACCTCTTTCGGCACAGAACCAGAACTCCATCACATGATGCAGGGCTCCATCCTGGCTCTGTGTTGAAAGCATCCTATGACAGAGCCCTGAGAACATGGGAGACTTGTTCTCATATGGTAGAATGGGGATGGGGACGTTTCCCCTGTGGGATGGGGAAGTGGACAATGCAGGGTGCCGGGTTCCCATGCTGCCCACCGGATTTGCTTTGCTGCCAAACAAATGCCCCTGTTCAATGTGATTAGGTCCTTAGTTGCAATCCTTGGTTCCCAACATTCCTTGTGGCATTACGCTATTTGCTTGGCGCTCACTGTCCAGGCCCCATGTTTTGCAGGGAGGATGTCGTTGCTGACTTAGTGGAACAGATTTCTGAGCTCACGGCAATTATGGAACAATTGCGCCGAGATCACCAGGTGACCCACAAACAGGTGAGGTCCTTCAGTGGAGCGGGCCTGTTGGCATCTCTGGGACATCACTGCACTACAAGAGAAATCCTGCAGTGGGCAGAAAAAGGGATACTTATAACCAAACTTCCAAAAACCAGTTTCCACATAGTTGTTTTAAAAGACATTTCTGAAGCAACAAAGATGGTGTTCTAAGATTAATATAAAGTACTGGGGTGGGAATGCATCTGCATAGAGGCTGTTGGGTCATCACGACCCTTCACATCTAATGAAACTACTAGGAATCCACCTGAAAAGAGGACTCCTGCTATGGAAACAGGGCAGGATGTGAATGTGGCATGCTGTATTTTTATCTTTTAATTGTGTTTTAACTTGTTCTATATGTGGTGTTTAATGGTTTGTTTAATTCCTTTTTAAAAACTTACATAAATAAGATTTTCACTAGACTTTGTATTAACTCCCCCCCCCCCCCTTAGCTGCTTTGAAATCCTTGCCAGGAGAAAGGTGAGATATTTATGTATAAACCACCAAATACTGTTATGGTACAAATTGTCTCCTTTCTCTTCCTAGATGGAAAAAGAGATGGAAGAAAGATGCAATGAGATGCAAGAGGAACATGAGAACAAAATAAAGTATGGCTATCTTTTCTTGCAAAGCTTATATTTATTCTGTAAACAGGTGGGGAGCTAGTGGCACTGCAACTGCTTTGTCTTCATCTCTCCGACTTTTGGATTTTATGGATTTTAACTGAATCGTTTAATGCCAATCATTAATTATGTTTTAATGTTTGCATATTTGTTGATTTTAAATTGTATAGAATGCTTTTAAAGTAAGCTGTTTTGAGTCCTCTGGTGGAGAGAAAAAGCAGAGTAATAATAATAATAATAATAATAATAATAATAATAATAATAGGGCCAGCTTCAGCACAGCAGGTTAAACTACCTGCTGTAGTCAATCTTGTCCATCGAAAGGCTGCTAGTTCGAAGCTGGGTCAGGGTAAGCTCCTGGCCTTTTGCCCAGCTTCTGCCTACCTAGTGGTTGGAAAACAAATGTGAGTAGATAAATAGGTACCACTTTTAAAATAAGTGGGGAGGTATTCTAAGGCACCCATAAGGAATGCTGGTGATTTGATTTTAAAAAATAGAGAAATTTATAAATAAGCTCTTTATTAGGAAGATGGAGTGACAGCACCATCGGCCGAAACCGAGCAGAACACCTTCCAACATGCCAAAAGATGCGGAAAACTGATATATATACTTCCTATCTATGTATAATTGTCTGTCTAGTTGTATATAAACGACATTGAATGTTTGCCATATATGTGTGTTCTGAGATCCACTCTGAGTCCCCTGCGAGATGAGAAGGGTGGAATATAAATGCTGTAAATAAACAAACAAATAAATAATCTCATTAATCTCTGGAACTCCCATTCCAAAGAAGTTAGAATGGCTCCCTCCTTGCTTTCATTTAGGAACCAAGTTCAAACCTTCCTATGGAAGCAGACCTTTTCTGAAGGAGAATAGTAGCATGGCAAACGCCAAATCTACGTGTGCAATGTGTGAATTATATAGTTGACCTCCAGCAATGTATTTTTGACCATGGCCTAAGAAATTGATATTAGATGAGGTTTTCACCTTTTGAATATTTGAACTATGTCTTTGCTAGTTATTTATTAAATGTGTCGCATGTTTTATCATTTTTTATTAGAAACTAGCCGTCCCCTGCCACGCGTTGCTGTTGCCCACTCTAGTGGTCATGAGGGTTCTGTGTGGGAGGTTTGGCCCAATTCTATCATTGGTGGGGTTCAGAATGCTCTGTGATTGTAGGTGAACTATAAATCCCAGCAACTACAACTCCCAAATGTCAAGATTCTATTTTCCCCAAACTCCACCAGTGTTCACATTTCGGCATAGTGAGTATTCGTGTAGAGTTTGGTCTAGACCCATCATTGTTTGAGTCCAAAGTGCTCTCTGGATGTAGGTGAACTACTTCTCCAAAACCAAAGGACACTGCCCACCAAACCCTTCCAGTATTTTCTGTTGTTCATGGGAGAACTGTGTGCCAAGTTTGGTTCAATTACATCGTTGGTGGGGTTCAGAATGTTCTTTGATTGTAGGTGAACTATAAATCCCAGTAACTACAACTCCCAAATGACAAAATCAATTATTTTGAGTGAAGGACATACATTGGGTTGTTAGGTGTCTTGTGTCCAAATTTGGTGTCAATTCATCCAGTGGTTTTTGAGTTCTGTTAATCCCACAAACTAACATTACATTTGTATTTATATAGATGTTGTGGTTTGATGATTATGTTTTATGCTGTGTAAAGTTTTTGTTGTTCATGTTGTTCGCTGCTTTGAGTCCCAATCCAAGGAGAGCAGGAAATAAATAAATAAACAAATAAACAAACAAACAAAGAAAGAAACAAACAAACAAACTTGCAACCAGCATGGCCAACATTAAGGGATAGTGGAGAAATAGTATCAATCATCTGAAGGGCCAAATGTAGCCCAACCTTTCTACATTCTTCCTTTTAAGTTTTGTTTTTTTAGAGCTTTCCCATGAAGCTTGAATGGAAAATAGTAATCTGCAGCCTTGAGAAACTAGTTTCCCAGTCTTTTCTTTGGAAATCAAGAAAAAAGTACTTTGCAACTTTCTGCTACATATTTTTATTCAGAAGTAAGGCTAAGTTAAATTAAACAATACTTTCATCATTGTGCTCTTTGTGAAATCACACATCTGGTGGTTTGTGCACCTGCGCAGCAATCTCGGAAGCCAAAGCACCTTAAAACAGCTGTTGAAGCATACCAAGATTGCTGCGCAGGCGCACAAACTACCATATATGCGAATTTCACAGATGACCACTCGAAGAAACATGGTTACAGGTAAACAACCATTCCTTCTCTCACGTTATGCATTTAGACACTTAGAACCAAACTAGATATGCCACTTAATGTATAATTGTGTTGAATATGTATTTATTTATTATTTTTTTTAAAAAAAATACCTGCAAATCCAAACTACATAGAAGACTAATGCAAAAATGCTTCATTGATGACACTTTGTTGTGCTGGTTTTGCAGAGAACTTCAGGTGTTTCATGAATCAGAATTGGCTGCCATGGAAGATCAATACAAGAAGGAGTTGCGGAACGAGAGAGCAACGGCTCAAGAGAAGCTGAGTATGGCTCACAGCTTAAATACCTGTAATACACAAGATGTGTAGCTATACCGAAACATACACACTTTAGGGGAAAGGAGCTGGAAGGGAGAGAACAACAAAATAAGATTGCCTTGCCTACTGCTTCCTTCATTTCCCACTTGAAATTTCAGAACATTTAAAATACACATTTGGAGGCACAGAATGGGAATATTTTGGAGGGAGCCTGACTTGACGGAGACAAAGGGAGGGAGGAGTGTTTAAGTGCCCACGTCCTTCCACCATGTCTTCAGTCCTCAGTTGAAACAGAATGTGTGAGAGAGCATGAAATAGCCAACTTAAGTCATCTTTAACTTCAGAAGACAGTGTTTCTTTAAACATTAGGAGAGTCACCCAGTTTCCTTAAAACAAGACTAATGAGGATCAAGGCCTTATATGTACAGTGGACCCTCAAGTTAAGAGCGTCCTAACTTAAGTGTGAGATAAGAGCTGTCTCTTGGCCCAAGATTTGCTTTACATACAAGCAGCATTTTTAGTTAAGAGCTAGCACCAGAGGGAGCACTAGCACCAGAGTCCAGGGCTTTAGGGCTTCAAGGGAACAGCCTCTGTGCCTTGTGCTTTTTGTCCACGTTGGGAGATTGCGGTCTGCTTTGCTTTTGTCCACTTTGAGGAACTTTGGGTTAGTTGATTTTGTGGCTTCATGAAGAGAGAGAATGGGAGAGAGCAAGAGAGGGAGGGAGGACAGTATGAAGAAAAGGATGCTTCTGCCTCTTCACTTTTAACTTTGTGCTTCTAACATTGTGCCACAACTTTGTGCTTCTACCATTTTAAAGTTGATCTTTTTATTGTTCTATGTGAATATGCATCTATACATTATTTATTATTTACTAGCTGTCCCCTGCCACGCGTTCCTGTGGCACAGTCTGTGTATATGTGTTTCGTGTGTATATATGTTTGTGTATATGTGTGTTTGTGTGTGTGTGTGTGTGTATATATATGTGTGTGTGTGTGTGTGTGTGTGTGTAATTTTGTGCATGCGTTGTAATGTATTTTTTTAGCTTTTTAAGTCTCTTCTGTTGTGTTTTTCAGTGTTTTTATGAGTGATGGTCACTCATTGGCCTGATAGATGTATTGTGCCCAAACTTGGTGTCAGCTCATCCAGTGGTTTTTGAGTTATGCTAATCCCACAAACAAACATTACATTTTTATTTATATAGATAAACACATAAAAATGAGGTGGGGGGACGGAACAGATGAATTGCATTTCAGTGGTGACATTTCGCTTTGAGATAAGAGTGTTTTGAGTTAAGAGATCGGTCGTGGAACAAATTAAACTCTTAACTCAAGGTATTGCTGTACATAGAAGAAATTCACTATAGTAAAGTCTAATTTAACACATATGCCACGAATTAGGAAAGTATAACATGAGACAGGCTTCAGACTTTGAGTAATGCTGATAATGTCTACTATCTGAGGAAAGCATGTAACTGAAAGCATAACCTCTTCATTATATAGATGAAAAAAGAAACTTTTAATTAATTGGCTCAGTGTTGGCTCAGTACTTACCTGTTTTTTTCTTTTTCAGCTACGATGCAGAAAGAGTACAAATATCTGAAGAACGCATTCCGTGTGTATCAGGTAAGATTTAAATTATCACCTAAAATGATGAGCTTTATTTGGGGCCCATTAATTAGTGAGCATGGAACATTTTTCATTTTTCAGATGTAATTCAAAGAGTGCTGGTTATCACAAATTATTTTGGTTACTTTTGAATAAGTTAAACACATAAATCAGGGATGGGCAATTTTGGGGTGAGCAGAAGTCAATTTTTAGTCTCTAGGACTTTAGGTTGACTTCACTAAGACTCCCGGTCCCTGCAATCAAACCATGAAAGTGGAACTAAGTGGATATTAATTTTGGCTTTCATTTTTAAAAGTATCCGTAGTGGGAGTTGGGTTCTTCAAACTCTGAAAAATGCAACATTCATCCTTTAAAACTCAATGCAACTTCCCCATCGAGAAATAATTGCACAGGTGATAGGCTCCAGGTTGGGAGAATAAATTCAAAAGAAAGACACGCCGTTTTCAAAAACATCCTCTCCTCCCGTGTGTGTGTGTGTGTGTGTGTAGAAAATATTTCATGCATCTGATAAATATGCAGTCTAGATCATGAAGGTCCGTGCTGTATAATAAATTTCTTTATAGAATCATAGAATCCTAGGGTTGGAAGAGACCTTGTAAGCCATCCAGTCCAACCCCCTGCCAAGAAGCAGGAATATTGCATTCAAAGCACCCCTGACAGATGGCCATCCAGCCTCCCCTTAAAAGACTCCAAAGAAGGAGCCTCCACCACCCTCCAGGGCAGAGAGTTCCGCTGCTGAACAGTTCTCTCTCACAGTTAGGAAGTTCCAGTGGAAGCCATTGTTCTGTGTCCTAATCTCCAAGGCAGCAAAAAAACAGGCTTGCTCCCTCCTCTCTTTGACTTCCCCTCACATATTTATACATGGCCATCATGTCTCCTCTCAGCCTTCTCTTCTACAGGCTAAACATGCCCAACTCTTTAAGCCACTCCTTATAGGGATTGTTCTCCAGACCCTTGATCATTTTACTTGCCCTCCTCTGGACACATTCCAGCTTAGAGTCAACATCTCCCTTAAATTCTGGTGCCCAGATTTCGACCCAGCAAGTAGTAAGCTGTCACAACGTGTGTGTCCATTTTGCATAATCATAACAACATAATTCCTTAGATTCATAGATATTCGATTTGTGGAAATAGCAGAAGAAAGGGATAGAGAGAATGCCCAAAATTCAATTGCCAGACCAAACTGGAATAGATTTATTGAATCAGTTGCTCACGAGTCAGTCAGCAAATCACATGAATTTACTCTTATTGGGAACTGCGCTTTGGTTTAGTCTAGAACTGCCATTTATATTGTTGCCACTGGACACATTTCCTTGTGTGTCCCCTTTTTTGTAGGATAGTATTTCGGATGAAATGGAAGAAAAGTGGCTGAGAAGGCAAGCAGAATGGAAAAAGAGTGAAAGAACTGAACGGGAGAAAGCGTTAATACAGCAAAGTGAGTTCAAGAGGGTTCTATCTTTTGTATATTATTTGCATTATGTGTGCACGTACTGTACCTTCACCTATCTGTATCTCTTTTCTGATCCAAGAGCAGAGCTGCATCCATCTAAACCCAGACAGCTGCGGGACGGAGGGGGCAGAATGGGACGGGATGGGACAGAAAATAGATTGGAAAAAAACCCCCACAGATTCCTGTGCATACTGCACATATATTATTTGTAGTGCGAACAAATATGAAAAAACAATACAATATTTAAAATTAAGAACAATGTTAACCAACATAAACGTACCAATATTTCAATGTGGAGGTTGGGCCTGGTTTTGGCTGATGAGATAGACAATTAGGATTGCGGTTGTTGTGTTCCTTCAAGTCGTTTCAGACTTAGGGTGACCGTAAATCTAAAGTTTAGGATGAAGGGGGTTAATAAATGGCCTTGGAGAGCTGCATCCAGCCTGCGGGCCTTAGTTTGGGGACCCCTAATTTAAACAGTATGATAATATATTTGAATGCAGTTCTGCTTCCCTATGGAGGTCAGATGGTGCTGGGAAAGCTTTCTATTATATCCATATCTGCAGCATTACGAAACAAGCCCAATGATGAGAACAGCTAGCACTCTCCCCACCAAACAATACAGTGGTAACACCGGGAGCCCCCGGTAGCGCAGTGGGTTAAACCCTTGTGCCAGCAGGACTGAAGGTTCGAACAGGTCGCAGGTTCGAATCCGGGGAGAGCACGGATGAGCTCCCTCTATCAGCTCCAGCTCCTCATGCGGGGACATGAGAGAAGCCTCCCACAAGGAGGATAAAACATCAAAACATCCGGGCATCCCCTGGGCAACGTCCTTGCAGACGTCCAATTCTCTCACACCAGAAGCGACTTGCAGTTTCTCAAGTCGCTCCTGACACAACAAAAAAAAGTGGTAACAAACAGTAATGAGAGTAGAGGTTTTCAGTTCATGGACATTATAATCAAATTTATGAAACCCTCACATAATATTGAGTAAAAGGGATGCCCACGTTTCATTTTTCTTCCAGAACAGTCATTGACCAAGAAATTTGAGATGGAGCTGGAAGAACAGAAGAAGCTCATTCAGAGAAACAGTTTCCTCTTAGGTAAAGCCTATGAGCAAGAAAGAGAGGTATGTGGTGCTTCAGGATTTTACAGTGTGCTATTTTCTGGCTGGGTTTGGAGAATTAGCAAAATGTTGGTCCTTACTTTTTTATTATTAAAATTTTTATTCTGAAGAAAAATCTGTAGTGATACAATAAAAGAAGGGGGAACATTTCATGAGTATAGAAAAGTGGGAAATAAAGTGAGAAATAAAGAAATAAAGTTAATTTCTAAGAGAAGAGGAAAATAAAAAAATAAAAAATGCTAAAATAGAGCAAAAGTGGAACAGAAATTTGATACTTCCTATCTTCGCCTTGAAGAATTATTATCTAAGGTAAAGGTAAAAAAGAGTTATTTATATAGTGCTTTTAAAGTTTGAATTCAATCATTCCGTGTGTTTCATATAATAGCTTCTTCTTTTTTTTTTTGATTTTTTTTATTGCATTTATTCAATTTAACATAAACATTAAGTAAACATACCTTTATCACTAAATTATTCCTATACTCTATAACTACTACAAATTCTTAACTAACTATAAGTCAATTCAGACTTCTCTCAATTTACAAAACAAAATAATAATAATTAGAATCTGACCAATCCTTATAATCAAGTCACTCATTCACTCTCCAAATACAATATGATAGTAACATATATGCAACATGCACATCCTAGACATGTCCCATCATTCAATCTTATTTTGTTTTGGAAACATAATGATGAGCGCTCTTTGGATATTGACCATGGTCCACTCCTGTTATTTCTCTTTAATACTCCCCCCCCTCTTCCCCTTACCCTTAGTTTGTGCCCCCTCCACCAGGACCAACCAACTCATGTTGTTTCACAATTCCAGAATATCATTGTTTCTCTTGCTGGCTTATACCCCTTTCCCTCATTAAACACATACTCAATAAATTTTCCCCATATTTTCCAAAAATCTGTTTGTTTACATATACCCCTTTTAATTTTAATATTGCAAGTTAGCTTATCATTAATCGCTATATTCCAAATTTCCTTATACCATTCTTCTAATTGAATTTCTTTTTTTTCCTTCCAATTTTTTGCTATTAACAATTTAGCTGCTGTTATCAAATTAGAAACCAATTCCTTTTCTTCTTGTACGGGAATTATATTATCATGTATAAGTAATAAAGCTAATTTTGGTGTAATCTCAGTCTCCATTTTTATTATTGCTCTTATTTCTTTAAATATGCTTTTCCAAAATTTTTGTATAATATAACATGACCACCACATATGTAGATACGTCCCTATTTCCTGACAACCTCTCCAACACTGATTCGAATATTTTTTATCAATCTGATTTAATCTAATAGGGGTTAGATACCACCTCCATATCATTTTGTAGTAATTTTCTTTAATTCTGATAGACATATTTTTTAGTATCCTCATATTCCATATGTTTGCCCATTCTTGATTATTCATTTTTTCCCCCAAGTCTG
>NW_026844366.1:185984718-186137825 GCF_025583915.1 Anolis sagrei ordinatus
TTGATGAACGGCAGCTAGAATCCCGAGCTCCTGAAGGAGGAAAATATAATGAGCTAAAACTCCAAAATACAATAAGGTCACAGTGAGTAATCAATTTCTTCAGATGGACTAAGAAATGCAGCACAAGTGAGCATTATGAATTGATTAAAAAGTGAGAGTTAAAAAGCTAAAAATAGTTACTTTCACTTTCAAACCGCTCCGCTCAGGATAATAGCTTCTTCTACTGTTATTTCCAGATTTTCATTTTTCAAAAAACATTTCAGGGGTGTCTGTAACGACGCCACCAGTTGTAGGAACGTTACTGCTTTGTCAGAATCTCCTACAATTTGTAATGAATCTACAAATTCGATAACACAGCCATTAGCCTGTAATATTTTGTTTATCTTCCTTTGATGTGTAGCGCGGCTTGACTCGAAAGTATACGAAACAGAGGCTTGGATTTAAGAGAAACTGTAATAAGTTTATTGAAGTATGGAAGCTTAATGGTTTCAATGTTTCTTAACTCCTAGAGGTACATTCCTTTAGTGGACTGCTCTTTCCACTAGACAGGTTTTAAACTTATTTCCTTCAAAATGTGTTTCTTTCGTTAACAGATCACTTCAGGTACTAGCCTATTCTTTCCCTCTGTTATCTCTGTTACAGTAAAGATTCTTACTAGGGTTCTCTTCCCTTTTTCCTGCTCAGACTCTTAACTACTAATCTAAATACGTCAACTTGGCTTATTTAAACCACACAGGCTAAAAGCCTAAACCTTCCTGATTCTCAACACAGTAGAACCAGCTTTCCCTGTGGTTCTCTGACTACAGACTGCCTATTTAAAATGCCTGCTCCTGCCAAGTGGCAATTGGCTCCTCCCCTTTTACCATGGCAACCCAGCTCAGAGTGAACTGAGCTGGCTACCATCCACCCAGTTATGCTACTTCAAATACTTACCTCCTTAAACACCTAGCTATAACTACACATGACTGTAGGTTAAAATTCACACTTCACCACAGTGTCCAGTCCGTTTTCTTTTTGGGATTTGGAAATGCTGATCCTTACTTGACATTTTTTTCTTGCAATGACAGGCTTGACAGTTTTCCTTGTATCAAAATTGTGTTGCATGTGTTTTATTTCATTTAATTTCATTTTTATCCTGCATGATACAGGACCCAAGGCAATGGTATCATTGTTTTTGCTCCTTTTACAACAACATAGTGCTATTTTATTATTAATTTTTTTTAAGGGAAAGGCCATCATATACTTATGACAAATCCAAAGCATTGAAGAGACATCTAATGATTAATCACATTAGTTGTACATGAATTTGAAAGGCCTTTCATGAAAATGAAAGGAAGCACGCTGAAAAGGATGCAAAAAGGGGGGAAAATTTTAAATTAATGTTGCAAGTAGCTTTAGCCAAATGGGATCAGATCCACATTGTAAACACTTTGGAAGAATCTTGTCCATAGAGAAAAGTGAAGTTATATAATATAGTTTGTGGTAACTGACAGGTGACACCCCCATTTTTTTATTCTGCTTTTTTAAGAAGTTAGGTTCACTAAAGGACTTACTCTCTTTTCTAAGCCAAAATTTTGCCGTAAAGTATCGTTCTGTGTTGGGCTGATTGAGTACAACATGAAAATAAAAAGGTTTTATGTTAGAATTGATGTGACAAGTATGGGCCAACAGACTTTATCTATGAAATGACTAACACATTATGGTTATTAAACGTAATGTAAACTAACAGCATAACAAGCAATGCAAGTACATTTGCCCTTTACATCATTGCATGATGCAACTGGTAACTTTTATAGCGTTGTACAGGAAACAAAACAATGTATGTGTGACGAGTAGGTTTCCAAAGCCTGGTCTCCCTTGTTACATATTACTTTTCACCCAACTAAATCCCTGTTAGCACCACAATGCCTAATATACAGATAATAATAATAATAATAATAATAATAATAATAATAATAATAATAATCTTTATTTATACCCCGCCACCATCTCCCCAATGGGGACTTGGGGTGGCTTACATGAGGCCAAGCTCAAACAGCAAATTACAGCAGAATAAAACCGAAAATGCAAACAATAAACAACAACATCATAATTATATAAAACATATGCATGCATAACAATATAAAATTACAATAAACACAATGACAGTGACAATGGGCTGGCTACATGTAATGAGATAACAACATTGTTTGTGATTTACTATTTCAGTGCCCCAAAGTGTGAACAAACAGAACTAAAGTGTGGTTCCTCCTGGCAAATGTAATTTTTACGCTTGACTTTCTCATTTCTAGGAATTTCAAAAGCAGCAACAAGCCACTAAGAATACTATTGATGAGTTGAACAACAAGATCATGGCAAGTGGGCTTAAAATTACTGAACAGATGTAGCTGAAATCAGCAGGTCCTATGAGATCCACCAACCTTAAGTTCCCTTCCCACTAACAGTGTTTTGTACTTCTGCAAACTTTCATCTTATTTCTCAGTTGTCCATTTTTGGATGCATCACAGCTTGGCATATTAGTTCTTTCTTTGTATACACTAAGTGTCACATTGGCCCTGGCGATTCAGTTTCATCTGCTGCATATTTAGATGCAACTGGCCATATCTTTTTAATTTCCCCTCCTTTAGGAGAGAAGAAGCTGGATATGATTATTATTATTGTTTGATACACAGCAAGATGCATTCACAGCAAACAAGATCACTATGCTGGTTGTTGTATTTGATCACATGTCTGACACTTCCCAAGTGTCTAGGACTGTGTGATGTATCAGCAAATATGGCAGCTGACAGATGGTAATTTTGTCAGTGCTGATTGTTTTTAAGTGCAGACCAAGGTCTTTAGGCAGTGCACCCAGTGTGCTGATTACCACTGGGACCAACTTTACTGCCAGAGTCTTTGCAGTTCAATCTTTAAATCATCGTATTGTGTAAGCGTTTCTAGTTGCTTCTCGTCAGTTCTGCTATCACCTGGGATTGTTATTATAATAATAATATAGTAGGGTACATTACAGGAAGCAGGTTGTCCCACATAATTTTACTCCTGTTGTTGTTGTTGTTGTTGTTGTTGGGAGTAAAATGTCTTGGTACAACCTTGATTCCTGCAATGTACTCTACTTTTATTTTTCATCCAAGATCTTGCCTTTATAGAAAGTTAGAAATTTTTCTTAAA
This sequence comes from Anolis sagrei ordinatus, assembly GCF_025583915.1. Taxonomy (NCBI): domain Eukaryota; kingdom Metazoa; phylum Chordata; class Lepidosauria; order Squamata; family Anolidae; genus Anolis; species Anolis sagrei. The sequence continues at coordinate 185,987,887 of NW_026844366.1, forward strand.
GTATACAAAATTTGCAGTCAGAATTTACATCTATAAGGAGATAATTTGCAAAGTGATGGAAAGTCAATTTGGTAGGCAGAATTCATGAATATAATGAAAAGGGTAGCATGGTATGTGTTGATTGATTGTTTTGTTCTGGTGGTATTTTATTCCCCCCCCCTTCTACTTTGTGTTAAGTTGTGTTTGACTTAAGTTGTTTACACTAAGTCCTTGATATCTGTCATAAGTTTTTAGTACCATCCCCAAAGATACCAAAATCTGTTGGTGATCAAGTCCAATGGTTTGGCAAAATAGTCTCCTTTATACAAAAATAGCAAAATCAAAATTTAGATTTTTTTCCCCAATCCATTAATAGTTGAATCCATGGATACAGAGACTGTGGATGCAGACTTTGCTTTGCAACAGTTGCTGAAATGCCAAATATAACTCCTAAAGGAATTAATATAAATTGTTTTATTTCCTGAAAAGATTATGGAGACAGAATTGAAGGAGAAGAATGAAACTTTGAACGCGATCGCTTCAACTCTTCACAGGACAGAGCTGGAACTCCGGAACGAGGTGAAAATTTAGGAGAAGATTCCCTGTTGTCTTGAATGTTGCCTTGAAGGGATGGAACAGATGATTAAGATAATGTATTGTCGAAGGCTTTCGTGGCTGGAATCACTGGGTTGTTGTAGGTTTTTTGGGCTATATGGTCTTGTTCAAGAAGCATTCTCTCCTGACGTTTCGCCTCTAAGGATGCTTGCCATAGATGTTGGCGAAATGTCAGGAGATAATGTTTCTAGATTAATGGTTCTCAACCTTCCTTATGCCATGACCCTTTAATACAGTTCCTTATGTTGTGGTGACCCCGAACCATAAAATTATTTTCATTGCTACTTCCTAACTGTAATTTTGCTACTATTGTGAATTGTAACGTAAATATCTGATACGCAAGATGTATTCTCATTCACTGGATCAAATTTGACACAGATACCCAATACACCCCAATTTGAATACTGGTGAGCTTGGGCAGGGGTTGATTTTTGTCATTTGATGAAATTGAACCAATCTTGGCACACAGAACTCCCATGACTAACATAAAATACTAGAAGGGTTTGATGGGCATTGACCTTGAGTTTTGGAATTGTAGTTCACCTACATCCAAAGAACACTGTGGACTCAAACAATGATGGATCTGGACCAAACTTGGCACAAATACTCAATATACCCAAATATGAAAACTGGTGGAATTAGGAGAAAATAGACCTTGACATTTGGGAGTTGTAGTTGCTGGGATTTATAGTTCATCTACAATCAAAGGGCATTCTGAATCCCACAAATGATAGATTTGGGCCAAATTTCCCACACAGAACCCTTATGACCAACAGAAAATACTGTGTTTTCTGATGTTCTTTGGTGACCCCTCTGACACCCCCTTGCGACCCCCCCAGGGGTTCCGACCCCCAGGTTGAGAAACACTGCTCTAGATCATGGCCATATAGCCCCAAAAAACCTACAACAACCCAGATTAAGATAATGTGCATCCTATCTTTCAATCAAATGAGCCTCAATGGGTCGAAGGATCACCACTTCTATTGCACTCCACTCCCAAAACTGAGGCTGCCCTGTGAACATTTACACTGCAGCCCCATCTTCAAAAGTTGTATATATTTAGCCTGATGGGAAAAACTGTTCAACACTGGAATATGTTGCTATGGAGAGACAGAGGTCAATTTTCTAGAGATCAAGATATGGGTAGATGATGTTTCCATTCCTGTCATACCACTGAGCAAGGCTGCGGCTATCAGAAGCAGGATCCCAGTCACTTGATTGATGATGGAAAGGGGTGAGAATGTCATCTAGCTACACCACAAATGACAGCAAAATGGGCCTCCTTCTCTGAGTGTAGCCTGATAAAGTAAACATGGGAGAGCAGTTACAATTGTGCCACAGGGATTGTGAATATGGATCATGTATGGATACCTTTAAAAAGAACCTTAAAACCTGGCTCTTCCGCTGTGCCTTTGGTGAGTAGGTATACAATCCCACACTATTGCTTAGCCTCAATGTCCTGTCATTGGAATATACGTGTGTCCCCCGTCCCCCCCGTCCCGTGGAAAAGCTTGATTCCACAGCCCCTGCTATAATGAGCCCTCCTCCGCAAATAATCTGTCTCTCTTTTATCTCACCCGAGTTTTTAATTAGTTTTAATTAGTTGTTCTTTTAATCATTACATGTATCCCGCCCATTGTCATTGTGATTGTGCTTATTGTAATTTTATATTGTTATGTATTCACATGTATTGCGTTATTATTGTTTATTATTTGCATTTTCAGTTTTGTCTTTATTGCATGTAATTGTTGTTTTGGGCTTGGCCTCATGTAAGCCGCACCAAGTCCCAATTGGGGAGATGGAGCAGGGTACAAATAAAGATTATTATTATTATTATTATTCTACTATTGGGTTGTTGTAGGTTTTTTCGGGCTATATGGCCATGTTCTAGAGGCATTCTCTCCTGACGTTTCGCCTGCATCTATGGCAAGCATCCTCAGAGGTAGTGAGGTCTGTTGGAACTAGGCAAAAGGGTTTATACATCTGTGGAATGACCAGGGTGAGACAAAAGACTCTTCTCTGCTGGAGCTAGGTGTGAATGTTTCAACTGACCACCTTGATTAGCATACAATGGCCTGACTGTGCCTGGGGCAAACTTTTGTTGAGAGGCCTTGTTTGCTTCCTCTCTGTTGTTGTGCTGTTGTAATTTTAGAGTTTTTTTAATACTGGTAGCCAGATTTTGTTCATTTTCATGGTTTCCTCCTTTCTGTTGAAATTGTCCACATGCTTGTGGATTTCAATGGCTTCTCTGTGTAGTCTGATAAAACTCCGTTCAAAAAAAGGTTGCCCCAGGCACAGTCAGGCCATTGTAAAAAGCGCTGGCCATCCGTGAGAAGATGGAAGCAGAGAGAGGCGACCTTGCTGCCATCAACAAAACTCAAACTTAAAAACTTAATATGGACACGCCACTAGTTTTACCTACCCATGCCCCCCACCCTAACCCTATTTTAAGGAATTAAACAATTTTAATCTTTTAACCTTTTTATCTTGTAGTTGCTCAATTATTTGGGAGTGGGTTGACAGGCCAGTAGGCCATGATGCCTTGTGTTCATATGTGGTTTTACTGTATGTGTATGTTTTGCATGTTTTGATATGGTCAAAATTGACTAATCAATAAAGAATTGTTGTTGTTGCTAATCAAGGTGATCAGTTGAAACATTCACACCTAGCTCCAGCAGACAAGAGTCCTTTGTCCCACCCTGGTCATTCCACAGATATATAAACCCTTTTCCTAGTTCCAACAGACCTCACTACCTCTGAGGATGCTTGCCATAGATGCAGGCAAAACGTCAGGAGAGAATGCCTCTAGACCATGGCCATATAGCCCGAAAAAACCTACAACAACCCAATTATTATTATTGTTATTGTTATTATTATTGTTATTATTATATGTCACTCTAGATTCTGCATCCATGCCTGTAAAACTGAACACCATGCAGTGTCTTTTCAACAATCAGTTGTGGCATAGATCAGGTCAATCTGTTTTCAAAAACCCAAATGATTTCAACTTGTTAGAACCAAGTTTTCACACATCCCTATAAATGACTGTTCCTTTAAAAAGGGAAGACCATAATTCAGAGGCAGGGTAGTAAAAGGCTCCAGGTGTAACTGTCCTGATTTGCAGTTGAAAGGGTTTGCAGGCTTCAAAATGGGGTAAGAACAGACCATTCTCAGCTAGATTAACCTCCTAGAGACTCTCAAAAGTAGCCTCCACAGCCTCATAAATTGACCTATTGCTTCTCCCACTCCACCCCCCCCCCCCCCCCCCCCCAATCTACAGAAAGCCAACTTGTCTGAGATGGAAAAAAACATTCAACAACGAATTGCAGCAGTTGAAGAGAAGCATCGAATTAACATGGCCAATTTGGTAGAAGAAAATGTAATATTAAGGTAGGAGGGAAAAAAAAACTCTTCTAAAGTCCAGATAAAAAAGGAACTATTACGTTATTCATAATGCAATCCTATACATATCTATTGAGTACTAAATCCCATTAAATGCAGTAGGGCTTGCATCCAAGTCAGTATGTATAGGAATATATTATAGAATAATTTATGGTTTATTTTCAAAACAAAAAAAATGGAAGGAAAAAACATGTGGTTAAAATTACCGTAATTGCATTTTAGCCATTGTTTGCTCTAAGAAAATCTGTCACCTCTTAATCCGGACTGTCTGGATTCTACATTTGATGTATCTGCATAATCATACTTTGTGACCAAATTACTCAGAATACCCATTGGATGACTAAGGTCCCTTCCACACAGCGGAATAAAATTCCAGAGTTTCTTCTTTGAACTGGAATATATGGCAGTGTGGACTCAGGTAACCCACTTCTAAGCAGATAACATGGGATTTTATGCCTTGATATTCTGGATGATATGGCTGTGTGGAAGAGCCCTCAGATATACAAATACAGTAGTTCCCATAATGGCCTGTCTTATTCTGCTCACATGGCTTTCAAAGCATATTAAATTAATTATTAAGTTGTAGCCAGATAATGGAAAGGAATGTTATGATGGACAAAAGAAACATAGGAGAAAGCTAGCCCCCTTCTACACTGCCATATAATCCAGATTATCAAAGCAGATAATCCACATTATCTGCTTTGTATTGAATTATTTGAGTCTACACTGCCATATAACCCAGTTCAAAGCAGATAATCTGGATTTTATATGGGAGTGTAAGGGGCCCTAGGGTGGAACTGGAAAAACACCTACTCCTCATTTCTAGTGCCTGAATAAGCTAAAGTTACTTAGCATATCATTTGGTTGCTTGGTTATCAAGGCAAGTGAGTAATGATGATGATGATGATGATAATAATAATAATAACAATTATTATTATTATTATTATTATTGTACTCTGCTTCCATCTACCCGAAGGGACTTGGGGCGGCTTACATATGGCACAATGTGCCTAGAACAACATATAAAATAAGCACACAACACAACAAAAGATAAAACCACTAGCATATAAAACAATTATTTAAACTCAAAATTGTGCCCAATAACCTATGGTGAGAACTGTCGTAAAACATGGCCAACCGTAACGAGGAACAAGGGAATAGAATAGTGCAAGTTGTAGTTCATGAGTTATAACTTTAATCTAGAGTTGTATCTTGTGCCCACTAGGATTTGAGGACCTAGAGCAGTAGTGGGAATTGTGTGGTCCTCCAGATGCTGGTGGACTGCAGCACCCAACATTCATTCATTATGCTGTGATCTGCAACTTCTATGCTACACAATACAAATTGTGATTATCAATCTGCTCTTCAGATCTTTAACCGCAGGGGCACAAAAGTGCCAACCCTCTGGAACCTGTTAGAGAGTATCTCCTGTCATCTCTTAGGATTGGCCATGTTGATTTTTCTAGAGAATAGGTTCCTCACTCATGCTTCATAGTCCAGATCTCTTGTAGTTTGTGAAGGAGGTAGCTCACATATTCTTGTTTCTACATTAGGATCCCCACAAAACTATCTAAAACATCAAGGGTTCTTAACCAGGGGTTCGTGGAAAGATTTTAGGAATCTGTGAGCTTGATGTACACAGCATAGTATAGACTTAATATGATTACTATTTTGATGTAACGCGTTCTGTGTGCAGTGAATAACTCTTTTGGGAAAATGATGCCATAAACTTTTGGGGAACGGGAATCTCCATAACCTTTTGGAAAATGGCATTTATTACCATTTGGGAAAACCAGGAATCTCCCCCAGAAGAGTCAAAAACTTGCTTGAATCAACCTTCTCCTTACTAGTAAATATCCACTAATATTCATGCAAGGCAATTAGGTTTCTCAGCTGTTAAGGGACAAAGATATAATAATAATATTATAATAAAACTTTATTTATACCCTGCTCCATCTCCCCCAGGGTGACTTGGTGCGGCTTACCCACGCGCTTACTTCGTTCATCCGGAGAGGCCCTGCTCGCGATCCCGCCTGCATCGCAGGCGCATTTGATGGGGACTCGAGACAGGGCCTTTTCTGTGGTGCCCCCCCGACTTTGGAACACCCTCACCAAAGATCTTAGACAGGCCCCTACGTTGGCAGTCTTTAGAAAGAATTTGAAGACCTGGCTGTTCCGATGTGCCTTTCCAGAATAGGAAAACTCCAACAAGTCCCAGAAGCACTTTATTAGAAATTAAAATTGCTGGCACACTGCACTACCCTATAATCCTTACATATCACCTGTCACATCAGCACTTTTAATCTGTACCCATTACTCTGGCCCGGCCCAGTTTTATTGTGTCCTGGTGTATTGTTTTATTGCTTGTTGTTTAATATTGCTTTAACTGTTTTTAATTTGCTTTAGGTTGTGTATTGTTATGTTGTGTTTTGAGGCTTTGGCCTTTGTAAGCCGCATCGAGTCCTTCGGGAGATGCTAGCGGGGTACAAATAAAGTTAATAATAATAATAATAAATAATGCATGAGGCCACGCCCACCAGTGCAGTACATACATTGTAATACAAAAACACAACAATACCAGAAAATAAAATACATAAAATGCAAAGAAATATAATAAACGACACAGACAATATAAAACATGCAATTAAAAACAGAAGATTTCACTGGGCAGGGCCACATTCAAGGCTAAAAAATTAAAAACTCTGGGAGATAGGACGATGCAAATCATCAGGATGAGTTTCTTACATTCAATCACTGAAGGCACATTGGAATAGCGAGGTTTTCAGGTTCCTTTTGAAGATTGCTAGCGTGGGTGGGTGCTTGCCTAATATCTCTGGGGAGTGAGTTCCAGAGCTGGGGGGCCACCACAGAGAAGGCCCTCTCTCTCGTCCTTGCAAGTCGCACTTGAGATGCGGGTGGGAGCAAGAAAAGAGCCTCTCTGGAAGATCGAAGAGATCGTGTGGGTTCGTGGATGGAGATACGGTCGCGCAGATAGGTGGGTCCCAAACCGTTCGGGGCTTTGTAGGTCAAGACCTGCACCTTGAATTGGGCCTGAAAAATAAACGGCAGCCAGTGGAGCTCCTTAAACAGGAGGGTTGACCGCTCTCTGTAATTCGCCCCAGTTAATAATCTGGCTGCTGCCATCGTACCAGTTGGAATTTCCAGGCCGTTTTCAAGGGGAGCTCAATGTAGAGAGCATTGCAATAGTCCAATCTAGAGGTAACTAAGGCGTGGACCATCATGGCCAAATCTGACTTTTCGAGGTACGGTCACAGCTGGCATATGAGTCTTAATTATGCAAAGGCCCTCCCAGCCACTGCTGATGCCTGGGTTTCAAGCGACAGCGCTGAATCTAGGAAGACACCCAAGCTGCGGACCTGCGATTTCAGGGGGAGTGCAACCCCGTCAAGCGCAGGTTGCCACCTTATACCTCGATCCGGCCTACAATTCACCAAAAGGACCTCTGTCTTGTCAGGATTGATCCTCAACTTATTCGTCCGCATCCAGACAATCCAGACAATAGTAGAGTTGGGCGTCATCTGCATAGAGATGGCACCGAACTCCAAAACTCCGGATGCACACACAGAAAAAAAACATATATAGCAGTTTCAGAAGTGTTCTTTCAGTTGCTCAAAAACATAATACCCTCCCTTAAAACATCTTGGTTTAAATCATCCTCTCAAGAGGCAAAATTACAGTAGACTTCTTTAAAACTTGGTTTAATCTTAAACTTCATGTATTCAGCATACAGGTACATTATTTATTCATTAGTTCAGTTATAGATAGGATTTGAAATAGTTTCTCTGTGCAGATAACACAGGGCATATGTCTCATAATCAACAGTCCAAAGTCTAAAGTATCTCTCTGGTTTGAGAGTCTAATAAGGTCTCTGCTAGTCCAATGGAGTCAGTTCTCTAAAGCATAGTTTCTACTGACTTCTAAACTGTACTGTGTCTACTAAAGTCTACATTGAAAGTCTAATGGCTTCTGCCTTTCTAAAATGGAGTCTGAGTCCTGAATAGTCCCAGTTCTGATCACTTGGTCTGCAGCCCTTCCCACAACAAAGAGTTATGGAAAACTGCAAACCAATACACACATATAATACAGTATGCAAACTTAATTATACAGTATATGTAACAAATAACTATTATAGGAGACTTGTAGAAGGTGCTATTTCCAACAAACTCTCTGCAAAAGGATTGGTAAGGATGGTGAAGATGGCTTTTTGGCACTGTGGGAAAACTCTAAATGTTTGCCAGGAATGACTGTGTGAACGGATGTTGCACTGTGTTAGGTTATCAGATATTGAAATTGTGGGGAAACTGTAAAACATAATGTTGAACAATCCTACATTTTAATTTTAAAACATGCCGACGTTGAGTGTTGTAAAACTATCTACATTTTGAGAAAAATAAGTGATACTTCTGCTCTTAATCTTCTCAGGCGCAAACTTATTGAGAAGAATGAAGAGCTATACAATGAAAGAAGTGGTCTGTTTGAGCCATTCATATAAGACTACCAAAAGGAAAAAAACAGCAATTTTTCAAGGACCTATTTCTTCAGAGATTTCCAAATCTTCAGTATGAGGTTCATCTGAGTATTTACAAATATTTCTCACTATCTTGTTTCTTTATTGACTACCAGTTATTCACATGTCATGTTGTTTAGGCCTTCATCCGGGGGCAAAATGGTGTTTATATATGTAATAAAAAAACACTTCCCTGGCAGAGCAGGTAGGCATGTATAGCATCCACTTGAAAATAAAATGAAAGGGCTCAGCCGGACCAAACGGAATACAAGTCTTGTTGATATACATTGGGAAGAACTTAGCACAAACCTAACTGTCTCATGGGTGATCAATGGGATATTTGAAATATTAATTTATGTTTAAGATGATGCCTAGAAAGACGCATAGCACAGGTAGGTAATGGAGGATTCTGCAGAAGCAATTGAACGGTAGTTCTCACAAACCCCTAGCATTGGATAGACTTGGGACCCTTCCACACAGTCAAATGGGGTCTTTGTCTTTGAGGCTGAGAGATTGTGACTTGCCTAAATTCACCCAGGGGATTCAGAGCCACAGTCCAAGGTTAAAACCACTGGACTTCCCTTTTTTCTACTCCCTTTCTTGCTTTTCTTCCTTCTGTTTCCTAGCTACCTTTCTCTCTCCCTCCTTTTCCTACCTACCTTTCATTTTTGATCCATACCGGCCTCCTTTTCCTTCCTTCCTTTTATTTGCTTCCCTCCCCCCCCTTCTTTTTCCTTCCTTCCTCACCTTTTTTCCTTCTTTTCCCTCCCTCCTTTCCTTTCTTTTCCCTTCCCTTTTTCTCTCCTGCTCCCTTCCTTCCCTCCATTTTTCCTTTTCTACCTCCCTCCCTCCTTCCTCCCCAGATGCAAATGGCAGTGCAGTGTTCCCTCACTTATTGTGGGGGTTCCGTTCCAGGACCACCCGCAATAAGTGAAAATCGGCGAAGTAGGGACGCCATATTAATTTTTAATATTTATACATTTCCCATCGTGGTCAACTGTGAATAGCACATATGGTATTTCCTGCGCCTGTGCAGACAATTTGGAATCGTCTAGAAAACTTATTAGACACTTTTAGGCAGTAGCCAGAGTATATAACCAGTGGAAGGGGCTACTGCCTCAGTTCCTTTCCTCTGCCGCCACTGCAGCTAGGAATCTTTCTCTTCATCTTTGATTAGCGTTTCTGGACTGCGTGAATTTTTACTATTACCCGCAATAAGTGAAAATCCACAAAGTAGGGACCCCATATTAATTTTAATATTTATAATTTTTTTATATATTATTTTCCTACCTGCGCTTCCTTACCCGTCTCCCGGCTCATCCCAAGGACGCCTGCCTGCCTCCCTGGCCTCTACAGACCCCTGCAGGAAGCAGCAGGCCAGGGAGGCAGGCCTTCTCCACCGCAACTCAGACCACCGCACTTTCGGAGTCTGTGGAGGCCAGGGAGGCAGGCCTTCCATGCCGTGCCACAGGCCGCCATGCTTCCAGGATCCCAGGCCTCCACTGGACATACACATTTTATGTTTTATATTAATATTTTCAAAAAACCCGCAAAACAGCGAGTCCGATAAAAGCAAACTGCGAAGTGGCGAGAGAACACTGCAGTGTGAACAGTGATGCCAGTGGGATGCAAATTGACATTGAGAGAATTCCCAGCTAAATATTTTTCATTTGAATACTTTATTTCCTAGGGGAGATGCATCCCTTTGGCCACCTCCCTTACCATCAAGGTGGTTGATAACGGTAACAAAATACAGGAGAGCCTCTACAGAAGTACGTTTCAACATAAGTACATTTTAACTTACAGATCCTCATTCGGCCTAGAGTGACGTTTTGATATAAGAACAGTCTTTTGACCTACAAACAATTAAGAAGGGCAAAGTTTTCTTTGAGAAGAGATAATTACAAATTTGGGAATAAAAGATATACATGTTCAGTGTTAGTTTCCATGCTGGTTAGTTTCCATGCTGGAATAAAAGATATACATGTTCAGTGTTAGTTTCCATGCTGGTGCTATCTGCTTCAACCTTAATATCTCACCAGAGAATTTACCTCTCTGCTTTTATGATAGCAATAATAACTATTATTATTATTTAATGTCGAAGGCTTTCATGGGCAGGGTCACTAAGTTGCTGTCTTTTCCTGGCTGTATGGCCATGTTCCAGAAGCATTCTCTCCTGACGTCTCACCCACATCTATCACAGGCATCCTCAGAGGTTGTGATAATAAGTATCATTATTATGTCCATTTAAAAGTTTGAGCCAAGTCCATGCCAATCACACAATATTATTAATGTGTGATTTATACGAGGCCAGCTCAGGCCTCCAAATTCCATGTTGGAATATTCTCTCCTTGCAGGAAGTTTTTGAAGGGTTGTTCATCAGTAGATATCTTGTCAAAATGTCAATTTCACATATTTCACGTACTTTTACAATCCATTCTTCCATTTTTGATATCTTTTCTACTTTCCATGTCCACACATACACAATTCTAGCTGCAGTTGTCATCAACATTAAAAGTCTATCATATGTTGTCAAAAGTGATCTATCTGTTATGCCTAGTAAGAATGCCTCTGGATTTAAGGGCATTTTTAATTTTAATACTTTTACTATAAGTTTTATGGATCTCAATCCATATCTCAATCCATATCTCAATCCAAATGTTTTTTGCCTTCTTGCAGGACCACCACATGTGAAAAAATGATCCCATTGTTTACGTTTCCAGCAGGTATTTTTCAGTTGTCGCTGTATTTTGGCAGTTTTTACATTGCTAAAACATTTTGTAAAAGTTTTTCAACAGTGAATATTTTCTTCATTTTTTTAAAATTTTACTGTGACTTTCATAGTTCATCTTAAGGAACCCTCCTGGGTTCAAGGAACTCCCCTTACTGCCGATCCAAGAATTCCACAGAATGATGCTATGGCAACTAAACTGGAATCATAGTGGTATAAGTATGAAAAGCCCCCAGAAAGGACACAACGTGCCAACCCCCCGGTCTCTGATATGTCCAGTAGTAATGTGAGCCGCCCAAAGGCTTCAAAGGCCACGAGGAGTACTACGCCAACTCTTTGGACTAAGGCATGTAAAGGTCTGGGGTTTAGTTATTAGATAAGAGGTAGCACTGTACCTGAGAGACAGCAACAAACTGTAAAATAGTGTTTCCAATTGTAATTGTTTTCCAAAAAATAAAACACAATTCTGTTACACCTTAGACATTCCTATTGCTTTTTTCCTTTGAAATAAAGTATTTATTGTGTCTTAAGGCAATTGTGACGCCAACAAACATCTGATGATATCTGTTACAGCACTGACAAATTCATACCCATTTTCAGGTCCTTCTAGAAGCTCATAGGCAAGATGTGAAAGCGAAGCTCTTCTGCTAAAAAGAGGTTCAAAGGCCTAACCCAGGCATCCTCAAACTCCGATTCAGCTGTTTTGGGCTCCCAAAATCCCTTATCACTGAACTTAGCTAAGGCCTAAACAGCTGGAGGGCCAGAGTTTGAGGGTGCCTGCCCTAACCAGTATGAGAGAGGATGAGAAAAATTCAAGCAAAGAGAGGTATAACAAACACAATTCATGGTAGCTGTAGTTGATGACAACCAAGATTTCTTTAAAACGGCTAAAAGCTGAGAAGTTCCACTCTGAGTAGTGGTTTGTCTTCTTTTCTGTTGAATAACATTTTCCAAATGATCTGGGTGAATGCATAAGGCAAATCTTTTTCCCCAACAAAAACCAAATATCATAATATCTCGAATGCAGCGTTATTCCAAATGCTCCTTCTGTGACAGAAACGGTAGTATTTCTTTTTAAGGGATGGGGAATATCAGTTTTTTCCTGAGGGTGTAAGCTGGTTGCGGCATCTGTTTCTTTTGCCCTTGAGGGTCTGCACGTGTACTCACGTCAGCATTGACTTCTGTAAGGATGGACAATATGTCTTCGCCTCTGAAAGGAAACAACCAAAAGACAAAAATGACTTCCAGCATAATGGCCATTCACTTACATTGGCATAATTCTGAGTTCACAGTAGCATTAAATGACAAATGAGAGAAATGTATTAAGAGATTTTGAGCTTTGTAATGGTCTTGGGAGTTGTGTCCAGTACAGAATAAAAAACCTCACAACCTCTGAGGATGCCTGCCATAGATGTGGGTGAAACATCAGGAGAGAATGCTTCTGGAACATGGCCATACAGCCTGGAAAAATCACAGCAACCCAGAATGGAAAGTGTTTGAAGAATGGATTTCCTGCCAAGCCTATGCAACATCCATCCACCCAAAAAGTGAGCATTAAGTTGAACTATGGACTTCAAACTTGCTTCCTCCATGGCATGGTCCTAACTGGATGGGGGCAAGTATACTTCAAACGAGGAGGAGCTTGTGAAGTCCTGGCAATGGAGGAACCGGGACTGATATGCACACATTCTTTCAAAGAGTGCCCTGTCCTCTCAAGAATCATCTAATTCTGCATTGCCTTCAAGAAGTCATTAGACCAAAGATCCAACATAATCAGAGTAAGCTTTTTTTATTCTGAAAGCTATTAAGAAAAGAGCAGATTTCCTGAAAGAAGAACCAGGAAAATAAGGTTCTGACTATAAATAGAAGGTCAGCTGCTGTCCTCACATTTTTGCCTTGTTTTTTACTCGTGTTCTATTTTGAAATGGTCATATGACTAGTGAAATAAATAATATTTATTCTATTCTATTATTACTGTTATTACATTTCCATTATTTTACTCTATTATTATTATTATTATTATTAATAATAATAATAACAATACATTTATTATTTCACTGTATTATTATTGGAAAGATATGTAAGCACATTTATATAGAAGGAGGTTAGAATAATGGTTTAATCAGAGTTGGACAGTCTTATCTTAAATTACAGTTTTATGTCAATATTCAAAAACATTTAACCTATTGATGCCTCAATTAATGTCATTTAGAAATTTACCAGTAGCTGCTGCATTTTCCACCCTTGACTTACACTCGAGTCAATATGTTTTCCCAGTGTTTTGTGGTCAAATCAGGTGCCTCGACATATTTCGGTCACCTTATGCTCGAGAGTAATTCATCTGATCCTGGAGACTTGAATTCATTTAGAGTAGCCAGATATTCTTGTACGGCTTCTTTTCCTATTTGGTGCGGCATTTCCCCTACTGCAGCCTCTGCTCCATTCTCCCCAAGTTGAGCACTGTTAACCTTTTGGGAGAAGACTGGGGCAAATAAGGTCTTGAGCAGTTCTGCCTTTTCTCTTTGCCATTGCCTGTATGCAGTGACCTACTAGTTCCTTGTTCTTCCTTTTGCTACCAGCATAACAACGCTTTTTATTGGGGTGTTGCATGATTTCCAGGCTGTATGGACAATTGGCCATGTTCTGGCAGCATTTTCTCCTGACATTTCACCTTTTGTACTTTTAACTCATCTAGTAAACTTGAGCTCATTCTGCACTTTAACTTTTATAACTTTCTCCCTGTATATGCTGGCTACTCATTTGAATGGATTGCATACTATCCTGAAATCCTGATGAGATGGACAAAGGGCACTAAATAAGAAAAATATCTAAATCACGCCATTAAAAACAGTAAGTGGAATCAAAAAGCATATTAGCAGAAATTTATTTTTGTGATAAGCTTTTGTTTTCTTCTTCTCCCACTATGCCTCCAAATCTGCTTTATAGTATCCTGTTGTGATGAATTCCCTACCTGTTAGGCTAGGAAAAGCCCAGGAAGTTTATTAGCCATTTTGGAAAGGGTGCCAGGGGCATCCATTTTAAAATCTCATTTCCTGAAGGGGGTGAGCTTAGGTATTTGGAGGGAAATGAGAGGAGTTAGTGATTGGCTGGGAGAGAGAGGGCGGAGCTTAACTTAGAAAAAGAAAAAAACGACTTTAAGGGGACGTTTTAAAACCTTGTCAGCTCAGATTGAATCTGGGTGTCAAAGGGAGGTGTGAGGAGTTTGGAGTGGTGAAGAGAGTAGTGAGAGAGGCCTGAAGTGGTCAGTTAGCTAGCAGAGATAGCTAGTGGGAAGATTACAGCTATTAGGGAAGATAGCTGGGGAGAGACAGATCCTAAAAGAAAAGGACTGTCTGGAGTTTGGGGTTATATTCAGAGAAGAAATCCTGTCAGTAATCTCTGGAGGGAGAAAGGAGTGTAACTTGCAACTAAGATTTGAACTGCTTAAAGAAACCATATGCTTTTAAGTCAATCTTTCAAACCTATTTTGTTCAAGTTCTCTTAAATAAACACCATTGTTTTATTGTTCACAACATCTGCCTCACGTGTGCCTCTGTGGGTGAMGATTTAAAGCAATTTCCTGCAGTAATCAAAGGTTTAATGGTGGCAGCGTATATTTTAAAGAAATCCTTTCAGTGTTACCTCAGTGCACAGACCTGAGTGCGAATCCAGCACATTCTAGCTAAAGATACCTGTTGTAAGCCAAGGGCTTAACATTGCATATGTTTGGTGGGCTTTCAAAAGGTTATCCGGCCAGAAGAAAGTTCCAGCTTCATTACAGTTTTTTGATTTTGGGTTTTAATTACCTAAGGCCACATTCCATTACAAGTGGTGCACAGCATTTGGGATTTTATACACCCCAATAAAGCCTCCATCCATTATATTTGGTTTGCAGCAGTTGGGATCTGTTCACAAATAAATCCTTAACCTTTATAACTGTCAAGCAAATTTTGAATGTATATGTCTTGGCTACAGCAGGAAGGGGAAATGTTATACTGACTGGTGCCATCCTATTAGCAGGGCAAACTCATTTGCATGTTTTTGAACTGCTAGGTTGGCGGAAACTGGAGCTAACAATGGGAGCTCACTTGAACCGCTGACCTTTTGGTCAGCAAGTTCAGCAGCTCAGCGGTTTAACCTGCTGTGCCACCGGGGGTGAATATTACTCCTAGCTATTTATGAACACACATTGGTCTTATATCAAAAACATCACATTTAAGAAAGGCAAAGGCTGTGTCATATTGTAAGAATTACCTTGGCACCAGGGTCCGGAGCTTGTCGCACAGAGCCTGAATGTACCACGCGCCCTGATGGATGTGCCGGTAGGAGAGGTAGCCATCCACAGTGGCCATGCCAAGCAGAAAGTCTGCTTCTTCGGGAATGCTCGAAGCCATCTGCTGCAAAAGTAAAGACCCTGAAGATTGTGCATCTTCACTAAGGTGAACACAATATGTGTCGTCCGATTCCAGATAAACTGGTTGCTGTGTCTTTTCTCCTTGACATGCCTGGATGAAAAAGAGCTTGGGCTTTTTGGCTAGTTGGGGACACTGTTTGGCAGTGAAGTAGGACATGATATCGCGGATTGGAATACAAACTCCGTCGGTCCCAAAAATCTTTCCGGATTCACCATGAGACAAAATGCAGCATACTAGGCAGTCCATGTCTTTCCACTTTTCAGAAGTCTGCCACTGCTTCAAATGGTTCTCCATCTCTGATGCGGTTGTGTCATTGTACTTGATCACTTCTAGCCCAAGCCATCTAAATACTGATTCCAGCTCCTCTGTTAAAAGAGAGCAGGAGAAATGAGAAATTAAGAGAAAATAATGGCAAAATACAACCAGACAAGTGTTACAATTCAAAGAAAAATTCAAAAATGTGTTTTTAAAAAGGTCCTGCTGTTTTTCTGCACTGTTAGAATAAAATATTTGTGATAGAATTACAAATAAAATGTGGATCAGGCCATATTTCTGACAACTTGGCAGAATGTGTTATATATGTTGTCGAAGGTTTTCATGGCCAGAATCACTGGCTGGTTGCTGCCAGGGCCAGCTAACACCACCCAACAAAAGATTCCCCCAGGCAGCAACCAGCCAGGCTTTGAAGCTGCAAGGCTATTCAATGCTAATCAAGGTTGCCAACTGCAGCATTCACACTTGCCTCAAACAGACAAAGAGTTATTTCTTCCACCCGGGACATTCCACAGATAGATAAGCCTCCCTTGCCTTGTTTCCAACAGACCTCACAACCTTTGAGGATGCCTGCCATAAATGTGGATGAAACGTCAGGAGAGAATGCTTCTGGAACATGGCTGTGCAGCCCGGAAAACTCACAGCTACCTATTTTTAATATATGTTTTGTAGGCCCCCTCCTGTTTATTTATTGGACTTTTATTCTACCTTCCTCCAAAACAGATTTAACTTTTTCATATTTGAATCTTTCCACCCCTCGACCTTCATATGATCAAGAGGAAGATCTGAAGGCATATGATTACCTTCTTCAACTGAACAGACATACAATCCTTACCATTTGCAACAAAATGACCCTGAGTGGGGACTTTTTTTCGTGTCAGGACTGACTTGAGAAACTGCAAGTTGGAAGGATTGATTCCAAAACTATTAGAAGTGTATAACGGAATGATGAAAGGAGAGAAGATGCCAGAATCATGGAAGAAGTCAATAATATTAATACCAAAACCTGATAAAGATTTAACAGACCCAGGCTCTTATAGGCCCATATCATTAGTTAATCAGGATGCAAAGATTTTATTTCCTATAATAGCCAATAGAATGAATAAATGCATGCACAAGTATATAAAAAAAGATCAGTGCGGGTTTGTAAAAGAAAGACAAACGTCAAATTTGATAGGGAGAGTATTAAATAAAATTTGTGTGGTTCAAGAGAGGAAGATAAAAGTAGGGATATTATTATTAGATATTTTTAAAGCTTTTAATTGTGCAGAATGGTGGACATTGAGGGAGATTATGAACAAATTTGGAATGGAAAGTAGAATAAAAGGAATATTAACAATATTATTCAAGAAATTCAGCAGTAGTAGCTATAAATGATGGAGTGACAAAAGAAATAAAAGTGACAAAGGGAACAAGACAAGGTTGCCCTCTATCACCAATTTTGTTTGCCATGGTGATAGAATTATTTGCAAATGCCATTAGGAAAGATAAGAACTTAGAAGGGCTAGGAATAAAGGAAAAGCAGAAGGTGAGCTTATTTGCTGATTATACATTGTTATTTATTGAAAATATAGTAAGTAAAATGGATAAAATAAAGGATCATTTAGAGATATTTGGGGGAAAATGGGACTACAAGTTAACTGTAATAAATCAGAAATGATGTTATTTAATTATACAAAGAAAGAAGAAAAAGACTTTATAGAACAGAGCAAAATGGGAATTAGAATTAAGAATAAATTAAAATACCTGGGAGTAATAATAACAAAGGACTTAAAAGAAATGGAAGAGGTAAACGTAGTAGCATTGAAAAACATAGTTCAAAAAAATTAATAGAGTATGAAAATATACATTTATCTTGGTTTGGAAAGATAGCATTATTAAAAATAAAAATACTTCCGAAGATAAATTTTATATTTAGGATGCTGCCACTTCAAATTACAGAAGAGCTAAATATATGGCAACAAATGATAAATAAGTATTGTAACGGTAGTAAAAGAAATAGATTAAACAAACAGTTATGGCACAGATCGTAAAAAGAGGGAGGATTAGCACTCCCTAATATTAAAAAATATTATGAAGCGAGCAGATTAAGATTGATTATAGAAGGAATGATAAAAAAGAGAGTGTAGATTGGGTAAGAAAGGATTTGGAAGAAGTGGAGGAAGAAATTTGGAATATCTATTTTAAACAGTTTATGAGAGCCAGCAGTCCTGCCGGCACAAGAGTTTAACCCATTGTGCCACTGGGGGAATACAAAAATAGCATGGCCTGACACACATCTATTGCTGAGTAAATTGTTCCTATTTCATTGTCATGTTAAAACTTTCAGATCAGGTAAGCTTCCCATTCATACAAGCAAAAAGATAAAACACTGATTCTAGAGGCACAGGTTTCCATACGCTGAAACCACTGAAAACCTGCAGGTTAGCCATTATTTTTCTTGCAAAGCACCTTTCAGAATAGTAAGTCCAAACAACAATGAAGGACAAGATGATGCCCAAAGGCAAGCATTTCTACAGCAGGGAAGATACTGACCGGCATCTTTCTGGGATCCATGTCGCGGCTTGAACTCCCCTTGAAAATCTACATTATTAAAAATGAGACACGAGCCCCTGTGCAGCCCATTCATTTTGTAGCACGCTGATTTCTGCAGAATGAGTAAGAAAACAGGGAGAACATAAGAGGGATATAAGATTTTCATAAGTTTAGCCATCAATTCCAGCTTGGAGACACATTTAAATGTCTTAAAATCGAATTCTTAAATGTTGGTACTAACATTTGTATTGCTTTTGTGCCAGCGCTTTTGATCCTTGGCCAAATATCCTCTTTTGGCAAGAATGGCTGATTCCACACAATCTTCCTCCTCTCTGAGCATTTTCTCACAATGTAATTATAGCAGCTTGACACAACTTTGACTCCCTTGGCTCCATCTGCTGTTTGCTGAGATTTGTAGTTCAACGAGGAACTAGGAAATCCCCAGCAGTCTCTTGAATTATATCTTTCTCAAACGACTAATCCTAGGATTCCATAGGAAACAACCATGAAGTTAAAGTGGTATCAATCTATATAAATAAAAATGTAATGTTTGTTTGTGATATTCACAGAACTCAAAAACCACTGGGGGAATTGACACCAAATTTGGACATGATACACCTAACAACCCAATTTATGTTCTCCACTCAAAAAAAAAAAACAAACAATAATGAACTGGAAAGAACTTACCCCCACAAGGCTAAATGCCTATATAGAGCCTGTGTTAAAAGAACACTCTCCCTCGCTCCTGCACGAGGGAAAAAAAACCCAACTGCTGAGAGAGAGAGGGAGGCGCGGCACAAGAGAGGGAAAGGTGGCCGGTACCCCCTGCCTCTCTCTTCCCAAAGGATTGAGAGAGAGAGAGAGGGAGAGGGAGGGAGGGAGAGTGTGTTCCTTTTCTTCTTGCCTGGCTGCCTCTGCTGGGCTGCTGGGAACTCAAAGGGATTCTGTGTGTGTGTGTGCCCACAAACCTCACCCATACTCAGTTATGGGAAGGCATTCTGGGAAATGAAGTCCAGTATTCAAAGAAGGGACAAAAAGGCACGTTCTGTGAGTTAGCAAAGGCTGTCCAGGAAGGCAGAATCAAAACACTCCCAAAAGATGGCCATCCATTTTTACTTTATAGCAACCCTGGGCTATAATATATGTACAATAATAATAATATCTATATATCCATCATAATAATATCTATCAATCCCTAATAATATATATGTCTATGATATCTATGTCTTTAACAATAATAACTACATTTCTATCATAATATCTATGTTGTTCATTCGTTCAGTCGTGACCTCATGGACCAGCCCATGCCAGAGCTCCCTGTCGGCCGTCACTACCCCCAGCTCCTTCAAGGTCAGTCCAGTCACTTCAAGGATGCCATCCATCCATCTTGCCCTTGGTCGGCCCCTCTTCCTTTTGCCTTCCACTTTCCCCAGCATAATTGTCTTCTCTAGGCTTTGCTGTCTCCTCATGATGTGGCCAAAGTACTTCAACTTTGTCTCTAGTATCCTTCCCTCCAATGAGCAGTCTGGGCTTTATTTCCTGGAGAATGGACTGGTTGGATCTTCTCGCAGTCCAAGGCACTCTCAGAACTTTCCTCCAACACCACAGCTCAAAAGCATCGATCTTCCTTCGCTCAGCCTTTCCTAAGGTCCATCTCTCACATCCATAGGTTACTACAGGGAATACCATGGCTTTGACTAGGCGGATCTTTGTTGCCAGTCTGATGTCTCTACTCTTTACTATTTTATCGAGATTGGACATTGCTCTCCTCCCAAGAAGTAAGCATCTTCCGATTTCTATATTCTGTAATAATGTCTGTATGCCTATAATAATATCTACAGGTCTATAATAATAGTGCCTTGGAAACACTGTAAACAAACTGGAACGAGGGGTGATGTTGCTGGGGATATAGCTATACATTTTGCACCAAATACTCAGAAGTGACTTTTCCTCTAACCTGTAACAATCTGGAAATAAATAAATCTATTTCAAGCTCTGGAGGTGAGTAGGTTTCACTCTAGAGACTTGCAGTTCCTGACAGCTGAGCAGCATTGCCCTATGACATTCACATCATGACCAACCTTCACCCCCATTTCTAAGGGAACAACTTGGCAAACGGCACCTTTCTAGCTACCTCTAACAATACAAAGCCAGGACTCAGGATTTGTACACACAACAGCAGACACTTCGTTAGTAGATATGATTTATGCTACTACAAGTCAAGGAGGTGAATAGCACGGGGCTAGAAAGAGTTATTTGGACGCTTAATAATTAGGTAAAATAAAGCTTACTAAATTATTCTTAAACGTTCAAACGTTCTTTGGAAGCTTTTAAGCAGAGGCTGGATGGCCATCTGTCAGGGGTGATTTGAATGTAATATTCCTGCTTCTTGGCAGGGGGTTGGACTGGATGGCCCATGAGGTCTCTTCCAACTCTTTGATTCTATGATTCTATGTTATTAGGTAAAATTAGGTAAAATAAAGCTTACTAAGCAGAATTTAGTTTATGGAAGGCAAATGACTAGCTGCTTATACTTGGATATTAATTAAAGTATAGAAGATGCCAAACCTCTGTAGCAGGTTTTGATTTCTCATCTCCCATAGGCTGCTCTGACGGGCCTGAAACAATTCCTGTTTTGACATCTAGAAAGCAATGACAAACAAATGGGCACTTTAGAAATCATGATGTGTTTACATTTCACAACGTACATTTTATTAGAATATCGCCATCAGTTTAAGGCCATAATAACAGTTGTAATGTCATCAAATGGTAAAATCATTCACTCAGTATCTTTCTTTCCTCATGCACCCTTCAAGATTAAAGACAACAAAACAACAAATGTTTTCATTACTGACCAGCTAGCACTGTCCTTAGTGACAAAGGGTTTTTTTTTTGCCAAAAATAACTCAAGCAAATAAACTGCTTGTTTATTTGATGCACCTTCCTCTTGGCACGTTTCCCTCTTTCGCCCTCCATTTGTGCCTCTTCAAATTCTGAAGCACTGCTGGTCACAGCTAACCTCCAGCTGGAGCGCTCACAGTCCAGGGCTTCCCAGTTCTCAGTGTCTATGCCAGAGTTTTTAAGGTTGGCTTTGAACCCATGCAATAGCCATGACAGGATCAGGTGGGAAAAATGAGATTTTCAAAAAGCAAGATCTTAATTTGAGACATTTCTGACATGAGAAATCCCAATCAATGTAACGTGAAAAGATATTAGCAAGGATAGTGACGGGGACAACGGACAAGGACCTGATTTCATTTGCTTAATAAATAGCAATAGTATGAAGAACACGTATGATTAAATAAATAGTCTTAGTCTTCTTAGTGTTAGAAGAGATCTATTGAAGAGTCTGCCATGAGAAAACACATGAAAAAGGCTCACATAAGCAGCAGCACCACCAAATGGGAGCAATAAACAACCCATCGCCTTCCTTAGTTATGCAAGGAAGGTCTGCATGGGAATGTCGAGCCAGAGCAAGGCAATAAACATCATGAAGGAAAAAAGTTCAAAACAAGGATAGTATTTTGATTTTGAGAAATTGGACCAAAAGGGTGCCTCAAAGGAAGGGAGAAGGCTCAAACCATATTGAATGATTGTAATCGGGAAATTGTGGGGAAATTGCTTACTTGAACTATTTGATAAACAACTAATCAAAGTACCATGTACAAGATGAAAGGGGAATAGAAACATGATGAAAGGGAAAAGGGGCAAGAGAAAGGAATAATAATAATAATAATAATAATAATTATTATTATTATTAATGCCCCACCACGATCTCCCCAAAGGGGACTTGGGGCAGCTAACACGAGGCCAAGTCCAAAAATAATACAGCAAAATAAGATACAAAACAACAGAAAATTAAACACAACAATTAAACACAACAAAATACATAATGTAACAAAATAAAATAAACAGTGCAAAATGAACAGGGATAGCCAATATTCCAGAGGACAGGAGCAGAATTCAAAACGATCTTGACAGATTAGAGAGATGGGCCAAAACTAACAAAATGAAGTTCAACAGTGACAAATGCAAGATACTCCACTTTGGCAGGAAAATGAAATGCAAAGATACAGAATGGGTGACGCTTGGCTCGAGAGCAGTACGGGTGAAAAAGATCTTGGAGTCCTCGTGGACAACAAGTTAAACATGAGCCAACAATGTGATGTGGCGGCAAAAAAAGCCAATGGGATTTTGGCCTGCATCAATAGGAGCATAGTGTCTAGTCCAGGGAAGTAATGCTACCCCTCTATTCTACTTTGGTTAGACCACACCTGGAATATTGTGTCCAATTCTGGGCACCACAATTCAAGAGAGATATTGACAAGCTGGAATGTGTCCAGAGGAGGTGACTAAAATGATCAAGGGTCTGGAGAACAAGCCCTATGAGGAGCGGCTTAAAGAGCTGGGCATGTTTAGCCTGAAGAAGAGAAGGCTGAGAGGAGATATGAGCCATGTATAAATATGTGAGAGGAAGCCACAGGGAGGAGGGAGCAAGCCTGGAGACTAGGACGCACTGGAACAATGGCTTCAAACTACAAGAGAGGAGATTCCATCTGAACATGAGGAAGAACTTCCTGACTGTGAGAGCGTTCAGCAGTGGAACTCTCTGCCCCGGAGTGTGGTGGAGGCTCCTTCTTTGGAAGCTTTTAAACAGAGGCTGGATGGCCATCTGTCAGGGGTGATTTGAATGCAATATTCCCTTCTTGGCAGGGGGTTGGACTGGATGGCCTATGAGGTCTCTTCCAACTCTTTGATTCTTTGATTCTATGATTCTATGCTTCTTGGCAGGGGGTTGGACTGGATGGCCCATGAGGTCTCTTCCAACTCTATGATTCTATGAAAATAACATAATAAAAATCAAACAAAAAGGGCGGGCCAGATGTGCAAGATAAAATGTTAAAACCCTGGGTGAGATAGAAAATATGGAAAATGTATTTGTAAGGGAGGAGCCCGAGAAGGAGGAGCAGTGGGGTTTGGTCGTCGTTAAGGACAGGGGAAAAGTGCGGACAACTGTAGATGGAAACAAACAAAGTGGGTTGAATGGTCACTTTCTGAAGGCACAAAGAGGAATGAAGGTGCAAAATGTACTTGAATCCTATAAAAGCCTCAGCTGAGCTGTGTCTCGCAAATAAAGGCTGTCGTATCTCGCTTCTCCTCTGCCTCGCAGCACCTCATTGGAAATCGGGTCTCAGGAGGTTCCAGCGTTTGCCTTCTTAAAGGGGCATAGCAACTGAACCTCTATAATAGTAAAGCCTTTTTAAAAGCGGGAAGCCAGGGGCGCCTCAAAGAGAGGTTCTCTGGGATTTTTCCAAAGTGATGGTCTTTAGAGTCTTTAATGATACAACAAAGTCTTTATTATGGAACAAACAACAAATCTTCAATGGTTCAAACAAAACTTCAAGGCTTTCTTAGTCTAGTCCTCAATGGGCTGGTACCTGACTTTGATTAACTGAACCTTCCCTGTAGGAAAAACCCCTTTTAACCTCTCCCAGGCTGTTTACAATCTATGCCTCATCGGTGTGGGACCTATTACCGATTCCAAATGCGTTTGGGTATCGAGTAGACCTACCAGCCGAGGCTTGAAGATATTTCAGCTGGAGTTCCATGGATTTGTAGTGCTGTCCTCCTTCAGAGAATTCTTTGAGAACTTCAGGGCTGTTTTCCCTCTGGTTGCTGTGAAGCTGAGAGGCTGTGAGCTCTCAGCCAGAGCCTTGGGACCTTTTCCCTGGAATTTCTGTTTCTGTTTCCCCGGATGATCTGTTTCCCTGGATGCTATTGAGAAAAGAAGCTTTTCTACGGGACGAGCTGGTCTACGTCCTACAGTTTAGCTTCCTTGTGTGAGACTGCCCAAAAAATGGCTCCTTTCCCTCCCAGAGCCCTGAACAAGGGGCGGAACCAAAGCTTAATTATGATGGACAGGAGGCCTGCCCTAGGACTGCAAACAGATAACAGAAAGAAAATAAAGTTGGAGCTTCTGGTACAGCCGTACCAGCACAAGGTGTATTAAACTGCAGAAACTTTGTTTTTGTGGGACAGCCTGAAGCATATTTTGCTATAGTTTTTCAATGAATAGATCTTATCGAGTCTCAACCAATTCAACATAGTTTGTGGCAACCACAAAGTTTCTGGAGTATTACAACTACTTTCAAAGTAAGTACTACACAATTAAACAGGTATAACACTTTCAAACCAGGAACAGAATCAAGTAGGCTAGGGATATATTTGCAGAATTAGAAGAGATCACAAAGCAGAATACCTGAGATCCATACCTCCTTTTCCTTATTCTCACACATCCTTGCAACTAAACATCATAAAATAATACAAGCCAGCACCCAGAATAACAATCTCATTACTGACCTTGATTTGCAGGCAGAGAATTGTACACTGCACTGTGTTCTCTCAGGCTCCCAAATTCCTCCGAGTAAGAATCTACTTTGAAAGGAAAGAAAAATGAGCACAACTTACAATATACTTGTTGTATTTCACAGTTCATTACTCCAGTTACCTATGTCATCAAAAGTAATTCTGGCCAAGATATACAGAGAGCATTGGTGGCTAGGGGGCAGGGAGGGTCCAGCTTAAAAACATGGAACTGTAGGGAAAATTTTGGAACGTATCTTTTTCAGGTGGCAGATCAATTTGGCCAAGGACGTTCAAAGAGAGAGATGTCTCACTAGCCTGTGTGTGCAAACAGTCAATTGAATTTTTTTTTGTTGTGTCAGGAGAGACCTGAGAAACTGCAAGTAGCTTCTGGTGTGAGAGAATTGGCCGTCTGCAAGGACGCTGCCTAGGGGACGCCCGGATGATTTGATGTTTTTATCATCTTTGTGGGAGGCTTCTCTCATGTCCCCGCATGAGGAGCTGGAGCTGATAGAGGGAGCTCATCCGCCTCTCCCCAGATTTGAACCTGCGACCTGTCGGTCTTCAGTTCTGCCATCACAGGGGTTTAACCCACTGCGCCACTGGGGGCGCTTATTCTGCTTATTCTGTTGGCATTGCTTTTTATATGACCACAGTTGGCGTAATGGGTTAAATCTTGTGCTGCTGGATCTGCTGACCTGAAGGTTGGCAATTCGAAGCTGCAGGTTGGGGTGAGCTCTCGCTGTTAGCCCTAGTTCCTGCCAACCTAGCAGTTCAAAAACATGCAGATCAATAGGTACCACTTTGGTGGGAAAGTAATAAAGACACCCATGCAACCATGCCGGCAACATGACAAGAGAAGTGTCTACAGAGAGAGGCGCCTTGGCTTGGAAGTGGAAAAAAAGCATCTCCCCATGGCCAGAGTTGAGCACCACCCCCAGAAGCCAGAGATCAAAGGGGAAGCCTTTATCTTTGTCTGTGTAATTGTATGTGATTGTTATTTGCTGTATTAAAGGCACTGAATGTTTGCCTATCTGTGTATGTTGTAATCCACTCTTGAGTCCCCACAGGGAGATAGGGTGGAATATAAATAAAGATTATTACTATTATCATTAGAGCAGAATATAAATAAAGTGTTGTTGTTATTATTATTATTATTATTATTATTATTATTATTATTATTATTATGACTTGATGACAAAAAAATGTTTGTTTTTTTTGTGTCAGGAGCAACTTGAGAAAGTCGCTTTTGGTGTGAGAGAATTGGCCGTCTGCAAGGATGTCGCCCAGGGAACGCCCAGATGTTCGGATGTTTTATCATCCCTGTGGGAGGCTTCTCTCATGTTCCCGCAAAGGGGAGCTGGAGCTGATAGAGGGAACTCATCCGCGCTCTCCCCGGATTCAAACCTGCGACCTGTCAGTCTTCAGTTGTGTTGGCACAAGGGTTTAAACCTCTTGCGCCACCGGGGACCACAGAGATGAAGTGTACCACTACAGTTCTCTGCTTAGGTATCCCTTTAAGACAGTCTATGACCCTGGGAGCATGCCACAACAACAACGATGTTGACCAAAACATGCATCTACATGGGAAAATTAGGGAGACCAGCCCACTGTTTTCAACAACAAAACTTACCAAGTTTTTTAACTGGATACAGGAGAGGATCTCCCTGTTTGGAAAAAGAAAAACAGACAGATATCATAGCACTGTAATCTTATACATGCCTACTCAAGTCATGCCTACTCAGATGTATATCCCACTCAATTCAACAAGGCTTATTCCCAATTAAGTGGAAACAGGAACGCAGTCTAAAGCAGTTTAAGACTTTGCTTGTAAATATTCTATGCAAAGCTTTGGCCAAAAGAGGAAGATAGTCAACATGAATATCAGATAACAGAATATATTCAGTATGACCCCCATACAGGACAGGTACCCACAATTTCATTTTCCACATCCAAGAAAATATGTCTTCTCTAGGCATTTTGTAGGTCCTCAATCACAACTCCATGATATATTGGACTCAAAGGCCTTCGTTTCAATAGTTTAGTATTTTCTACATTTCTGCATATCTATGTATAGCCTGGAAATGGACTCCCTGCAGACCTGGGGGTCGCACCATATATCACATGTAGAGCAGTGCTCCCAACTTTCTATTTCACGTCCATCTCTCTCGTCATCACAATATTCCTCTGAATCTGTTGACTACACAGGAATGCTTCTATCTCCCATAATGGAAAGTTCATATTTTAAATAATTTTTATATAATGAATCAGAAAAATTGCATGCCTGTACCTTCACATATCTTAATAAAATAATTACAGCTTCCTGAAAGTGAACATTGGATGGGTCCGGTTGTGTGCATGAACATCTTCCAACAAGTTCATAAGTTTGGCTTCTCCAGAAACAAAATCAGCTCATAACATTATAAAGAGTTGTCTCTGGTGACTGAATTTAAAGCAGCCAATTCACAGCCAGAACAGACACGGCAGCTCAAAGAAGGGCCAAAGAAGAGCAAAATCACTATCCAGGAGCGCAATGTTTTCTATTTGTTCAGATCAGAGACTCTTACATTTGAACAAAAATAAACATTATGTATACAACTCTGTTTTTCTTCAGAGTTCCTCTCAAAGAAGGTGATTGGAAGTGATGTCATACCTGACAAAACTAAAAATCTCTGAAATGTTTTGGAGGGCTTTCTATGTAAGCTTTCACACAAAAGGTGCCTCAAAATTTGACTAAATATATGGAAGACATTGGCGGGCAGCTACAGCTTTTGGGGGACTGGTGAGAGTTTTGCAAAAGTAGATCCAGGAGCTCAAGACTTTCACATCATCTAGTTTCAATTGATATTGAATGAATGTCGCAATTACAGGCTGTATACTGATGTTTCAGGGTTTTCTTAATGCTAAAATGTTGATGTCTACCAACTAAAGCCACATTCAAAAATATTTAAAAATGGGAGAATCAATGAACTATCGTGTCATTTTGTAAAGCTATGTGACATGGTGCACCATAGATTTTTTCCTAATGTTTCAGGGACTGATATCATATTTGTGCCCATTGACTACAACTGTTTCCTTTTTCCTGGAAACTCTCTAACTTTCATCAACTGGCACAGATCTATGGACACCCACTTCAAATAACCCTAACCCTATACGAGGGTGTACATAAAGCTATATCTGAGTTATATTATATACTAGCCGTCACCTTCCATATGTTGCTGTGGCCCAGTCTGTGTATATGTGTTTTGTGTGTGTATATATGTGTATATGTGTGTTTGCATATATGTGTGTGTGAGGTTTTGTGCATGCATTGTAATGTGTTTTTTTTGCTTGTTAAGACTCTTCTGCTGTGTTTTTCAGTGTTTTTGTGAGTGATGATCACTTGTTATCATAATCATAGATGAAGGACTTTAATGTAGCCTTGACCAGCAGAGACTTGTTAAAAGTAATCAATCAATGCACCTATTTTGCACATGAGGAACACTGAGGGCTAGAGATAAGCAATTACCCCTGTAAGTTTCTTGCATCCTCATTGAAACTGGAGATCCATAGAGATCTACATACTGCAAACCACTGAGAGATTTACCAAAAGATCTAAATGCAATACAATTCCTCCTTCCCAAAAGAAAGCTTAAAATCTAGGTTATCCTTTGGAACTGATTTAGTGGATATATTTTGCTTAAATAACTAAGCCTCTAGGAATCCACTAGAGAAAGGACAGCTTACAAACAAATAAATACCAAATACACTCGAGTATAAGCAGACTCAAATATAAGCTGAGGCACCTAATTTTACCATAAAGAAACTGTGGGAAAGCATTGGCTCGAGTATAAGCTGAGGATGGTAAATGCATCAGCTACTGGTAAATTTCAATATTTTTTTTGTCGTGTCAGGAGCGACTTGAGAAACTGCAAGTCGCTTCTGGTGTGAGAGAATTGGCCGTCTGCAAGGACGTTGCCCAGGGGACGCCCAGATGATTTGATGTTTTTATCATCCTTGTGGGAGGCTTCTCTCATGTCCCCGCATGAGGAGCTGGAGCTGATAGAGGGAGCTCATCTATCTCTCCCCGGATTTGAACCTGCGACCTGTCGGTCTTCAGTCCTGCCGGCACAGGGGTTTAACCCACTGCGCCACCGGGGGCTCCAATAAACACCAATAAAATTACATTAATTGAGGCATCCGTAGGTTAAATGTTTTTGAATATTTACATAAAACTTTAAGATAGGACTGTCCAACTCGGATTAAACCATTATTCTAACCTTCTTCAATGTAAATGTGCTTATATATCTAACAATAATAGAGAGTAAAATAATACATGTAATAATATAAAGAATAGAGTAAAATAATAAATGTAATAAAATAATAGAGTAAAATAATAAATGTAAGAATAAAAATAATAAATGTAGGAATAATAATAAGAGAGTAAAATAATAAATAACTTTGACTCAAGTATCAGATAAGGGGGGCTTTTTCAGCCTAAAAAAAGGGTTGAAAAACTCGTCTTATACTCAAGTATATAGAGTAAATCAAGTTTCTCTGAATTCCATTACATAACCTTTTTCCATAGACCACGTTCCGATCATGGCTGAACAGACCCTTAAATACCAACTATATAACATCTGATGGTTTGTGGACTGACACCGATACACAGTCTACCACAGTAAAACTGGATAAAAATATCAAACAGAGATTACAAACAACAAAATGAGGCTGTTTCCTTATAGCATACCCAGAGTGAAACATCTCCAAATCCAGGAAGAGAAGAGTGTCCAATACCTTTGTTTTCTATATGAGATGCTGAGGATTACAAGAGAACAAAAAATAAGTAAGGTCTGAAATATTGCCGAGTAAGAATTAGGCCTCTTTATGCTCAATATGTCCAGGCAGAATGATATTGAAAATACACAACCCTTAAAGATTAGCTGTGGCTGCAATTCTATAAAATGACTTGGGAGCAAACCTCACTGAATCTAAGACAGCTTATTTACAAGTAGAAATAGGTATGACCGCACTTTACAAGCAACACTTCCTAAACTATCAAAAGCAGGAGACCAGCAAATTTAGATCCCAATGGGCTAAGGGACTGGTACCCTGCTGATACAATAATTTCCATGACTGAGTGGCATTTCGAAGCCTGGTCTACCGAGACATAATCCAAGGCTCAAAATATGCTGGTTGTGCTTAGTAAAGGGATTTCAACCTTTCAAATGGGGAAACAAAATGCTTAAAAGGCTGGGAAATCCCCAAAGGATGACATGTTATTGAAAATGTGTTAGAGAAACCACACAGGACCAGAATGATTCACGAAGACGGCTGGACACAATCCCAGGCCTGAAGTTTCTCAGCCATGCTTCGGCATGCCTCAACATTTGCTTCTGCTTCATACCAAATATTCATGCTCACTGTAGAAATATCCACTTCTGGTATCTGAAGAAATATGCCGTTACCTCCAAATGTGTTTATTGTAGCAATATTATCCTCAAAAGATACTTTTATCAAAGAATGGGAGTTCAGGGATGGAGCACATACGTTATACTCAGTTGTATTCCATTCACCCAGGCTAAAAAAATTGGATTGGGGGAGAACCTTGATTGTTTCTTGGTTTCTTTTAAAAATGCCTTTTCTGACCAAAAAAGGGTACAGAACTTCCTGAAGTATATGTTCACTGCCAATTTTTTGGGATACTATCTGCCACTTTCTCATCCACCTATTTTCCTTCAAAGTTCTGGGGTTTGAGGGAAGTTCAAAAGGCTGTACTAAGGGCACACGCTCCACCTATCCCTGCCCCAAAGGGCAGTGTTATTGGAGATTTTTGTGTGTGTCAGGAGCAATTTGAGAAACTGCAAGTCGCTTCTGGTGTGAAAAATTAGCTGTCTGCAAGGACATTGCTCAGGGTATGCCCAGATGTTTTACCATCCTGTGTGAAGCTTCTCTCATCTACCTAAATGGGAAGCTGGAGCTGACAAACAGGAGCTCACCCCATTCCCTGGATTCGAACCACTGACCTTTCAGTCAGCAGTCCTGCCAGCACAAAGGTTTAATCCAGTGGTTCTCAACCTGGGGTCCCCAGATGTTTTTGGCCTACAACTCCCAGAAATCCCAGCCAGTTTACCAGCTGTTAGGATCTCTGGGACTTGAAGGCCAAAAACATCTGGGGACCCCAGGTTGAGAACCACTGGTTTAATCCATTGTGCCAACGAGGGCTCTACACTTTACAGTCCTGCAGGAGGTCAACATACTCCTAATAATTGTCACCCGCCTTTCCTCACGCCTCAAGGCAGGGTACAAGACCATCAGAACATAAAATACTTACAAAAAAATACATATATCAAAACATCCCATGATAAAATACACACACCCAAGCACATGGTACAAAGATCAAAATACATTGGGCATAGAATGCAGACCCAAAAGTTATGGTTCAGAATTGGCTGAGCAGGTCTGCCAGAAGAGGTAGATCTTTAACTGTGCCTTAAAAGTTTGACAGCTAGTGATAATGTATGCATGATGGAAATAATAATAATAATAATAATAATAATAATAATAATAATAATGTATTGACAGCTCCTTTAGCTTCCAGAGCATGACAGTTAAAGCGGCAGTTAAACAGCATTGATTCCACAGCGGAAAGACATTCTATGCCTGCCTAGTCTATCTCTAGCTGGACGTTTCTGGCAGCATCCACATTGAGAGGATGACGACGGAGGCCTGTACAAAAAGCCGTTTGGTGACAACTGGTAGGAATGGGGTTTTCAAAACCCTTTTTGATAAGGTGCTGTGTAGAACGGTCCCCACAATCCAAGAAGAAAGGCCCTTAGCGGACATGTACATGCGTTCAAAGAGCTTAATTCAGGACGGGGGTGAAGAGGTAGAAGAAGGTGCCGTCTATCACGTCACCCTCAAAAGAGTACAGATTCAACAAGCTGCAAGTAAAGCAGCAAGATGGCTTGGGATTGAATGGGACCAACTGCCCCCAGATCATGCTGTTAGCATATGTGAGACATGTAAGATAAGGTCAATCAAGGCTGGCACTCTGGAGAAGCTGGTGGAGAACCTGTTGACAGCTTTTGGGGACCATGACTTCACCTTCCTCAATGTATTTCTGTCAACGTATCGAGGCTTTGCATCCACAAAAGAAGTTCTGGATTTGATCCTTGACAGATATGGAAACCTGGAAGAAGACGGAAGCCAGAACTCTACTGAAAGCAAAACAGTCCTCAGGACAGCCATGGCCTCCGTTTTGAGAGCGTGGCTAGACCACTGCCCTGAAGACTTCCGAGAGCCCCCCAATTACCCTTGTTTGCAGAAACTCTTGGCTTTTCTGTCACGGGTCATGCCAGGGTCGGGACTTGAAGGAAGGGCACAAAACCTGTTGGAGCAATTTCAGAAGCCAGAAGTCGTGAATGGCGGGATCCGTGACACCCTTGCCAATGTGGAAAAACTAGAGACTGAGAGTTCAGAAGATTTCTCCTCTTTCGCTGAAGCCTTTGTGGCAGAACAGCTCACCTACATGGATGCCAAACTGTTTCAGAGGGTGGTGCCATATCACTGTTTGGGCAGCATCTGGTCTCAGAGGAATAAGAAGGAAAACCACCACGTGGCCCTCTCCATCAGAGCCACCATTGCACAATTCAATGCCGTGACCCAATGTGTCATCCAAACCATCTTGAAGGACAAAGAGYTGACAACCCAGCAGCGAGCCAAGATCATAGAGAAATGGATCAGTATTGCCCACGAATGCAGGATCTTGAAGAATTTCTCCTCCTTGAGGGCCATCGTTGCAGCACTGCAATCCAACTCCATCTACCGGCTAAAAAAGTGTTGGRCCAGCGTTGCCAAGGACAGCATGTTGATGTTTGAAGAACTGTCAGACATTTTCTCAGACTCTGACAACTATTTGATAAGCCGGGAGCTGCTTAAGAGGGAAGGAACAGCTAAATTTGCAAATTTGGACAGCACTGGAAAAGAAAACCAGAGAAGGGCTCACCGGCGACTTCAGCTGCAAAAAGATATGGGCATAATGCATGGCACGGTTCCTTACCTTGGGACCTTTTTGACTGATCTGATAATGCTCAATGCCGCTCTACAGAACTATGTGGAAGGGGGACTCATAAATTTTGAGAAGAGAAGGCGGGAGTTTGAAGTAATCGCTCAGATTAAGCTCTTGCAATCCTCCTGTAACAACTATTGCATGGCGGCAGACAGAAGATTCAGCCAGTGGTTCAGGACACAGCCATCTTTAACAGAGAAAGAGAGCGATACCCTTGCTCGAGAGATAGAAGCAACTACCACGTCTCTAAAATCACGGAAGAGCAGGGGGAAGAGGATGAGCTCCTTACTTCACTGCTGTAATTTCAAATGCCAACTCTAGCAGAAGTCCTCTCTTCTATGTATCAGAGCACTTTCCTTTTGTCACTGAAATTTTACTTTTCCCTTTCTTTTCCACAAAGGGATGAGCGAATGACGAAGAAGTAATTGAATATACTTAGCAGTAATGACAGGAAGGCTCACTTTCGTTGAGTCGTGCTAAGTTTATCATCTTTCTGTTGAGTTGCTTAATAACTGTATTGGATAAATGTTTGTAAATATGTTTACTAATTTCTATTGTAAATTGTTTTATAGGTTTTGTTGTACATATGTATGCTATTTTGTATTTTTTTACATAATGTTGTTGGGTCCCATTCAGGGAGAAAAGCAGAATACAAATAAAGATTTATTATTATTATTATTATTATTATTTGAAACACAACAAGATGAGTCCACAGCAGACACTCTACTGGCTGAATTGGATCAGACGTCGGACACTTCCCAAGTGTCTAGGACTGTGTGATGTATTGGCGAATAATGCGTGCAGATCCCAGCAAAGTGGCCTTTTGCAGCTGGTAATCTTGTTAGCACTGATTGTGTTTAAGTACAGGCCAAGGTCTTTAGGCACTGCACCCAGTGTGCCAATCACCACTAGGACCACCTTGATTGGCTTGTGCCAGTGTTTGCAGTTCGATCTTTAAATCCTCATATCATGTCAGCTTTTCCAGTTGTTTCTCTTCAATCCTGCTGTCATCTGGGATTGCGACATCGATGATCCATACTTTGTTTTTTAACACGATTGTGAGATCAGGAGTATTGTTCTCCAAAACTCTGTCTGAATCCGGAAGTCCCAGAATAGCTTGACGTGTTCATTCTCTGTAACTTTTTCAGACTTGTGATCCCATCAGTTCTTTGTCACAGGTAGATGGTATTTGTGGCACAAGTTCCAATGAATCATCAGAGCAACTGTGTTTATTATTATTATTATTATTTCAAGTGACTTCTCTTTTATTGTGCCTGACCTCATAGCACGGATGTCATGGAAGTGCAGAGATGGAGTTCGTTGGCACTGTTGGTTGGTGACTCTCCACCAACCAACAGTGCCAGAGGAGTCATTCAGGGAACGAAAAATCAAAATCTGCCAACTTGATTTCTAAACTAGTTTCTACATGGGATGAATTAAAATTGGATACAAGTAGCTTTTTGCCCCAGAATAACATGTTAACCTTTGTCTGTTTCTGGTCCTCAACTGACTTAGGTTGGAGGAATCCCACTGATGTCACTGTTCATGTTTACTGAAACTAACAACTGTTTATGAGAAAGAAAGAAAAAATCTCTGGCCATTTATAGCTTCTGTCAGTTACACTATGTAACAACATTTGGGGGGGGGGGGAGGAGAATCTGTTCCTGGTTTGAAAGTGTTATTTCCTATCTAATTGTACAGTTCTTACTTTGAAAGTAATTATTACACCCCCAAAACTTCAAACCAGGAACAGATTTTTTTACACAGAGTAATAAATCAGAATTTGCAAGGCTTGATAAACAGGCTAATTTTCCTTTTTATGAAGTACAGCTGAAATATTGCCTATAGAGCCTACTGTAAATCCTGGACAACAGAGTCATATAAATGTCTAAAACAGCCAGATATTTACCAGATTCTTCATGAGCCCAACATTAACCTAAGGCAAGCATGGGCAAACTTCAGCTCTCCTGAGCTAAGGGCACCCCATTTGACGTCAGGGGCCATAGTTTTAAGAAGCAGTGGGACAGAATACCTGCTTCAAGTCAAAAACATATATAGCAGTGGTTCTCAACCTGTAGGTCCCCAGATGTTTTGACCTTCAACTCCTAGAAATCCTAACAGCTGGTAAATTGGCTGGGATTTCTGGGAGTTGTAGGCCAAAACACCTGGGGACCCACAGGATGAGAACCACTGATATAGAGGAACACAGATTCCTCATTTCCGATATAAATCATGGAGGTCGCCAATCTTTACATAGATCACTATTCTTTCTGCTTTATCTAAAAAGGAACTGACAGCAACTTTTTCACTAAACTGAGCCAGAATTTTAGCCCAGTTCTTCCTTCCTGCATTTCATATCCAAAGCATGAGAAGCTCTTAACTTACACAACCCAACAAGATATAATTTTAAGTCATTCTTATAGTTTTTGCACTGAATTCAGATTTGTGTTTATTTTTTCTCTATCACGTGCAGTTTTTGTTATGAGGCTAATCAAATAATGAATGCATTCACACACGGATATCAATAGAATCTAATTCCCAGTGCCAAACCAGGAAGAGAGCCAAGATTTCTCAGGGATGAATCAGGAGTGTCTCTTTGTGTTTGTTCAACACATACAGTACTTGCATGATCAGTCACACAGCAGTGTAGAAAATTAACTGTGCCCACTGGGATGGGCACAGTGAAGGAAGCAAAACCTACTGTATCTCTCTACCTTCTCTACCCTGCTTTTTCCAAGCCTGCTAATAAATCTTAGAAGTGGGCCCAGAAGGACAAAATAGTTTACCAGTAGTTCTCAACCTGTGGGTCACCAGATGTTTTGGCCTACAACTCCCAGAAATCCTAACAGCTGGAAAACTGGCTGGGATTTCTGGGAGTTGAAGGCCAAAACACCTGGGGATCCACAGGTTGAGAACCACTGGTATAGAGGCAGGACCTGAGGAGGGAGGACGATTGAGGAACTCTGGGATATCTCACACACAGAGTCACAATAAGTCAAAGCTGTCTTGATAGTAGTTAACAACAAATCAGAGCAGAGTGAGGCAAAGCAAGAGATGATAGATATCACTCCTTTTAGTCTAAAATTTAACTCTCTTCAGCTGCTTTATAGCCAAATGAGTCAGCATGTACTTATAGTAAATAGAAGTTACACACAGCTACTGTTGCTTTAAAGCAGGGGCCTTCAGCTTTTGATCTTCCATTTTCTACCGTAGCTCCCAGAACTCTCTTCCATCATGGTCAATGACAAGGGATTCTGGGAGATGGAGGACCAAAGACTGGGAAGAAGTGCTTTACGAGTTATTTCCACTCTAATGAACGTGGTGCAAAGTGTTGCTCAGAATTAGATACCTGGTTTTTCTTTGAATCTGTCCACTTTATTCCGGAGTTCAGGTGACACTTTGTCACAGACTGTTTCCAATATTTCCAGTTTATCTTCTGCCAAAAGGTCTTGTTTCTCTAGGGAAGTCAGCAATTCTAGACCAGACTAAGAGAGAAAGTAAATACAGTATAAGGGGAATGTCTTTGCTTACAGCTCCATCCGAATCTGAGTCACCTGATCTTCCCCTTATCTTTGAAAACATTTATCAATAGCCCAAAGCCCTGATATGATTTCTCTGAAGTGATAAAATAATGGGCATCGAAGTCCTAGTTCTCTAAACCAGGGGTCCTCAAACTATGGCCCGGGGGCAGGCATGTAGGGGGGGGGGGGGGCTTGAGGGGCTTCAGCCCCCCCCCCCAAATTCTCATGGTGGTTTGTGAAAAGGCCTTACTGGTGCATTATTTAAACTGTTATGTTTATTCATATCATGATCTGATCACCATACTCAATATATCCCATATGCATGGGGGTATTGGGGTAATGATACAAAAGGTTTGCTAGGGTAGACCCTCTTTCACTCAGACTCAGCCTCCCCCCCCCCCCCCCCCCCCGAATCGAAATCCTGGCTACGGGCCTGCCCGGGGGCCAGATATGGCCCTCCAAGGTCATTTACCCGGCCCTAGCTCAGGGTCAACCTAAGTCCGAAACGACGTGAAAGCACACAACAACAACCCTATCTGATCAGCCAAAAGCAGGCCCACACTCTCCATTGAAATACTAATAAGTTTATATATGTTAAAATTGTATTTCATTTTAATTATTGTATTGTTTTAAAGTGTTTTTTGCACTACAAATAAGATATGTGCAGTGTACATAGGAATTCATTCATGCATTTTTCAAATTATAGTCCGGCCCTTCAACAGTTTGTAGGACTGTGACCTGGCCCTCTGTTTAAAAAGTTTGTGGATCCCTGCTCTAAACCATCATTAGACTGGTGGGACGCGCACTTCCTTCATGCTCGCTCTAAAACTCTAGTATTCTCTCTGCAAGGAAATCCACCAAGCCTGCATCTGGATAGGTTTTGACAAACACTCAGTTTCATCTGGATTTTTAGATTATATTTTAATAATCCACACTAGTTGTTAGATCAGGGTTTTGCAATCTGTATGATAGTCTTACATCATATGACTCTACTAGCTGTCTCCTGCCACACGTTGCTGTGGCCCAGTCTGATGATTTGGAAAATAAAGTAATGAGAACGTGTTGGCTTCTAATATATATAATTTCTTGATGCTTGTAATTTCTTGATGCTTGTATTTCTTGCCATTCTTTCTCACTGTTGATGTGGAGATTGCCTGGTTTGCCTACTCAGGAACATGCAAAATACATTGTTCTTCTTTAGGGGTCCCTTTCAAATCTATGATATTATATCTCTGTGTGTGTGAATCATACATATCTATCTATATCTATGGCTGGATGGCTCTTTGTCAGGAGGGCTTTGATTATGGTTTCTTGGCCTGGTGAAGGGAGTTGGACTGGATGGCCTTAAGTATTTTCTGTTGGTCATGGGGGTTCTGTGTGGGAAGTTTGCCCCTATTCCGTCGTTTGTGGGGTTCAGAATGCTCTTTGATTGTAGGTGAACTATAAATCCCAGGTAACTACAAATCCCAAATGTCAAGGTCTATTTCCCCCAAACTCCATCTGTGTTCCTTTTTGGTCATATGGAATATTCCTGCCAAGTTTGGTCCAGATCCATCATTGTTTGAGTCCACAGTGCTCTCTGGATGTAGGTGAACTACAATTCCAAAACTCAACGTCAATGCCCACCAAACCCTTTTCTGTTGGTCATGGGAGTCCTGTGTGCCAAGTTTGGTTCAGTTCCATCGTTGGTGGAGTTCAGAATGCTCTTTGATTGTAGGTGAACTATAAATCCCAGCAACTACAACTCCCAAATGACAAAATCATTTTTTTTTAGTGAAGGACATACATTGGGTGGTTAGGTGTATCGTGTCCAAATTTGGTGCCAATTCCCCCAGTGATTTTTGAGTTCTGTTAATCCCACAAACAAACATTACATTTTTATTTATATAGATACACACACACACACACACACACATTTGACATAACATAGTTTAGCTGGATATATGAACTGGTGTTCATATCTGTTTGAAGTACAGTTAAGTACTTTAGGCCCTCCATTTTTGTAGGGCCTAGAGCCACATGATCCCTGAAAAACTGGGGGGGGGGGTGTTTTTTTTTTCTTCATATCAAACATGAGAATATATTTCTGCCTGTCTTTAGCCATCTTCGTTATGCAGAGATGTACTACTACTACTACTACTACTACTACTAATAATAATAATAATAATAATAATACTTTATGAATAACCTGGCCTCTCTCCCCGAAGGGCGGTTTCCAAAGAACAAAGAAATAACCATCAAGACAAAGCATGAAATAAAATAAACAAAATATAACTTATAAATAACCAAACTTAGTCAAGGATAAACTAAATTAACATAATATAACACAAAGCGTCAGACCAATTAAAACACAATATATCAAAAGCATAATATAATCACAACAGTGGGCTGAGGCTAAAAAAAGGCTGGATGGCCATCTGTCAGGGGTGATTTGAATGCAATATTCCTGCTTCTTGGCAGGGGGTTGGACTGGATGGCCCATGAGGTCTCTTCCAACTCTTTGATTCTATTATTCTAAGGCGAGGATGTGTGCAAAGTATGCTAATCCTCCTCTTCTCCATAAGCTAGATTGCACAGGTACGTCTTTAAAACTTTTTAAAGGAGTGGAGAGAGGGGGCCATTTTTAATTCTTTGGGGAGAGATTTCCAGAGGCGGGGAGCAGCCACGGAGAAGGCCCCCTCTCTCAACCATGCTTGAGATGGGGGTGGGACCAAGAGCAGGGCCTCCTCTGCTGACCGCAGTGCTCGTACTGGTTTGTAAGACTGATGTACAACCATACTGATTTGCAATTATCCACCTACTCTTATTTTTTAAAAATAAATACTGTTGACAAATTCAAAATTCAAATGTAACTTAAGCCCACTTCCAGGTGGAAACAACCACGTGTCCTGTTGGTCTTTGCCACCTCCTACCAACCAGTTTGGGACACCCCTAAATCCTTCCCCAGCTCCAACGTGAAGGCACCTGTTGGAGACGACCACATGAAATACCTTTGGAACTCACTCAGATCTTCAACCAGAATGTGGAGGACCTACAGAGGCTTTTTCTTATTCACTGTTTTTTAGCCTTTGTAGAGATCCTGCACTTTTAACTCCAGCAAAATGTGGAGGGTGGCTGTACAATCAAAACCTCTTGGGTATTTTTGATAGCCTGGCACTATGGATTTTTTAAAATTATAGTCGTTGTACTTCACTCACTGTAATGCATTGCTTCTTTGGAAGGTGTTCCCTGAAAAGGAACGTGGCTGTCTTCACATCTTCCTCAGTTAATCCCTCAGATATTTCATATAGCATCTGTCTGTGTGAAAAGTCAGATAAAATGAGCTCACGATATTGTAGAAGTGCAATATATGTAGATAGATAGATAGATAGACAGACAGACAGACAGACGTTTCCCCTGACATTAAGATAGATAGATAGACAGACAGACGTTTCCCCTGACATT
This sequence comes from Anolis sagrei ordinatus, assembly GCF_025583915.1. NCBI lineage: Eukaryota > Metazoa > Chordata > Lepidosauria > Squamata > Anolidae > Anolis > Anolis sagrei. The sequence goes on from NW_026844366.1 coordinate 186,027,743, forward strand.
AAGTCTGGTCATGTCCGACTCTGTGGGGTGATGGTCATCTCCATTTCGAACCAAAGGACCAGTGTTGTCCATAGACACCTCCAAGGTCATGTGGCCAGAATGACTGCACAGAGCACCGTTACCTTCCCGCCAAAGCGGTACCTATTGATCTACACGCATTTGCATGTTTCGAACTGCTAGGTTGGCAGAAGCTGGGGCTAATAGAGAGAGCTCACCCTGCTCCCAGGATTCGAACTGTCAACCTTTCAGTCAGCAAGTTCAGCAGCTCAGGGGGGCCCTCCTCTCGGTCCCACTACCATCTCAAGCGTGGTTGGTGGGGACAAGAGAGAGGGCCTTCTCAGTGGTGGCCCCCCGTCTCTGGAACGCCCGTCCAAAGGAAATAAGACAGGTCCCATCCCTCCCCTTCTTTCGTAAGAGCTTGAAGACCTGGTGGTTTCAACAAGCCTTTGAAAATGACCAGTTCTAACTCAGCCCCACACATTTTCTAATACAGTGATTTTCAACCTGGGGTCCCCAGATGTTTTTGGCCTACAACTCCCAGAAATCCCAGCCAGTTCACCAGCTGTTAGGATTTCTGGGAGTTGAAGGCCAAAAACATCTGGGGACCCCAGGTTGAGAACCACTGGTCTAATACGACCTTATTCTTCCTACCAGTTACCCAGATTCTTTCCTCTAATCGGCCCCAGAATGGACAGCCACAGACTTAATATTATTGTTGCCTGCCATAGCATTGCACTTAATTCCCGGGCCTCCTAGAATTTTTGGGCTTGCACAAATCTTGGCCCGGACTTTTAAATTTTTAATTGCCTTGAACAGGCAGGATTACTTTTAATATATGTGTGTTATGGTGACAATTTTTATGTTTATATTTTGTTTGTTAATCTTATGGTTATGTTGTTTTTACTCTGTATGTTTTGTGATATTACTTGGGAACCACTCTGAGTCCCCTCGGGGAGATGGAGCGGTATATAAATAAAGTATTATTATTATTATTATTATTATTATTATTATTATTATTATTATAGTGGTTTAACTGCTGTGCCACCGGGGGCTCCATATAGCTATATCTATATCTACCTAACTATCTCAAACTTTTGTCATCCTGCTCATCACCACAGGATTGGACCAGAAACTCTTGATAACTTATTCAAACTCAGGGCCCAATATTTTCCCTGGTCAGAGGTGGGCAGCCTTTGTGCTCCCAGATGGTCTGAACTACATCTCCCACAGCCTTTTAGCATTAGTCACACCCACTCACTATAAAGGGAGTTGCAGACCAAAACATGAAAAGAGTCAATGATTTCCCAACTGAATAAAATAGCAAAAAATATTAAAATGCAGAGTATCACTTCACTGCTGTGCAAACAAGAGGAATTACCAGGCTCAGAAGACTCACCGGTATGGGGAGACATTCCTCATGTGAAACAGGTTGTCTTCAACTTTTTTTTGGGTGTACCCAATTTTCTGGAGCAGGAAGTTACACTTAATCCTGTAGAGAAGTTCTGCTACAATGAAAGTGTCTTCCTTACTTAAAAAGTTCCTATTTATGAGCAGTTGGAAAATGTCATGTGCTGTTTCCACTGCTTCTAGATGCTTTGTGGAGATGAAGTCACTGCAAAGAAATTTCATAGCATCCACATCTTCCTTCCCAAGGTTCTCATCAATTGCCAGAAGTGTCTGGCGAAATTTTACACCATCGTCGTCGTCCATGATGGGTGATATTCTTAAGAGCTAAGTGTTCTAGAAACAGAAAGAGAGAGAAAAATCACTGAAAAATAATAAGCATGGGTATTTTTTGTTGTTGTTGCTAGCCAACCTGCCATGAGCCAGCGTGGTATAATGTTTTGAGGGTTGGACCAGAAGCAGGGTTTGATTCCCAATTCTGCCATGAAAACCCACTAGACCACGACCAAGCTCTTAACTCAAATCACTCTTATCGCAAAGTGAATTTCCCATTGAAATGCTATAAATCGTCTCAGCCCCCTGAAAGCCCCTCCCTATTTTGTTTGTTATGTGCTTTTAAATAAGAAAATCTACTTTATAAATAACAAATAATGTATAAATGCACATTCACATGGAACAATAAAGAAGGAAAGACCAACTTTTAAATGACAGAAGCACAAAGTTGTGGCAAGGAAGCACATGTTTTTATGAAAGAACAAATGAGAAAATGACATTTATAACCCAGGAAAAAAATCGTGTTACATAATATTATAGAATATATATTAATATATAGATATAACCATGCAACTTTAAAGTGTCATTACCTGCTCTCTATCTAGTGACAATTATTTTCCCCAAGACTAACAAGGCAGCCTTGGGTGGGTTTCCCTGACAGTTACATAAAATCTCTTCACCCATCAGAGGTAAGGTTTGAGCCTACCACTGAAGTTGCAATAACCATACTCCTGTCTTGGTAGTGTTTACTTAGGGCCCTTCCAGACATGCCCTATATCCCAGGATTTTATCCCAGGCCTATCTGGAAGAGTCCTGAGAAACAAATCCTTTTGAACTTCCTAGAATTTATTTTTAATAAGCATAACAGAACTGTGCCTCTCAGGAAACAAAAGCCTCTTATACACTGCCATATAATCCAGTTGTGCCAGCCAAATGACCTTGGAGGTGTCTACGGATAATGCCGGCTCTTCAGCTTAGAAATGGAGATGAGCACCAACGCCCAGAGTTGGACACAACTGCACCTAATGTCAAGAGAAAATCTTTACCTTTACCGTTTAATCCAGATTGTCAAAGCAGATAATCCTGATTATATGCTTTGAACTGGATTGTATGAGTCTACACTGCCATACATCCCAGGGCAAAGCAGATAACCTGGATTTAGTGTAGAACGAGCCAAAGACATGACCTAGAGATGTCTGAAATGATAGGGTGTATATGCATTGTTTTCTACATGGGCTCAGGAAGTTATGCAAAGTGTAGCTCTTTCATTTAAAAAAGAACTACTCAGATGTTCTCTTCCCTTGAGTTATGGCTTACTTGTCCGAACGTATCCCCCTCTACTTTCCGCCTCGTAGTTTGAGATCCACCAGGGAGGCCCTGCTCTCAGTTCCACTGGTCTCGCAAGCACGTCTGGTGGGGACGAGGGACAGGGCCTTCTCGGTGGTGACCCCCGCTTGTGGAATTCGCTCCCCAGTGAGATTAGATCAGCATCCTCCCTCCTTTTCTTTAGGAGAAAACTGAAATCGTGGTTTTGGAACCAGGCTTTTGACTAGCAGGCACAACAGCACTTTGGACATTGAACTGGGCCATATGATGATTGTTATGATAATGGAAACGGCTATGATTGTATAATTAATGTTATTGTTTTAATCTATTGAGTTTTTGTGGTTTTACTAGCTGTCCCCTGCCACATGTTGCTGTGGCCCAGTCTGGTGATCTGGAAAATAAAGTAATGAGAATGTGTTGGTTTCTAATATATGTACCGTATATACTCGAGTATAAGCCGACCCGAATATAAGCCGAGGCACCTAATTTTACCACAAAAAACCTGAGAAAACGGATTGACTCAAGTATAAGCGAAGCGTGGGAAATTGCAAAATAAAAATAGATACCAATTAAATTACATTAATTGAGGAATCAGTAGGTTATATGTTTTTGAATACTTACAAAAATGGTAATTTAAGATAAGTGTAACTCTGATTGAATGATTATTTACCTTCCTCAATGTAATGTCCTTACGTATCCTTCCAATAATGATAAAGAGAACAACATAACAAATGTAATAACAACAATAATAAAAAGGTAAAATAATAAATGTAGCAATAACAATTATACAGTAAAATAATAAATGTATAATAATAGAGTAAAACGATAAATGTAATAATAATAAATAGAATAAAATAATAAATGAAATAATAATAATAATAATAATAATAAATAACCTTGACTCGAGTATAAGCCGAGGGGGGACTTTTTCAACCTAAACAAAGGACTGAAAAACTAGGCTTATACTCGAGTATATACAGTAATTTCTTTATGCTTGTGGGTAAACAGTATTTCATGTTGTTTCTTTGTCAGTGTTGATGTAGAGAGTGTCTGGTTTGCCTACTCTGGAACAGGCAACATATAATTGTCCTTCTTTAGGGGTCCCTTTCAAATCTATGATACTATATTGTCATATACATATATATGCGTGTGTGTGTGAATCGTATCTATCTATATCTATGGCTGGATGGCTCTTTGTCAGTTGTCGTTGGTAGGGTTAAGAATGCTCTTTGATTGTAGGTGAACTATAAATCCCAGCAACTACAACTCCCAAATGACAAAATCAAATTTTTTGAGTGAAGGTCACTCCTTGGGTTGTTAGGCGTATTCTGTCCAAATTTTGTGTCAATTTGTCCAGTGGTTTTTGAGTTATGTTAACCCCACAAACGAACATTACATTTTTATTTATATAGTGTTGTTCTATTGTGATATTGTGGCATCGAATTGTTGCCACTCTGAGTCCCCCCTCGGGGGGTTGAGAAGGGCAGGATAGAAATGTTGTAAATAAATTAAAAAAAAATAATTAGACCTCCTTTGCTCAATACTAACTTTTTGAACATGACATTGCTCCTGGAGACTGAAGAGGGCAGGGAGGTGCCATCTTAAGCGGGCTAAGCTTGTCCCTCAGGGCAATGCTTCTTCCAAGATGGCGTTTGGCATAATTCAGGCCCACAATAATCTCAAACCAATGGGAAAGAACCCCCCAAAGCCTCTACTTTTTAACTGGTACAGACTCTCCTGGCTCTTTGGGCACAAAATGAAGTTTCCTGGCCTTCAAGGTGCCAAGCTGTTTCTGCTTAACCAAACAAACATGGCCGCCCCTGGAAGCTGTTACACAACAGGAATGCAAAACTCAGGTCCAATTCAAACATAGGTTTACTCCATTCAATTCACACTGAGGGCCCTTCCACGCAGCCCTATATTCTAGAATATCAAGGCAGATAATCCCACATTATCTGAGTGTGGACTCAGATAACCCAGTTCAAAGCAGAGATTGTGGCATTTTCTGCCCTGACATTCTGGGATACAGGGCTGTATGGAAAGGCCTCAAGGCTGAATAATACATATAGCTGAATAATATCCCACATTATCTGCTTTGAACTGGGATAAATGGCAGTGTGGACTCAAGATATTTGAGGCCCCTTCCACACAGCTGTATAAAATCCACTTTGAACTGGAATATATGGCAGTGTGGACTCAGATAACCCTGTTTAAAGCAGATATTGTGGGTTTTTCTGCCTTGATATTCTGGGTTACATGGCTGTGTGGAATGGCCCTGAACCTTGTTAGATTCAAAGGTCATTTGTGAAGGGATCTGGGGACACTTCTTTAGCTATATTTACTTTTTAGCTATATTTAGCCATTAGCTATATTTACTTTTTCTATACGCAAAGGAGACTCAAACGAGGCTTGAGCAAAACACACCAGGAAAGAAGGCCTGCTGAATTATGTTACACTTATGGCTATTAACACAACACACACTATGGGCCCTTCCTGACAAGTTCAATATCCCAGGATCTGATCCCAGGTTTCCTGCTTTAAACTGGATTGTATCAATCCACATTGACAGATAATCTGGGTTAAACAGATCAGGTCCTGGGATAGAAGGCCTCTCTGGAAGAGCCCTGTGAATAATATATTGCACACTTTATGTAATACTAGCCGTCCCCTGCCACGCATTGCCGTGGCCCAGTCTGTGTATATGTGTTGTGTATATGTGTGTGTGTGTGTGTGTGTATATATTTGTGTATATGGGTGTTTGAGTATATATATGTGGTTTTGCGCATGCGTTGTAATGTATTTTTGTTTTATGGCTTTTTAGTCTCTTCTGCTCTGTTTTTGAGTCTTTTTATGAGGTTTTTTTTTTTTGGTCGTGTCAGGAGTGACTTGAGAAACTGCAAGTTACTTCTGGTGTAAGAGAATTGGCCATCTGCAAGGATGTTGCCCAGGGGACACCCGGATGATTTGATGTTTTTATCATCCTTGTAGGAGGCTTCTCTCATGTCCCCGCATGAGGAGCTGGAGCTGATAGAGGGAGCTCATCCGCCTCTCCCTGGATTCGAACCTGCGACCTGTCGGTCTTCAGTCCTGCCGGCACAGGGCTTTAACCTACTGCGCCACGGGGGGCTCCAATTGTATAGGTAAAGGTAAAGGTTTCCCGTTGACATTAAGCCGAAGAGCTGATGTTGTCCGTAGATGCATCCTAGGTCATGTGGCTGACATGACTGCACGGAGCATCGTTACCTTCCCGCAGAAGCAACACCTATTCATCTACTCACATTTTGCATGTTTTCGAACTGCTAGGTTGTCAGAAGCTTGGGCTAACAGCGAGAGCTCACCCCACTCCATGGATTTGAACCATCAACCTTTCAGTCAGCAAGTTCAGCAGCTCAGTGGTTTAACCTACTGTGCCATCGGGGCTCCTACTATGTTATATTTGCTACTAATAATTTTGAAATATTATGATACAATATAATAATATATAATACTAATCTTACACTATACTAATATACTATATATTTTATAAAAGACTATAATATAATACAGTATAATATACAATACGAATAGTATAACATACTAAAATATATTGTATACTACTACTAATATTGTAACATTATAAGATAATGTAGATTGTAATGTAATGCAATATAATTATAATAATACAATACAATATATAATATAATATTAATATATTAAATATAATACTACTAATAACATATACTAATAATGTAAATATTTTATATAATACTATTTATAATATAATACAGTATAATATACAATACTAATAGTATAACGTACTAAAATATATCATATACTATATATAGTACTACTAATATTGTAATATTATAAGATAATATAGATTGTAATGTAATACAATATAATTCTAACAATACAATATATAAAATAATATTGTAATATTAATATATTTAATATAATACTACTAATAACATATAACAATGAATATTTTAAGTTGTATTGTAATGCTTTTAATTGTGAGTTGCTTTGAGTCTCCATAATAATAATAATAATAATATTACAATGTAATACAATATAATTCTAATAATACAATATAATATATAAAATATTATTGTAATATAATATTAATATGATAAATATAATACTACTAATCTATATATATAAATTTGTTAGGGGCATCCAACGAGGAAACAAAACTCAAAAAACCCCCAACGAAACTTAACCAAAATTCCCATGCCCATAACACAACCCACAAGGTACAAACATATCTACTCAAAATGAAAAACAACACAACAACACACTCACAAAACGCAAAACAACAAAACTCAAAAAACCCCAACGAAACTTAACCAAAATTCCCATGCCCATAACACAACCCACAAGGTACAAACATATCTACTCAAAATGAAAAACAACACAACAACACACTCACAAAACGGCAAAACAACAAAACTCAAAAAACCCCAACAAACTTAACCAAAATTCCCATGCCCATAACACAACCCACAAGGTACAAACATATCTACTCAAAATGAAAAACAACACACAACACACTCACAAAACGGCAAAACAACAAAACTCAAAAAAACCCCAACGAAACTTAACCAAAATTCCCATGCCCATAACACAACCCACAAGGTACAAACATATCTACTCAAAATGAAAAACAACACAACAACACACTCACAAAACGGCAAAACAACAAAACTCAAAAAACCCCAACGAAACTTAACCAAAATTCCCATGCCCATAACACAACCCACAAGGTACAAACATATCTACTCAAAATGAAAAACAACACAACAACACACTCACAAAACGGCAAAACAACAAAACTCAAAAAACCCCAACGAAACTTAACCAAAATTCCCATGCCCATAACACAACCCACAAGGTACAAACATATCTACTCAAAATGAAAAACAACACAACAACACACTCACAAAACGGCAAAAGATAAAACTCTAAAAAAACCAACGAAACTTAACCAAAATTCCCATGCTCATAACACAACCCACAAGGTACAAACATATTACTCAAAATGAAAAACAACACAACAACACACTCAAAACGGCAAAAAAACAAAACTCAAAAAAAACCCAACGAAACTTAACCAAAATTCCCATGCCCATAACACAACCCACAAGGTACAAACATATCTACTCAAAATGAAAAACGACACAACAACACACTCACAAAACGGCAAAACAACTGAGCATGCGCATTGGCGCCCAGCCGCAAGTTCCCTGGCGCGCGCACATGGCCCTTCCGGCCAACGTTCCCTCTGCGGAAACCATGCCCACTCCAAGCCCCGCCGCGCCGCTTCCCGCACACACACACACCCTGCCGCACACACACACAACCCCACACTCCATCACTCCCCCCGCCGCCGCACACACACACGCAACCCCACGCTCCATCACTCCCCCGCGCCACACACACACACGCAACCCCACTCCCCCGCCGCTGCACACACACACGCACAACCCCACGCTCCATCATCCCCCCCACCCGCACACACACACCCCCACGCTCCATCACTCCCCCCCCCAATCTTACCTCCTTTTACTTCACGCCACCCCCAAACCCCCCCCCGCCCCTTCCCGCCCTGTCAAAATCTAGGAAAGACAGGAAGGAAGGAAAGAAGGAAGAAAGAGAAAGGGAGGTAAAGAAAAAGGGGGAAGGAAGGAAAGTTAGAGAAAGAAGGAAGAAGAAAAGGAAAGAAAAGGAAAGATGGAAGGAAAGGAAAGAGAGACAGCAGAAAAGAAAGAAAAAGGGGGAAGGAAGGAAAGAGGTAGAGAAAGAAGAGGAGAAGGAAAGATGGGAGGGAAGGAAGGAAGGAAGGAGGGAAAGAAGGAGAGAAAGAGGGAAGATTGGCCACAGCAACACGTGGCGGGTAAAGGTTGTTATTTCTATTATTATTATTATTATTATTATTATTATTATTATTATTATTATTATGCTATTGTTCCTATGAGACCCTGGAGGAATGGGAGAGGTGTCAGGTCCCAGAGGCAATGCATTGCATTATTGTTATTGTTATGATGGTGGTAAAATAAAAGGAAATAAAAAGTGAAAGAAGGAAGCAAACAGGGAGGGAAGAAAGGCAAAGGAAGAAAGGGGGAGGGAATGAAGGAAAGAGAGAAGGATGAAACCAAGTAGTGAAAGAAAGAAAGAGGTAGAGAAGGAAGAAAGGAGAGAAAGGGGGAGGAAAAGGGGGAAGGAATAGTAGGGACCTCTCTTTCATAATAGTCCAGATATCTACCTCAACTTTGATAAGTTTTACTATAGGCCACAGCAACGCGTGGCAGGGCACAGCTAATAACATATAATAATAATGTATATTTTAAGTTATATTGTAATGCTTTTAATTGTGAGCCGCTTTGAGTCTCCATAATAATAATATAATGTAATACAATATAATTCTAATAATACATTCTAATATATAAAATAATATTGTAATATAATATTAATATATTAAATATAATACTACTAACATAATATAATAATAATGTATATTTAAGTTGCAATGCTTTCAATTGCGAGTCGCTTTGAGTCTCCATAATAATGATGTAATACAATCTAATATATAAAATAATATTGTAATATAATATCAATATATTAAATATAATACTACTAACATAATATAATAATAATGTATATTTTAAGTTGTAATGCTTTCAATTGTGAGCCGCTTTGAGTCTCCATAATAATAATAATAATAAGTAACACAATGTTTGTTCCTGGGTTGTAAATGTCATTTCCTAATTGGTTCTATCATGCAAACATGGTAAAAGTTTATTTAAACTGTGAAAACCTTGCTTTTGTGGGACATCCTGCAGCACATTTTGCTTAGTTTTACAATCCAGTCTCAACCAATTCAACCGAGTTTGTGGCAGCCACAAATATGAAGTTTCTGGAGTAGAACAACTTTCAAAGTAGCTAATATCACACAATGAATCAGGAAATAACACTTTCAAACCAGGAACAGATATTTTAAAAATTGTGACATAGTGTTATTATGCTGAGCTGCAAAATCTCCTCCTCCAGATCCTTGTAACTTGGGACCCTTCCAGGCAGGCCCTTATATATCCCAGGATCTGATCAATCCCAGGTTTTCTGTTTATCCCAGATTATCTGGCAGTGGGGAGTCATATAATCCGGCCTGGAAGAGAACTTGTTGAGCTACTTTCGCTTTGAGAACATGGGTTTCGTTTTCTGGGGTGAATCAGATAGGCTTCCTGGAAGTGGCCGAGGACTCTCCCTTCTCTGAAAACGACCTGTAACTATCTACACAGCAGAGTGAATGTAGTTTGGCTCCACTTGGGGCTGCCCCATGGGGGTCCTGGGAGCTGTAATCAGGCGGGAAGGGGCACCAAACTCAGGCGCCTGTAGGGAAGACTCCTCCTGCCCTCCTTCCCGCTTCCTCCTCTCCCACCCCACTCCCGAAGGCGGAAAGAAAGGAAACGCAAGCCAACCTGATGAGAGAAGGGGCCTCTTTAAAGCAAAATCCAAGAGCTACAGGATCCCGATCTCTCTCTTTCTCGGCCACTTCCGACTCCCGCAATGGGTTTTTTTTGAATTTCCTGGTCTGGTGCAAAGCCCCGCCCAGCACTTTCCGGGGAGACAAAGAAGCCCCTCCCAGTAAAGGCTGAGCAGCTGCAAAAAGGCGGGAAATATGCTTGGGACTCCAAGGTCCCTGCTACACTGCCATATAAAAATCAAGATGATCTGGCAGTGTAGACTCATCTAATCCAGTTCAAAGCCGATCATGTGGATCATCTCCTTTGATAATCTAGGTTCTATTGCAGGTTAGGCCCCTTCTATACTGCCATGTAAAATCCAGATTATCTGTTTTAAACTGGATTATTATATGGCAGTGTAGACTCATATTCAAAACCGATCATGTGGATTACCTCCTTTGATAATCTAGGTTCTATTGCAGGTTAGACCCCCTTCTATACTGCCATGTAAAATCCAGATTATCTGTCTTCAACTGGATTATATGGCAGTGTAGACTGACATCCAGTTCAAGGCAAATCATGTGGATTATCTGCTTTGATATCTGGGTTCTATGGCAGGTTAGGCCCCCCTCGATACTGCCATGTAAAATCCAGATTATCTGGTTTGAAGCGGATTATTATATGGCAGTGTAGATTCATATATTCATATATATTCATATATTCCAGTTCAAAGCCGATCATGTGGATTATCTTTGATAATTTGGGTTCTGCTTTGATAATTTGGGTTCTGTGGCAGGTTAGGCCCCTTCTATACTGCCATGTAAAATCCAGATTATCTGTTTTAAACTGGATCATATGGCAGTGTAGACTCATATAACCAATTTCAAAGCAGATTATGTGGATTATCTGCTTTGATAATCTGGTTTCTGTGGCGGGTTAGGCCCCTTCTGTGCTGCCATATCATAAACTGGATTATTTTAGTGTACACTGCTATTTAATCCAGTTCAAAGCAGAAAAAAAATTGAAAAGTGCTGGCTTTAGAAAGGTTTTCCCCTGACATTAAGTCCAGTCATGTCCAACTCTGGGGTGTGGGGTTTATCTCCATTTCTAAGACGAAGAGTTGGCATTGTCCGTAGACACCTCCAAGGTCATATGGCCAGCATGACTGCATGGAGCGCCGTTACCTTCCTGCCAGAGCACCAGTTTCTGCCAATTTAGCAGTTTGAAAACATGCAAATGTGAGTAGATAAATAGGTACTGCAGGAAGGTAACGGCGCTCCATGCCAGAGCAGTACCTATTTATCTACTCACCTCCTATGGCAGGTTAGGCCCCTCCTACACTGCCATGTAAAATCCAGATTATCTGGTTTGAACTGGATTATTACATGGCAATGTATACTCATATAATCCAGTTCAAAGCCGATCATGTGGATTATCTGCTTTGATAATCTGAGTTCTGTGGCAGGTTAGTCCCCTTCTATGCTGCCATGTAAAATCCAGATTATCATAAACTGGATTATTTTAGTGTAAAAAAGGTAAAGGTTTTCCCCTGACATTAAGTCCAGTTGTGTCCGACTCTGGGGTGTGGTGCTCATCTCAATTTCTAAGCCGAAGAGCCGGCGGCGTCCCTAGACACCTCCAAGGTAATGCAACCGCCATGACTGCATGGAGCACCATGTTTTCAAACTGCTAGGTTGGCAGAAGCTGGGGCTAACAGCGAAAGCTCACGCCGCTCCCCAGATTCAAACCTGCGACCTTTCGGTCAACAAGCTCAACAGCTCAGCGGTTTAACCCATTGCGCCACTGGGGGCTCCCCGCTTTAGCCTATAAAGCCCTAAATGGTTCTGGTCCGATTTACCTATCTGGACATATCTCTCCTTATGAACCATCTAGGACTTTAAGATTGTCTGGGGAGGCCCTGCTCTTGATCCCGCCTTCCTCACAGATGTGTTTGGCGGGGACGAGAGACAGGACCTTCTCAGTGGTGGCCCCTCAGCTATGGAACGCCCTTCCCAGGGATACAAGATGGGCTCCCTCCCTTTGAACATTCCGCAAGATGGTTAAGACCTGGCTCTTCGAGCAAGCTTTTACTACTAGACGAAAACCAATATATGGAACGACCAATGATGCAATTTGACGATTTTAGTAAGGAGACGCCAAGGATTTTATTTTTACAGACATTGTTTCTTTTATATTACATTTAAAATGCTGAATTGTTTTGATAATTGTTTTAACTGTATTTTGATAACTGTTATGATATCGAATTGCTGCCGACTGTGAACTGCCTTGAGTTGCCTCTGGCTGAGAAAGGCGGTATACAAATGCGGTAAATAAATATTATATGACTGTAGATGAGGCCTTAGAAGCATCTGGTTCCACTTTGGGCAACAGACTCCAGGGTGGAAACTACAAACTTTTCCAGTTCAATCCTGTATCTGCCTCTTCAGAAGCCCGGCTCCCAAGTAAGTGGGGGCAGGATGGCAGCCCAAGGCGCATCTGCACTGATTGATTTAAGGCCCCTGCCACACAGCTGAATACAATCCCGCATTATCTGCTTTGAGCTGGAATATATGGCAGTGTGGACTCAGATAACCCAGTTCAAAGCAGATATGGTGGGATTTTCTGGGTTATGTGGCTGTGTGAAAGGAAAGAGCCTAAGGCCATTTGGTTCCACTTTCACTGCTATGAAACCAAAGGACCTGTAGTTTTACAAGGTCTTTAGTCTTCTCTGCCAAAGAATGCTTTACCTTGCCAAACTACAATCCCAGGGCTCCATAGCATGGAGTTCAAACGGCATCGATTCTACTGTGTAAATACTGTCAGGATTTTCAGGGGCTGGGACCTCAGCTTGGAAAGCACGCAGAGAAAGGGATGATCAAGAAAAAGCAAATGGACATACTTGTGTTTTTTGTTTTTTACATTACCTTCTGGAAAGATTTATTTTTAAAAAACGCAGACACTACAGAACAGGAAAATGTACAATGACGGAACGAGTCAAGATCATAATACAGTACTGTATCACTGAATGCTAATGTCACAATGATTCACAGGGTAATATTCTCCGATGTGATACTACAAGCTTGTGATAGGAAGAAAATTGATTCATTTTGAGATGTGGATTTGGAAATGACTTCTATGGAGGCAAATCCACAAGTCCTGAAGCAAATCAGGCCAGAACTCCTCCTGAGAAGCCAAACAGAGATTGTTCTAGTGGTTTGGTCACATTTATGACAAGAGAAGACTCACAAGAAAAGCTAAATAAAGTGAGGTAGACAGTAGAATGAAAAGAGGAAGGTCAAAATCCAGACAGATTGACTCAATTAAGGAATCTACAGTTTGCAAGTTTGAGTTTGCAAGATCTGAGCAGGACTGTGGATTACTAGGCAACTTGAAAAAGCATGGAGTTGCCATAAGACAAAGTTGAACAGCAAGAAAGGGGACACATGCTGAACAGGGAGTGAGAGCCACTTCCTACACATTGCTTTGCAGCTTTCCTTACACATAACTTCAGGCATGAAATAAATATTTCTATTTTAACACAGCTATTCCCTTTTAACATTGGCCATACCGGCTAGGGGGATCCTGGGAACTCGGCCCAAAATGTCTCAAGCTCTGCCTTGTTTACATATCAACGTAGTCCACATTGAGGGTTTCCCATGTTCTGTACAGCCTTTGGGTATTTTTCTTAACTTCTAACGATAGTTTGCACTTTTTTTGCTTGGTCTCCCTCTTCTACTTGCTTCTGTACAAGGATGGTGAGGACTTCTGGTACTTAGGAATATAATTACTTCAAAGAGCAAAGATAAGTAGTATATTATGTACATGTATATGGCCACCTTTCTCTGTAAATCCAGGTTGGAGAATCTTGGATGCTCCATATCCTTGGAGCATACTAGATAAGGCAGGCATGGGCAAATTTTGGCCATTCAGATGTTCAGACTTCAGTTCCTACAATTCCTAGTCCTACAATTCCTAGTAAGCTGGTTGGGATTTGTGGGAGTTAAAATCCAAAATACCTGTAGGGCCGAACTTTACTCATGCCTGAGATAAGATCAAAGGTTCACCACCCTGATTTACACGTGTCATTAAATGTACAAGATAGGATAAACGTAACCACTAGAAATATTGCAAATCAGGCTTTTGATATGTTCTTTCATTTGCAAATCCCATTTCTTTTATGTGTCTGTAAGACTGTAGCCTTACAATTTGATCCTATGAGTGTTAGGTATATTTATAGTACTTAATTCTGTACATGACTGTCTGCTAAACAAATAAAAAGAGTGAGAAAATTTGGAAGATACCAAAGGCTTTGACAACCTGTGTTTCAAAGTATCAAAGTATCAACAAAATCAGAGAGAAAAAGAGACACCCTTTTAAAGTTGTGTGTGTGTGTGTATATATATATATATATACATACATACATACACACACACTATATATATTCCCAGACTTCATAATTACATGATTAAAGCAGGTTAGTTATTGTTGTTATTGTCAAAGTACTGTACTGTTGGCTCTCTACATTTCTAGATATAACTTTTGATTATTTGTGGATTTGATTAAAATTATCACTCTGTGAATTTCTAGGTTAGAGTTTCTCAAACTATGTATCAGTTTGTAGGTGTGTCACATGAACATAATGTGAAACATCTGAGTTTGTGAAACAACAATTTTATATTTAAAAAAATATAAATTAAACGTTTTCATGAAGTATGTTGCACCCTCAATCGTTTAGTTATTACAATGTCCATATCTCTTATAAAGGGTTGATTAACTTAATGTGTCACAAAATGACACATGTAGAAAAATAGTGTGTCACAAACATGAGATGCTTGGAAAACTCTGTTCTAGATTTTCATTTTCATGGGGTTTCTGTGCCCCTAACTCCAGCGAATGTGGAAGGCTGCCCGTACTAATATTAAGGGGCTTCTGTCATACACTTCTGATCAAAACATCAACACTGCAGTAAAGCAAGTTGTGCAATTAATAACTGCAGCAAGAAAGTTGGAGAAGTAGGAGGTGGAGCAAGGCAGTTGTGAGAGACATCTATCACATTCTTCATTTGACCTTATTTGTGTTTGCAATGATCCACCATTTGGTTATACACTAAGAACAAACTTTTAAAAATAAACACCAAAGAACTAAATATTAAATTTTATGAATACAGCTGCAGCTAAAAAAGAAAAACAAAAAGTGGCGCACATGATGCATGCCATCTAGACAATTTGCATCTCATCTATGTGAACACGCATGAGTGTAAGTGAAGCAATGATCTTACACAATGTAAGGCAAATTCCCCTGTGTACCACCTAGCTGCCTACTGTTAAGTTAGTCTGCAAATTATTTTTCTTTCCTAGCATTGTACCCAGTTTTGTTTTTTGGGTAAGTCTGGGAGCTGTAGTGCTTAAAAATTGCCACTTCACGCTCTGGATCTAACGGGTGATTCAGATTACAAGTCATGACTTATGCAGAGTTTAGGTACCAAATCTCACTGAAATAGCTGCACTCTAAAAGAGCCCTAACTCTCCAGAGGGTCAGGCTGTAATAATACCTTCTTGAGTTTTCTGTGCATCTTTAAAAAAAGATAAACAATATAGAAGCAAACACATTTGGAGTGGCTGAGTGAATGCAAGCACATAATTCAGAACAAAATGGGAATCCATGTTATTGTTGTATGTGAATGCTGCCACTGTATCGTTCTGTAGACTTTTGAAATGTAACATTATGGCATCTATTTAATTTTAGAGAGAGTTGTTATCATATGTTGCAGCTACGTCACTGCTTATTTAAAAAGATAAGCATTCATTTTAATTTTTGTATTCCAAAAGAGAGATGATACAGTAATGAATAAAAGTGGAATTAGTTTAGAAATCTGCAAAAAAAAAAACAAGATTTGGTTAGTGCTTTAAAAGAAAACTCATAACCTGGACATTTGCCTGCTTAAGATTACAACACCATGGACAAAAAGGTGAGAGCTGGAAGGAAATGCAAAACAAAAATGAAACAGTACATACAAATGACCAAAAAGCTTCTTAAAGTAACTTTGATGCATTAGTTATACCCATAAGTAAGTATACATAGTATTGATTAGGCCAAATTAGAAGCATACATAAATATTACTGTCCATAAGTTCTCTTTAATTGCCACAAGAGCAATCACCAGCAGTAAAACAGATCCCATCTTATTATATTTTCAAGCTATTATTAAGCGGTTATGTGGCTATTTTCATCCCAAAAAACTTATAGCCTATTCCTTGCCATGTGCCTGCATTCCCAAGTTAGCTTATCTGGATTGTCATGAACCCACGGCAACACAGACCCTGCTAGAATAGTAGTGCCTTGATGCTATGACTGTGTATGTTATGTGATAACTCAGCTGCTGTGCCTAGTAGGAAGTTGAATGTGAAGGATATAAGAAAGAGTGTATTTTCTCTCAGTGGAATTCCTCACTAAAACAATTGGAACCCAGGGATATAGGAAGATGAGCTACCCACTGAAACAATTACTCCTCCAAAACACAGTAAACCTTAGGAAAGTCCCAATGGTGGTGGAGGAATGAATTCAGGATTAGGTGTTAAAACTCAGCAACTGAGCTAGGCAAGATACACACACCATCCCAACTGGCGTGGTGAGAATCCAGACCATCTTTTTCCATAGCTAATGCCCTTCCGAAATGCTGCATTGCAACACCTCAGCTACTGTGGCTACTTGGATGATGAGTGTTGTAATAATCCAAGGCACCCGAAGACACCAGCATGGAGAAGTCTGGCACTTAGACCTTCAAAGCCTGTGAACAGCAAGACTTTGTGTTCATGTTGTCAGAACTCAAAGATGTCCCTCTTTTGCTACTTTCCTTCTTCTTAACGGCATTTCTATCGGAGAGCCCACTATCTAAACAAGCAGCAGTAATATAGGGCTGATGGTAGCCAAGATCTCTTTCTGTCTGCTGAACCCATCTGTGCGGGACCTACACTTGATCTGACATCCTCTCAGGACTTAGAAAGATGTGTGTGTGGTGTGTGTGCACATATATATTTGAAGGAAACCCAATAAATGTTCATTAGAGGCAACTAAAAAAGTATATCCATAGCATCTACAACAGTAGCAAAGATAATGTGCTAGATATTAATCAGTTGTATTCCTAAGGCCTCTGTCTGAAACTTGAGTTGAGTTAAGGCTTTCAAAAAGCACAATATGTTTCTTCACAAAACAAGCTGTTTCAGGTCACACTCATTTCAGGTTTGTATGTTTAGCTGCTGGAAAGGAAAAGCTTCTTTCTGAGGGTGTGCTTCAACATAAGTGAATACTGCTCAGCAGGGTTAGTCCTGTTCCTCTCATAAACTCTATTGTTCAGCTCCACGAGAATATCCAACAGAGGCAGGTTCCTGGAAAGAAAGAAAAAAGAATTGCAGAGGTGGG
Organism: Anolis sagrei ordinatus; assembly: GCF_025583915.1. Lineage (NCBI taxonomy): Eukaryota > Metazoa > Chordata > Lepidosauria > Squamata > Anolidae > Anolis > Anolis sagrei. The sequence goes on from NW_026844366.1 coordinate 186,045,603, forward strand.
TGAAAAGGAAGAGTGATGGTTTTTGGTACTGAAAAGAACTTATCTACTAAAAACTTGTAAAAGTTCCAGGTTTTTGAAAAGCATTTTGTTTTTCCAAATCTGCAAATTCCTCCCCAAAGGTTAATTTCCAAATCATCTTTACTGAATAGCGGATACCATTAGTTTCAACAGTGCTTGTTACTATATGTCTTCAAGTTTATTTTGATATGGCAACGCTCATAGGGTTGTTTTGGCAAGGCATTTCTTCAGACAGGGTTCACCATTCCCCTCCTCTGAGGCTGATAAGTTGCTCAAGGTCAAGGCAGTGCCTTTACATAGCTGAGCAGGGATTCTAACCCTGGTTTTCTGAAGTCTCAGGCTATGATTTCAACTCTTGAAGTAACCAAAGCACAGTGACTATTCGGTGAGGACTCTTCAGTGAAGGGTGTTATCCTGACAACTTAAAGACTGGGTGTTTGGTATGGTTCCTGAGCCGCAAAAGTACTATAAAGTACTACAATTCCCCTAATAATAAGAAGGAGGAGGAGGAGGAGGAGGAAGAAGAAGAAGCTCAGCCTGTCATTGAACATCGAGAAAACCAAAGTGCTGTTCCAGCAGTCACCAGCCAACCCCTTCCTTTCCAATGCCAGAGATACAGCTTAGTGGTGTAACATTAGAAAATGTTGACCATTTCCGCTACCTTGGCAGCCACCTTTCCACCAAAGTCAACATCGACACCGAAATACAACACCGCCTGCGCTCTGCGAGTGCAGCATTTTCCAAATGAAGCAGAGAGTGTTTGAGGACCGGGACATCCGTAGGGATACCAAGGTGCTTGTTTATAGAGCTATTGTTCTCCCAACCCTGCTATATGCCTGTGAGACGTGGACTGTCTACAGACGTCACATGCCACTCCTGGAACGATTCCATCAGCGCTGCCTCCGGAAAATCCTGCAAATCTCTTGGGAAGACAAGCGGACAAATGTCAGGATGCTGGAAGAAGCAAAGACCACCAGAATGGTCCTCCGCCATCAACTCAGCTGGACCGGCCACGTTGTCCAAATGCCCGACCACCGTCTCCCAAAGCAGTTGCTCTACTCCGAACTCAAGAATGGAAAATGGAATGTTGGTGGGCAGGAAAAGAGATTTAAAGATGGGCTCAAAGCCAACCTTAAAAACTCTAGCATAGACACTGAGAACTGGGAAGCCCTGCCCTTGTGCACTCCAGCTGGAGGTCAGCTGTGACCAGCAGTGCTATAGAATTTGAAGAGGCACCAATGGAGGGCAAAAGAGAGAAATGTGCCAAGAGGAAGGCACATCAAGCCAACTCCTACTGAAACCGCCTTCCACCTGGAAACCAATGCCCTCACTGCGGGAGAAGATGCAGATCAAGAATAGGGCTCCACAGTCACCTACAGACCCACAAGAATACTGATCCTGGAAGACTATCCTACTCAGCCAATGAGGGATCGCCTAAGTAAGTAATAATAATAATAATCTTTATTTATACCCTGCCTCCATCTCCCCAAGGGGACTCAGGGCGGCATACATGAGGCCAATAAACACAATATAAGACAAAAACACAACAGAAAATAAAATAACATAAGATGCAAAACCAATATAAATAAGCGACACAGCAATATAAATTCAAACATTAAAACACAAATGATCACACTGGGCAGGGCCAAATTCAAAGGTAAAATTTTAAAACACCGGGAGATAGGTGATCCGGGGATGAGGTGGGATTGAATTGCACGACTTAACACATCTAATGTTTAATGATTGCGGTAGTTGAAATCCAAAACCTTGGGAGGGGCAGTGGTCCCCCAGTCCTGGCAAAAAAAGCAAACTCATCTTCCCGAAGCCAGAACAGTTGGATTTCTACCTTTATATGCAAAAAGAGGACGAGATCTATGCTTCCACAAACGTTTCCATTCCATGCCGTGAAGAGGATCCCTCCAGAGCAAACACAGAGCAAACACAAGCCCTTGGAGGGAAAGGCCTCACATCATTAGCTTTTATATATAGAACGGTATATGGAACAATCAGTGCTCACTGAGAACACGAAAGTGCATCCAAGTCGTTACAATGTCACCCATGTCTCTATTGACAGGAGTATTGTCTGGTAGAAATGTGTTCTGTGCATATGCCTGTCTTTTCCACTTGTACAATGTGATATTGCATAAAAATCTGCATTGGCCAATCCACTTTGTCCAATTCATGATGGTTTTAAGTGGTATTTGAGCTCTCAGGTAACTAGATTTTGCAGACTACTTCAAAGCAGTGTGTATTTTCAATGCTCTGAAGAATAAAGATATCCTTTACAGAATATAAAATTATAGAATGTTTACAATGTTTATGTGTTTTAATTATGCTGTAACCCACCTCGAGCCATGAGGAGAAATAATAATAATAATAATAATAATAATAATAATAATAATAATAATAATACCTGTCAGCAGCAAAGAATTGGTGGGATCATAAACCCGCAAAGGTCGTGGAAAATGAACATGCAAAAATACTGTGGGACTTTCGAATCCAGACTGACAAAGTTTTGGAACACAACACGCCAGACATCACAATTGTGGAAAAGAAAAAAGTCTGGATTATTAATGTTGCCATACTGGGTGACAGTCACATTGAGGAAAAACAACAGGAAAATCTCAGCTGCTATCAATACTTCAAAATCGAACTGTATAAACCAGTACAGGTGGTCCCAGTGGTCATCGGCACACTGGGTGCCATGCCAAAAGATCTCAGCCGGCATTTGGAAACAATAAACATCGACGAAATCACGATCTGTCAACTGCAAAAGACCACCTTAGTTGGACCTGCTCGCATCATTCGAAAATACATCACAGAGTCCTAGACACTTGGGAAGTGTTCAAATTGTGATTTTGTGATACGAAATCCAGCATATAGATCTCATTTACTATGACATACTGTGTTTTCCCCACGTGGTCACTGCGATTTACACATATGGTAATATTCGGTAATATGTAGCTAAAACACAGAAATGGGCAAAGCGTAGCCCTGGCACCGCAGTAGGCCCTGAATTATGAGGTTTTTTTGGCCCTCAACCCCTCCAGATCCACAGACTATCAATTACCTCACTCTCCTGTTGGCTTTCACCTTAGGGCTGAGAGTGGCGGTCAATAAATGCAAGAAATAAATAAATAAAATAAATAAATATTGCAGGAAAAATCAGACTTTTGCAAGCCTCCCTTGAACAGTTTAACATCAAACTATAAGTTTATCAAAACCAAAATTTGGCTCTGCTTACTTCATGTTTCTTTCTTGTTTCCCTCAGTCTGCACATCCCTGAAGGTGACAGAACAGAAAACTGGTTGCCAGGCCTTCCCCAGTTGCCCACCCAGATCTAAAACAACCACCTACCTTTTGTGAGGGTCTCTCAAGAGGGCTGCTAGAGATGTCAGGTAATAGGAAGAGGAGTGTGGGAATCTGTCCAAAACTGATGCATCCAGCGTACTCTGGCTCCAAAGGACATCTGCTACTTGTGGAATAGTAGACATATTGCCATCTGCCTCAACCAGGCTGGTATTGTGTTGCCATCTTCTGGCCTCAACATAGTTCTGGACAAAAAAGAGCTTTGGCTTCCCTAAGAGGTGAGGGCACCTGTCTCCGACGAAAAAGTGCTTCACCCTCTCTAGGGAGAACCCAGGAATCATATGGTCTGTGCAGGAGATGCCCTGGTGGTCTCCTCGGCTGATCAAGACACAAACGAAAATGTCATAGCCTTTGTGCTCTTTGAGTGTCGCCACATCATTCAACATACACATCATAGAATCCACATTCAGGAAGAGGTGGCAACGAACTTCAAAACGCAGTGTCCTGAAGGTGTCGGCCAGCATTCCTGGAGAGCGAAAAGCAAGCAAAAAAGAAGGAAAGGTGGGTTGATCTATTTCCACATGCAGATTTGGGTTTTACAGAACCAGACTGTCATCTCAGCAAATTGGGTACAGGCACACAGCTTGCCTATACCAGGGCTTTAGGAACACAGTCTTAGAATCACAGATTCATAAAATAATAGAATTGGAAGAGATCACATGAGCTATGTAGTCCAAGCAGGAAAAGGACAATCAAAATATCCCCGGCAGATGGCCAATCCAGCCTCTGTTTAAAAGCCTCCAAGAAAGGAGTTTCCACCAGACTCCAAGGCAGAGAGTTCCACTGCTGAACAGCTCTTACAGTCAGGAAGTTCTTCCTAATGTTCAAGTGGAATCTCCTTTCCTGTAATTGGAACCCATTGCTCATTGTCTTAGTTTCCAAGGCAGCAGAAAACAAGCCTGCTCCCTCTTCCTTATGGCATACGTAGCTATCATGTTTCCTCTCAACCTTCTCTTCTGCAACCTAAACATAACCAGGTCTTTAAGACACTCTTCATAGAGCAGAGTCTCTACACCAGTGTTTCTCAACCTTCCTAATGCCATGACCCCTTAACACAGTTCCTTATGTTGTGGTGACCCCCCCAAACATAAAATCATTTTCATTGCTACTTCATAACTTTAATTTTGCTACTGTTATCAATTGTAAGAGCCCCCGGTGGCGCAGTGGGTTAAAGCACTGAGCTGCTGAGCTTGTTGATCGAAAGGTCGCAGGTTCGATTCCGGGGAGCGGCGTGAGCTTCCGCTGTCAGCCCTAGCTTCTGCCAACCTAAGATCTGGCCCCATGCACATAAACATTAATCCACTGATTTTACATTTACAAGATAATCTCTGCCATCTATCTAACAGTCATGAAATAAAAAGGGAAATGAATGGAGAAGGGAGGCTGGGTGAAGAAATGCAAGCCCTGAAGAGCAGCCTGTTCTTTGTCCAACCTGTGGGATAGGTTGACCCTCCTTTTTTCCTAAGATGATTCTCCCTGGATGGTGAGGCGGTAAAGCTTTGCCCTGGTCTCTGGTTTTACTGGCTGCTAATTCTTCAGTTTTGCCATTCCAAGGCAACTGTGGGCCTAGCCAGCAGAGGGCAATATTGCATAATTAATACCGACCCCATTCACTGTAAAACCATCCTCTGCATAGGCCTTGCCTAAGAAAGCCCTATAAAATTCATAAAGTAAAGGCAAAGGTTTCCCCTTGTCATTAAGTCTAGTGACTGACTCTGGGGGGTGGTGCTCAGCTTCATTTCTGAGCCAAAGAGCCGGCATTGTCCGTAGACGCCTCCAAGGACATGTGGTTGGCATGACTGCATGGAGCGTTGTTACTTTCCCACAGAAGTGGTACCTATTGATCTCATATTTGCATGTTTTCAAACTGCAAGGTTGGCAGGAGCTGGGGCTAACAGTGGGAGCTCACCCTGCTCCCCACATCTGAACCGCCAACCTTTCAGTCAGCAAGTCCCGCAACTCAGCTATTTAACCCTGTGTGCCACCAGGGGCTATAAAATTCATAAAGTTACAATAAAACAAGTGACTTGGAGGGAATCATAGAATCAAAGCGTTGGAAGAGACCTCATGGGTCATCCAGTCCAACCCTCTGCCAAGCATCAGGAATATTGCATTCAAAGCACCCCTGACAGATGGCCATCTAGCCTCTGTTTAAAAACCTCCAAAGAAGGAGCCTCCACCGCACTCTGGGGCAGAGAGTTCCACTGCTGAACAGCTCTCACAGTCAGGAAGTTCTTCCTCATGTTCAGATGGAATCTCCTTTCATGTAGTTTGAAGCAGGCAGGCAGGAAAATGGGTGCACACACATGTTCACACACACACAACACCCAAATGGGAGCAGCAGCACAGTACAAACACTGCAGTCTGATTTCTAAATAAATGGTGACATAAAACTTCACATAAAATAAGTTTACCTGTGGGATTATTAACACAATGCAAGACATGCTGAGGAATTATTATTTCTTACCTCTTCCACTGTTTTCCTCTAGCTAGCTAGCTATCCACAGACAGATACATACATGAAGATATTTTACATAAAAGAATCTCTCTTCTGTGTGTAATATATATGGAATACTCAAAACCTCCTGCTTTTTTGGTATTTTTTTTCTTGATTATTGACTTAAAGAGAAAAATCATATAAATTTCCCCTAGGCTGCCATGGTGGGTGACTGGGAAGGAAGCCTATTTCATGCTTGAAGAAACCATTTGGACGGTATCCAGCTCTATTTTCCTGAGGCCATGAGTAGTAATTTCCTCCCAAAGATTCGTGGGCTCTAAAAGAAGTTAGCTGTGCCATCATGGTCTCATCTTGCAAATGAATCTTCTAATAGGATGTCCTCCAAGTGAACTTGGTATGAAATCAGACAGCAAGACTGCTCTCCTAGGGAATCAACCCCAGTAAAAGTGAATCCTATTTCTGGACAAACATACTGTTCTGTGGAACATTCCTGAATGGGAGCTTGAGTCCTACACTTCCCTGGATTACACTCTTGAGCCACATGCTCTTATGTATGATCCAGGTGTGAAACGTGGCCCTCCAGATGTTTTGGCCCATAACTCCCATCAGTTGTAGAAAGCACAGGTGGAAATCAAAGCTAATGGAGATGTAGTCTAACAGCATCTGAAGGGTCCTCAACTAGCTTGTCTCATCTGAAAGGCATTAGGCCTTTGTGGCTTTTGACAAAATCAGTAAAATAACAGCATCCTCAGGCACATCTAGGGGTTGTTTTAGACTATTTCCTATTTCTTTACTACCCATTCTCAAAAGAATATTGAAGCAGTGCAGAAAGCATGAGAGATGAAGCCCATTTGTGTCTTATTTACACTAATACAAGAGCACAGTTTGAAAACATTTGTTTCTTTAGACTACAATACGGATTATGCCAGCTGGGAGATTCTGGGAGTTCGAAGGCCCAAAAGTACATTTTACTAGCTCCATTGTTGTTGTTCATTCGTTCAGTCATTTCTGACTCTTCATGATCTCATGGACCAGCCCACGCCAGAGCTCCCTGTCGGCCGTCACCACCCCCAGCTCCTTCAAGGTCAATCCAGTCACTCCATCCATCTTGGCCTTGGTTGGTCCCTCTTCCTTTTTCCTTCCATTTTCACCAGCATCATTCTCTTCTCCAAGCTTTCCTGCCTTCTCATGATGTGGCCAAAGTACTTCATCTTGGCTTCTACTATCCTTCCCTCCAATGAGCACTCAGTCTGTATTTCCTGAAGTATGGACTGGTTGGATCTTCTCGTGGTCCAAAGCACTGTTAGAACTTTCCTCCAGCACCACAGTTCAAAAGCATCTATCTTTCTTCACTCAGTCTTCCCTACGGTCCAGCTCTCACATCCGTAGGTGACTACGGGGAATACCATTGCTTTAACTATGCGGATCTTTGTTACCAGTGTGATGTTTCTACTCTTCACTATTTTATCGAGATTGGTCCTTGCTCTCCTCCCAAGAAGTAAGCATCTCCTGTTTTCCTGGCTGCAGTCTGAGTCTGCAGTAATCTTTGCACCTAGAAATACAAAGTCTGGCACTGCCTCCACGTTTTCTCCCATTGTAGCAATTTCAATTGCCCGGGTGCTATTTCACAATAACAAAAAAAACCAGCACTATCACAGAGAAGAGAAACTGGTCAATGATCCCACGGGGAACTGCACAGTTTGCAGAAGTAGAAAAACCTGTGAGAGGAAAAGATGCTCCGGAAAACTGAATCCTCAGTGCGCTCTGACTTTAGAGGAGTGGAGAAGAGAAATATGGTGATGAAAGGAACTAAATGATAAAAATTTTGAATCCTGTAGAAAAGGAAATGCTCCCAAAGCTGCAATATCCTGTTGCAGACTCCACTTCTCTTGACAAGTCCAGTAATGAAAATCTACCATTGATGATAGATAGATACGTTTTATTGATTGGCCTATTGGCTGTATCAAAACATTTAACACATAACATATTTAACACATAACACATTTAACACATAGTCATACAACATACAACGCTCGGTAAAAAAAATCTACCATTGGTATGCAGTTATGCTTCTGTTATGAGGAACTTCATAACTCTGTCGCTTTAGGATAAGCAATGCTCCCCTTCTTTCTTTCTGCCCAGACATTACCCTTTTTCTGTCAAAAGTAAATGCAACTGACTTCCTGAATTTTGAAGATGTCCCCTCAAGTTTCGAAAAGTTAGGACTTAATCTCTTACGATCTCTGCAAGTACCTGAGTGACAGAACCTTCAAGTCAACTAACACAAACTTTTGTAAACTCTACTCTTACAATAACCACACAGAAACATTCTGACAATACATGCCATCTGTGCATACCAACATGTCTCCACAGTTGCTGTGGACAAGAAACAAGAGAAAGAAGCTCATCATCTTCTCTTTCTCCCTCTGCATTAAAGCTCCCTAAGGCACCAAGCAGCCCCAGCCTCTCTTGCTCTGCATTTGTTATTTTTAGCTACTCCGGTGTTTCCAAGGCCATGTTTCAAGCCCTCAAGAGATTATTTTCTTGTTTCTGCTTATGTAAATGACTCATGGGATTCTCTCAAAGTGATCACAAGAAAGAAAGAAAAACTATGCAAATGATTGTCTAGTTGCACTCTCTAGAAAGGTTTGCATCTGCATGATCTTATTTTTTTTTAAGAAAAGAAAACGGAATTGTTTATTTTTAGAGAAAATAAACCCCTCGGGAAGACCTTCAAACACACTGAAGAAAAGGATGTGGACAGAAAAACAAGAAACCTTAGGCTCTAACTACAAAGCTAAGAGACTATTTCACATTGGATAGATCAGCCTGAAAATAAAACCCTAATCTCTAGTGACACACATGAAGTTGCAAATATGGACGAGAGCCTGTTTTACCCAAGAATTGGCAAAGTAGTTAAAATGTGAATGAGCAATTAAGAAAGTTCAAGTAAGGTTATCTCAGGCAATTCTAATCTGGATCAAACTTCTGATTCAGGCACCTTCTACACTGCCATACAATGCAGATGATCAAAGCACACAATCCACATTATCTGCTTTGAACTGTGTTATATAAATCTACACTGCTATATCATGAAAAATAGACATGATAATTATAACTTTGTACACTGCCTCTTTCCTTATCTCTCAATTCCTTCCCACTCCTCTGTGACATATTAGAGATGGGTAAAATTTAAATTACTAACAATAACCCCATTCTTCACATTCTCTCCTTTATTTTTCCCCCATTTATTTTGTACCCTAAGTTTCCATTTTCCCTGTGTGTATGCAAAAAAAACCCAAAAAAACAACAAAACCCTATAAATGTTTAACAAAAATTATAAATATAAAAGTTCATCTTCTTCCTGACTCACAGAAACAGGTATTAAAAGTTCCTGCTGCCACTCATGATATACTGGGTGATTGTGTCTTGTACAGGAGTCAATTAAGCAGAAAGTTACTTTATTTAAAGCAGTGGTTCCCAACCTGTGGTCCACAAGAACAAAAATATGGTCTGTGGCCTCACCATTACCACAATGTCACCTCAAAACCACATGGCAATGAGACGGACTGGTTCCACGAAACCCTCTAATAGTGCCAAGGCAACGGGGATGTCGGGAGGGGAGAGGCTGACTAGCCACACAAGAGTACTACTACCACATCAGCTCTAGATTATTAAATATGGTTTTCTGTGGGCGAGCAAATGGCGACTACTGGATRGCATATGTTCTGTATCAGAAACTAGAGCTGATGTGGCCTATCCAATGCAATTTTCTGAATCAGCACCTCAAATAACCAAACCGAATCTAAAGTTGACCAAAAACTGATTTGTAACCCTTTTGGTACTAATGTTGAAAAGTGGTCCCTGGTCAAAAAAAAAAAAAAAAAAGGTTGGAAACCACTGATGTCCTAAGTTTCTTAAATGTTGGGTGCTGTAGTCCCWCTCATCTAGAATAAACCAGGTTGTGAGTGAAAGCTGATAGTACAGAGAAATTCAGTTTTCCCCAACACTTACCTCCATCATTCCCAATGCAATCTATAATCAGGCACACTCCTAAGGGCTGGCTCTGCATTTTGTACTTGCTAATCACCTGCAAAGATAACAAAAAATATAATTGACCCACAGGCTTCCTCCTACTTTTTGCTCTCTCTACACTTGACAGTACTTCCCTGTCTTCTTGCCAGACTATGTAACTCAGTTATTTCATCTGAATGACAGAAAACTTTTAGCAACAGAGGTACTGGCAGTGGAATAGATATTTGGAATTAGTGTCTCTTGTCAACTATATAAAGTAAAAGTAATATAAAGTATTGCGTTCTGAGGCTTCGGCCCGTGTAAGCCGCATCGAGTCCTTCGGGAGATGCTAGCGGGGTACAAATATAGTTAATAAATCTGGAGAAGTCACTGCCTTGAGATCCTACACTATCCAGCAACGTGTAGGAATTCTCCTGGTGGAATTCTTCTAGGACACTAAGGTTTGTGGTTTGGTTGTGATGACTCCCAACTTACGAATGGCCAGTCTTTGGCTGGGATTGGAGCTTGGAGACGCATCTGGCTATGCCCTATAGCCAGACTTCTTTTTCTGAGATTTACTAGGGTCTTAATGGGTGATGCCATCGTTCCACATCTGCCTAAGTACCATAGCCAGATGTTATTCATGGAATGGCTGTCCACAGAGGCTATAGGAGCCAAACCAGGAGGGAGGAAGAGAATACTCAATTCTGCCACACACACTGAAAGGCATGTGCAGATGTAAGGTGATGAAAATGGTCTTTCCCACTTCCATTTGCAGGCCCCTCCCCTCGGCTAGCGGAAATGAAAATGTTTCAGATCACCAACAAATGGAAGGCACCCTCATTTTAAGAGCATCGAAAACTATGAAAACATTGAAAACTAATTAGTTGCTTTATGACTTTTGTGTACTCCATGAGGTTAAAACACATTTCGATGTTCAGAGAAATGTCTTTAAGATCAGGAATTAAAATGTGTGGTCCACCAGATGTTGCTGAACTGCAGTTCCCATCATTCTTCACCACTGGTTATGTTGCCTGAAGCTGATGAAAGTCGCTGTCAAGCAACATCTGGATGGTCATAAATTTTCCGACCATGTCATAACATTAATTGCATTTTAATGGATTTTTACTTTGAACAAAAGAGGACTGCATGGTAGCATGAAAGGATATTATACAATACCTGCATGGCAGATCCTCCTGTTTCTGGTATCGATATGTGAATGGGTTCAGCTGAAGACAAAAAATGCAATGTTGTTATCAGCAGTATACTTGTAATCCCCCACAGCATCAGTTTTAGGCAGTTTTAAAACACAAACATTTTAGATAGTATATGGGATACTAAAGCAGCCTGGATGCAATTTTATGGTATCCTATCCTGCTCTAAAATCAGTTATGGATTAAAGTTACAGGTACCCTGTCCAAATCCAATTTAGCAACCTTACTCTATGGCCCCTTCTACACTGCCATATAATCCAGATTATAAAAGTAGATAATCCACATTATCTGCTTTGAACTGGATTATATGTAGACTGCCATATAATCCAGTTCAAAGCACATAATTTGGATTGTATATGGCAGTGTAGAAGAGGCCATAGAGAAAAGGGGAAAGCAGACAAGCCTGGCACACCAGCAGCTCTCCTAGCAGATTCATAAATACAGCCACCAAAATCAAAACCATTATAAAAATGAAAACTATGGTGAAAGTAAAAAAATATCCTTGCCTATACTGTGGGAGAAACTTTCAAGTGGTCTTTAGGAGGTTTTCGTTTACTTATGCAATGCTTACTTGCCCTGATCGTTTCATTTCACATGGGCACACTGTTAGCTTTGGATAAATACTTTGATAAAACATGCTGAACTGCCCTTCTTTTTTGAGCTGTGGGAATTGATTCCTACTCTTTCTGTATTATTTTTACCTCTGGTACCCAATTTTCTGTTAAAAGAAAAAATACCTTCACGAACTTCGATAGACTTGTAAATGCTGCTCAGAAGTAACTCCTATTAAGTTCAGTGGCAGGTCCCATTAGGTTCAGAGGTAAATGTATGAAGGATTGGCTGGGGATCATGTGACCCTTCCAAAGATGTCAGATTCTAACAACTATCAGCTCCTACCACCATAGCCGATAACAAGAGATAATGAAAAGAGCTATTTGTCAACATCTTGGTGGGAATAGATTCTCCACCATTGCTGTAAGGATTGATAGACCTTACCTTGAACCACACCGGCTCCATTGAGCGCCTTTCCTTTGTTCTGCAAATAGATTTATTTAAAAAGACATCAAATCATTATTTTTCACTAATAATGTACCACTATGGCCTTTTGAAGACTCAAGGAATTGTGTTGGCAATGAAGGCACAAAGTCCTTGAGCTGATGATTAATAGGAAAGTGATTGAAAACATTAACAGCCAAGTGTAACAATGGCCTTAATATGAAACAACATTATGGAGATAGCGGTTTCAACCACTACATCTCTAAAACTAATATTATAGAACTGGAAAAGAAGCAGAATAAGGTGATGAAAATGATCACGGGGAAAATCTTCCCTAAGAGGAAAGAGTGTTTTTGAAAAGTTTATTTTTAAAAGGAAAATGTGTAGGGGGGGTTGATGGGGGTTTATTTAATTATTCAAACAGTGTGGAGACAGATCAGAGATTTCTCTCCTTTTCCTTTCTCCTTCCTTCTCAACCTAAGGATCATGCAACAGATTTGAATCTGAGTAGACTCTGAACTGAGGAAACAAAAGGCTTTGCCACTTACAATATATGCATGAAACTCGCTAGAAGAGGATGTGGCAACGCTCTATTTCTAGCACCTGTTCAAACACTACCAGAAATGAGATGCTTGTCTAAATAAGCCTTTGGTCTCATCCAGAAGGTGTATTCTTGTATTGGAGCCCCTGGTGGCGCAGTGGGTTAAACCCCTGTGCCGCAGGACTGAAGACTGACAGGTCACAGTTGTAGGTCAAAATACCTGGGGATCCACAGGATGAGAACCACTGCTCTAGAGATTTAATGAAATTTCTGGCAGAGAATTAAGATGGCTATGTTATGTTGAATAGAGTTAGTAAAGTCCTAATATAACCATTTGGTCAATCCACAATCATTTGTGGCTTTTCCCTCAATATATTGATATTCTGTGCTTGGAAAAATCCTTTATCTTGAAACCATGTTTGGGAACAATTTCAGTATCTGGAATTGTCCTGCACTTACCACTTGAGGGTCAGCAAGGGACAGCTTAGGAAATGTTGCCTGCAGGGTGTTTGCACAGATGGGCGGATGCACCAGAGCTGAAAATTAAACGGAGGCTCTCATAAACACCACGAAGGCAGTCATTCCCTAGAGCTAATGCCTTCCTACTTGACCCCCATGTCATCTTTGACATCTGCACCGATTATGGAACATCTGGTCCTTCAGATGTTTACAGGCAAGAAATTCTACCAAACCTAGCCAGAACAGGAAATATTACCCACCCCTGCGGAGAACATTCTTAATATTTTCACTGAAAAAGAGACCCCATGCCACATCCTGAAACATAATATAACCTTTAAAAAGGTTTTTAAAAACACAAGAGTTATAGTATCACAATATAGTATTAGCCTTGTATCCACTGATTTGATATCCTTAATTACCCACACTCCAAAAATACTACCCCAAAAGTGTTTGCGGGCCTATTTAGACCCTCCAGTGCTATTCTATGGTATGCACTAGCATAATCAAAATATGGAACAGGAGACGGAAGGGATGAAGCCAGCAGGTAAATCCCTGCTAAGTTTCCTTCCTATGATTTGAACAGTATTACAGGGTGAACCTCTGAACTGTAGTATCACTAATATTGAGAATGAACACTGGAAATTCCAGAATGAAAAGTGGAAAGGATTTCTGTACTCTTAGTCATTCTTTAGATGGGGAAAACTTCATAAGGCATTCTTTGCATGACAAGAAGCACCTGCTGATAGTTCCACTTTCACACAAGCAACTAAAAACACAGGAGCCCTCTCCAGTTTTCGTTCTGACAATTCATACTACTCCAGTGGCTCCCAGTCTTTGGTCCTCTAGGTGTTTTGGTCCTCAGCTCCCAGAATTCTTGACAGCTGGCTAATCTAGCAAAGATTTCTTGGAGTTGAAGTACCAAACCCCTGAAGGACCAAAGGTTGGGAGCCAATGCTTATGTAGTGGTATTTTGACACAAATTTTTGATGGTAAGAAGTTGGTGGTACTGTGGAAAGGCTGGATGACTCTCTAGTTTCAGAATTATAAAATTTACAGATCTGGAAAAAGCACAGCAATTTAACAGTGTTTGTCACAGAATGATACATTCATTACTAGCAATATATTATTACTAGCTGTCAAATTCATTTAGAGACCCTGACTGTATTTAATAATAAGAGTAAGAGTTCATGTCAATGTGAGATATGCAAGATGATTTCCCCACTTATGGAGGCCTCGGAACTTTGCCCAGGGGAACCAGCCAAGAAAACCAAACAGTAAAGCAAGAACATCTTACCTTCCTGTTTGAACTTCTGGATTTTTTTTGCCAAGTCTTTCCTGTGAATGTGTAAGAAGCAATTTTCTATCAAATCCAGTTGATTTGGTGACACCAGATCTAGCTTCTCAAGGTCATTTATAATTGTCAAGAAACTCTAGAAAAAGTCAAAACCCATGCATTAAACAGCAGACCTTTGCAAAACTGAATGGTAAACCAGAGAGAGAGAGAGAGAAGAACACAAAGAGGTTTTAATTTAAGCTATCTGGGGATTCAAAAACATATTTTGTTTTGTTTCTATGCACTTGAAGGGGACAACAGTGGGGGTGTTTCCTGTGTTTCCTACACTAGTGAATTCATTTGTTCCCCTATCCACATCTTGCCACCCTAGTCCTACTTTAAGCCTTAAAAGAGATGTTTAGATCTCCTATTTTACCAATGTTGAATTGACTTCAAGACAAAGTAACCTCTGGTGTCAAATAGACAACATAGGAAAGTCACAGCTGACCAAGGTCTGACTCCAGGTTCACTGAGGGTAGAGGGAGGCCAAAGGGAGTGAAGTGGAAAAATAATCTAACAGCAACACTGAATCTGATATATACTACCATATATATATATAAAAATGTGGATATTTCCTAGCGCTCTTATCCATGCTAAATAAATCAGATTCTTCTTCTTTCACCCTCCCCCTTTCCTTTTTACACTGAAAATTATAGCACAACTATCTTTAAAAAAATGCAGCTAGATTCATCATCTCAGACCCATAATCACATCCTTCCCCAACAGTGCGTCTACTAGATATAAGGATAATGGGTAATACAGTCAAAAGGATCACTGCAAACCCTTCATGACGTCAGGCAAATCATTCCATGAAAAAGAGGTAACACAGATGGGACATTCAGGCTCTGAGGCCAAATCCATTTCCCCCAGCAGTTCCCATTACAGTCCTTCAAACTTCTCCACAGGGCCTCTATTCCCATGCCACCACTGAATCATAGACTCCTACAGTTGGAAGACACCTTATGGGCCATCCAGTGCAACTCCCTGCCAAGAAGCAGGGAAATCACATTCAAGGCACCCCCGACAGATGGCCATCCAACCTCTGCTTAAAAGCCTCCAAAGGAGCTTCCATCACACTCCGGGGCAGAGAGTTCCACTGCTGAACAGCTCTCATGGTCTCACAGCTTCCTCATGTTCAGGTGGAATCTCCACTGTTCCACGTCCTAGTCTCCAGAACAGTAAAAAGCAAGCTTGCTCCCTCCTCACTATGACTTCCCTTCACATATTTATACATGGCCATAAGGTCTCCTCACTTGATGATCTCTCAGGTATTGCCCAGCCTCACTCCCTACTCACATGTTTTAAAGGGTTTTAACTATTTCTGTTGAAGTAAGAAGTAAGAATTTTAAGCTAAAATGTGCTGGCATTTTTATCCTATCTTTCTTCCTGAATGCAAGCAATGGAATGGCACCAAGAACTTCTCTGAAACCGAACTCCATCCTCAAGCTGCAAAAGGTTTCCTACAATTTCCTTAACAAGGCTGACAAAACGTAATTCTTTGAAACAATAATTTGCATTTCTTTCCCCTGCTCAGCCACTGGGAAAGTCTATGTTATACACTGCAATATGTAAGTAAGATAGGGAATTGAAAGGACTTCCCCTGTTACTTCCCCCTCAAATGACCTCACTTTGCAATCACTGCCTCCATATTTTTTGAACTCCTATTCAAGCAGCCTTTCATAATGCAACAAGAAATCCATTTAGATTTGGAACTAATTTCACTGAAAATTTTCAGACCATGGTACAAAACGTAGAAAATGCCCAATCAAAATCAGTTTAAACAATAAATAAACTTAGTGGAGTGGAGGCTCCTTCTTTGGTGACTTTTAAATAGAGGCTGGATGGCCATCTATTGGGGGTGCTTTGAATGCGATTTTCCTGCTTCTTGGCAGGGGTTGGACTGGATGGCCCACTAGTTCTCTTCCAACTCTAGGATTCTAAGACTATATCACATCTTTCACTATACTTGTAAAAGATGCTCAGCACTTGGAAATGATTATAATGACTTATATGAATCAATTACATACATTTTCCCCAAACATACCTTAAGTTGTTATATTTCCCAATTCACTGAAGTTAATCCCACACTTTAGGGGGTTAAATGTTTCTGGAGTGTTGGAATTCATTGGGATACACCATATCTCCACTTATGAGCACATTAGAACCCCAAAATTATCTGGAGGCCCTTCTTTCTGTCTCACCAACTTCTGAGGTTGATTTGGTGGGAACAAGGGAATGGGCCTTTCGGTGGCTGCTCTCAGACATTAGAACTCCCTCCAGAGAAAAACCAGGATTGCCCCAGTCTTTGCTCTCTTTCCCATTGGCAAGTCAAATCATGTTTGCGCCATTAGACGTTTACAGACTGACTACAGTTGGATTTTTAATACTGTGCATTTATGTTTTTAGGGTTTATATATAATCTCTTAATGATTTTTTAACATTTTAATGTTTAAACTTCATAAATTTAATTGTTTTTATTTATTTACACTTCTATTAATAATAGCTTTTGATTTATTTCAATTTTTCTTAGTTAAAATATTTTTTTAGCACCTTGAGTCCCATTATTGGACAAAAGGCGTGCGATAAATGAATCATCATCATCACCCTCCAAAGAAAGTATTTCCTCCTTTCTTTGGCATGTCCTATTTTCCTCTCTCTCTTTGCCCATTTGACTTTCTACACATCTTGCTTCAAGGAGTTTAGTAAGACTGAAGCTATAATTCTGGTGTCAAAAGATACAACGAATTATAATAATGTCCTCTATCTGTGCCTATGTCATCCCTTTAAAAAATCTACTCCAAATTATATACCCTTGGGTTAAAGGAGCAAAACATTTACTCTACCACTGATTGTTGCAGATCATGCTACTGAAAATGAATGAGGACTGCATTCAGTTATACAGAAAAATATTCTGCAAGTACTCAGAGGCACTCAATTCTACATCCTTAATATATTCTTTGATCTTTATAGCCAACTAATTATGAATGCACTTGAATGTGGATCAGTGTCCTCTCCATAAAATTAACACATCATTTCTTATTAATCTTTAACATCACACAATATTAATCTTTAATAAAGAAGGCACTTGAAGAACCAATTAACATTGCAACCCTGCTACTCCCTCTTACGTGCATTTATTGTAACATGCAAGGAATTCTACCTAAGAATTTCATTTTAGAAATGATGGGGAAATTACAGTAGAGAAGTTACCTTTTCTTTTGCCTTCTTCACATTGGATGCACCAAGCTCATTCATCAGAAGAAATCCAAGAGAATGCAAATCATCTTTGCCCATATCTTCATTGATTTCTGCCATCAACACTCTGCAAACATATAGTCACAATCTGCAATTAATTCGGCTTCAGCGAATTTATATTTTCAGATTGGCCCAGTGCTTCTTATTTCATCCTTAAACAGATATGGATTAATTTTTTTGTGCTAATCATTGACCATAATAAATAAATAAATATAAAGCGGACTAATGTTAAATTAATGGCAAGAAACTTAGAATACTTGCTGGAAGGCTCCATGAGTTGTGCAGACTGTTAATGCTAGATTTGAGATGAGTGCCAAAACAAAGATCCGGGTTCTAGTTTTTGCAGCTTGAACACCCACCTCTGTAATTAATATCAGGGTCACAAACCAACATGAAGTCAATAACCCCCTTCCAACTTCCCTTGTTCCAATTTGTCAAAATGGAATAATAGAATAGCGCAACATTATTTGCAGAAGCAGAGGACATACATGAGCAGTGATTCCTGGAAGTGAGCCATGGTCTAATCAGAGATTGGAGAAAAAAATTGTTGGACTACAATTCCTAAGCAACCCCAACCAATTCTCAAAATATCTGAAGATTCTTTATGATGAACATGGGAAATAATGGAATCGGACTGAATTTGTGTCTAGCAGGCAAGCTGGAGGCATTTATTTATGTATTCCAAATGGGAGACAGAAACTACCCATTTAACTTACCTGTACTTTGGTAACATCGGAGGATGTGTGGCCAGATGAGCTTCCACGGTTGTTCTCCCAACTGCCAGGATCTTCTTTAGCAAGTCAAACCTCTTCAGTCTGTATAGCAGTTCAGCCAAGCAGAAAGGAGTCAGCATCTCCCTCTCATTCAGAGCCACCAAGAGCCCCTGAACATCCAGCCCAGGAAGGTTAGGAACAAGATCTTGGCACAAGAAGACCATGGTTTCCTTTTCTTCTGCATCAAGTTCCTGCTCAATCTGATGAAGAAGCCTGATGGGCATCCGATAAACAGTCATCCCAAGCCACTGTTCCTTTTGGTCTTAAACAGGAAAGCCACGTTGGGGACAGGGGCCGTCACTTTTGTTCCTGGTATCTTCCTTCACTTCCTGACTGCAAGGTCTTTGCCTTGGGTTTTTTATCGGGCAAGAAACTTTCTACAAAGAGGAAGCGTCAGAAATGTAGATTACACTATGTGGCAGTGAATCTACTAAGTTCAATGCGAACGCTTACCTTGAAATTATGTTCACTGCTATTTTTAGGTCAAACTCAGAAACTAAATCACACATGTTCAGATTTAGCATTACAAAAGACTCAGGATGAATGAAAAATGGAATCTCCACTTGTAGAAAAGCTCTCTTAAGTTACAAAACTTAGACTGCCAATGGGGAAATGAAACTGACGCGAGCCAAATGTACACAGTGAAAAGAACACAGTAAAAAATGAGAAATCACATGCTGTCAGCTGTTTCCACACAAAGGTGCTCTTTCACTAAAGCTATATATGACTTAGAAAATATTTTCCATGTATATGACACATACTGAGAATATGTATCATATACATACTACTATTACTATTAATTAATTTCAGTAATAAAGGTATTATTAAACATTTGCAAATTAATTTATTTGAAATCATTTAAATATTTTAGATTGACTTTCAGAGTAGAACCTTCCTAGGAAGTATTCATATTGTTTGAAAAAATGGGAAAAATCAAAATAAATACATAAGATTTTAATGATAAGATAATCACAATCCATTAATATCAAACTACAACTAAAGCTATCAGTCCAAAAGTACCGTAAATTTAAAAGAAAGTCACCCCAAGCAAGAGGCCCAGGCGACAAAGAGGAAGAGGAAGATGATAAGGAGGGTGAGGGAGGAAGAAGAGCCACCCCCTCGCCCTCCTTACCATCTTCTTCCTCCTCCTTTTCGCTGCCTGGGGCCTCTTGCGGCTCCTTGGGCTCCCTGCGGCCTTGCGGCATGAGGCACATTCGGCAAAGAGGAGGAGGAAGAAGATGGTAAGGAGGGCGAGGGGAAAGTGAGGGTGCGTCCCTACATCGCAGAATTTCACTTATTGCAGGTAATCTAGGAACATAATACCCGCAAAAAGTGAGGGACCACTGTAAAGCATTCTTATTCCAAATACTGAAGAAAAAAATTGACCATGTTCATTTGACCATGTTCAAATGAAGCTTACCTGGAGAATGAACTTCCATAGATCCAGTGGCTCCTTTTATTCTTTATCCGGATAGTAGATAGTTCCATCTACTATCCAGATAAAGTTTTCAATCCTGAGACTCAGTCCCTGTGGGATCAAGAAGAACAGAAAAAAAGGAATGTTCAAAACCCAAACATTAACAGACTCCGACAGGATATGCCTCAGTGAAGACTCCCACATTCCTCTCATTCCACAGATGCCACAGAGCACAGTCACACTCTTGGATGCATTTGGCAAGCCAAAGATCATCTGCTAGATCTTGATGATCCTGTACTGAAAGCTATCAGACAAGGGTACTGCAAACTACCAGTAGATAAGTACTATGAGATAAGATGTAGGCTATGAGACAAAGAAGATGAAAGTATGCTGTTGTGTGTCTTTTCAAGGCCACTTCTGGCAACCCTCTGAAGACCATATCACAGTGTTTCCTAAGGCTAAGAGTGCATTACTTCCTCAAAGTTATCACGCAGTGGGTTTTCAAGGCCAAGTGAAGATTCAGTCCCTAGTCTCCAGAGTCACAGTCCAACACTCAAACCAATATGCCACATCAACTCCTCAAACTCTTCAAGAGCAAAACCTTACAGCTTGCCAGCCAGAACATTAATCTATCCTTTCCACCTTCTACATGGATTGTTTCTCCTTCTTTTATTAGCTAGTCAGATTTTGTAGTCACTAAACACGTTTAGTCCTCACTGGGAAGTTTGGTGATTTCTTGGTTTCAGAGGTTCCTGGATCTTTAGTAAACTTTGGAAGTAGTTCCCAGTCTGTTGATATCTTTCCTGGGGCCAATGTCACTCTGAATACAGAAAACAATTGCAATGATCCCTCCACATTTGCTGAGGTTATAGGCACAGAACCCCCCATAACCTCAGCAAATGGGGAAGTGAAAATAACATGAATTAAAGATGCTATTTTTACCTTAAAGAACATCTCTCTAGAAACCCCTAAGTCCACTAGGACTATTCTATAGTCTGCCAGAGAGGTGTGATCACAGAGTCGCGCTGGAGGACCTTGAGCAATCATAAAAAATACAGCTCAACAAAATGAATTCTTGGCATTTTGGTTTTTAGGCTTGTTCCTTGATTTATCGGGAATCCTGATTTTGCATTGAATAGACCGCATCAACTCTGGTTTCTTAAATATGGTTATCATGATTTTCTATGGGTGATCAGATAATGCCTAGTAGAAAGCATATGTTCTATGTATTGTTGAAGGCTTTCATGACCGGAATCACTGGGTTGTTGTAGGTTTTTTCAGGCTATATGGCCATGTTCTAGAGGCATTCTCTCCTGATATTTCGCCTGCATCTATGGCAAGCATCCTCACTACCTCTGAGGAGCTTGCCATAGATGCAGGTGAAACGTCAGAAGATAATGCCTCTAGAACATGGCCATATAGCCTGAAAAAACCTACAACAACCCAGCATATGTTCTGTATCTCAAAAACTAGAGATCATGGGGGGAAACTGGTACCATTTTTTGAATGAGCAGGTCAAATATACCCAGAAACAGGGCAAAATGTGTACTGGTCACATTGCAAAAAGAAACAAAAACTGGATGGTGTGTGAGGTTCAATAAAAACAGGTATTATGTTGCAACCTGTGCAACATAACTCAGGAAAGAAGTGGGTGTACATGTTACATTAAACTTACAAGTGGGCCAAAGCCATGGGGGGGGGGGGCACTACTTCCAGAATTAAATGGAGAAGGAAGCTGAATAGTATGGTATTACTCAGAAGTACAGCCTTGAGCCACAAGGAGGGACAGGTAAGACTTAAAATTATCATCATCCTATGTTTTGTTGCATTGTGAGTCGCTGGTTATGTTTGGATGTCATGTAGCTAGAATTCTTGTATCTTATGAAAGAGGAAGCACACTAATGCCCAGTCCCCAGATACTTCCGCTGCTTATAATGGGAACTCACTGTGATGTTCTGAACTCAACCAACTCAAGACAAGGCTTTCTACAGGAACTGTATAGCCTCAGATTTCTTCTTGAATAGATGCTGCCAGGGAAATTAAAAAAAAACAGGAAGAAAAAGCAGGGAGAGGAGCTAGTCCTCCGGGGCGGCTACAATGGCGGTGCAGGCAGATTGGGCGCGGGGAGGCCGCTGCTGAGGGAAGCAGGAAAGGCCACACTGGGGATCTTCTCGGTGGTGGCCCCACGGCTGTGGAACTCCCTCCCCGGTGACATCAGAACAGCCCCCTCACTCTTAAGTATCAGGAAGTATCTTAAGACCTGGCTATTTAAGCAAGCCTTTGGGGATTAATATGACCCGTAAGTATGATAGAAGAACGCCTCAATGTTTACAAAGCTCATTTGGCACTAGGCTTTTGATATGCTTGATATGTTTTAATAATTTGAATTACTATTTTAATATGTATGTTTTTAGTTTTATAATATTGCATTTTACTAACATCGTTATTGTCTGAATCTGGTATTGAAATATTGTCATAGTTTATAAGTTGCCCTGAGTCCCCTTCGGGGGTGAGAAGGACAGGGTATAAGTACAGTAAACAAACAAACAAATATGGAAACACAAAAACAGCTGCCATCTTTCTCATACCTCAAAATGTGTCCTTTATAGGTAACTTGCAAAATTAGTTTATCAAGCAATCTGAAACATTTCTCATCAGTTCTTAAAATACCAAGGGAGTGGGGTGTAGTAGTTTGAGCATTCGACTATGGGAACATCTACACTGTAGAATCAGTTCAGTTTAGCACCACTTGAGCTGCCATGGCTCAATGTGATGGAATCACAAGAGTTGTAGTTTGGTGAGGCTCCAGCACACTTTGGCAGAGAAGGCTAAAGACTTTGGAAGAATACAACACTTAGAATCCCATAGCGCTGAGCCATGGCAGTTAAAGTGGGTTCAAGCTGCATTAATTCTATAGTGTGGATGTCCAAAACACCTAGAGGGCCGAAGTTTGCCCATGCCTGGTGTAGATGCGTTTTACCACTGTGTAGACCAGGGTTCAAATTTCTGCTCAGTCATGGAAATACTCTGGGTGCCTTTGGTCAAGTCATTCTCTCTGCAAAAAGATACTAACTCTAAACAAGTTGTGAAAAGTAAACAACCTCTTGACATAAATGGGAAACACACAACAATCCTGGAGTGCAGCTTGCAACCGCTCAATGCTATGAAATCACGAGAGTTGTAGTTTTACCAAAGAGTGCTGCTGCCTCACCAAACTAACAACTCCTAGGAGACCATAGCACTGGATCATGGCACTTAAAAGTGAGGTCAAACCACATTCATTCTATAGTGTAGAGCCACCAATCTCTGACTTGCCAAGTCATTTGCTTTCAAGACAGATTAGTAAAGAATATAATCTTTTTTAAAACCCTAAATGGCTCCTTTGAAGCCTAGATGCGTTAGGACTCCCTTTTATGTTAAAGCAGCAAGCCTTCATTTTCAAAGAGGAAGAAGCTGCTCAGTTTCCTGGTTTCCATGTGTAAACAAGAATCTGTTTGTTTGTTTTTAATTTCCTGAAACTGCTGTTCCTCCTCCTCCTCCTCTTTCTTTCAAGTGGCACCCACAAGAAAAAGGGAACAAAAGAAAAGATCCTTGCTGGGGTTTTCCACTTATTTCCTCCCTTCTGCTGATAGTACTACGTAACATGATTTTTGTTCCTGTGTTATAAAGGTCATTTTCTAATTGGTTCAATCATTTAAAAACATGGCAAAAGTTTATTACACTGCAAAAAAAAATGTTTTTTTGCGAGATCTTGTTATATGTATTGTCGAAGGCTTTCACTACCTCACTACCTCTGAGGATGCCTGCCATAGATGCAGGTGAAATATCAGGAGAAAATGCCTCTAGAACATGGCCATATAGCCCGGAAAACCTACAACAACCCAGATCCTGTTATAGTTTTTCCTTTAGTTTTTCAATGAATATCTCATTGAATCTCAACCAATCCAATCTACTTTGTGGCAGACACAAAACGAAGTTTCTGGAGTAGAACAACTACTTTCAAAATAAGTATAGAACAATTAAACAGGAAATAACACTTTCAAACCAGGAACAGAAAAAAAATTCAAATGTGGTTACATAGTGATGAGGACATGGCTGGGATTTATCATTATCCCCGTCAGGGAAACTCTCAAGAAAAACCTTCATGGGTTAGTAACTCATTGTGACTCACAATGAGACAGGGTGCATCTACAGGCCCTTCTAGACAGGCCTTAAACACCAGGACCGGATCCCAGGTTTTCTGTTTATCCCAGATTATCTGGCAGTGTGGACTCATATAATCTAATTTAAAACAGAAAACCTGGGATCAGCTCCTGGGACATAGGGCCTGTCTGGAGGGTCCCTACACTATAGAACAGGCATAGACAAACTTTGGGTGGGGGTGTGTGTGTGATAAAGATGGAAAAAAAGGGGAAAGGTTTGGCTTCGTCCATTCCACAGGGAGTTTTTTTAAATTAAATATTATATTTTTCTCCCATTTTTCAAGAATTCTCGCAGCTTTCCAGATGATTAATCTTCTGCCTGAATTATTCTTTTCCCTGCTGACTGTTAGGAATTGTGCGAGTTGAAGTCCAAAACACTTGAAGGCCAAAGTTCGTCCATGCCTGCTGTATAATGAACGCAATCTGACCCCACTAACTGCCATGGCTCAATGGTATGGAATCATGGGAGTGAGGAGCCGTGATGGCGCAATGGGTTAAACCAGTGGTTCTCAACCTGAGGGTCCCCAGATGTTTTGGCCTACAACTCCCAGAAATCCCAGCCAGTTTACTAGATGTTAGGATTTCTGGGAGTTGAAGGCCAAGACATCTGGGGACCCACAGGTTGAGAACCACTGGGTTAAACGCTTGTGCCAGCTGAACTGCTGATCTGAAGGTTGACGGTTCAGATCTGTCGAAAGGGTGATTTCCTGTCTGTCAGCTCCATCTTCTCATACGGGGACATGAGAGAAGCCTCCTCCAGAATGGTTGCCTCCTTCAGAATGGTAACACATCCAGGAGTCCCTTGGGCAACATCCTTGCGGACAGCAAATTCTCTCACATTAGAAGTGACTTGTAGTATATTCTCAATCCACGTCTGACACACACAAACAGCACTCTTTGACAGAGAAGGCAAAAAGACCTTGTAAAACTACAGCTCCCAGGATTCCATAGCACTGAATCCTGGCAGTTCAAGAGGGGGTCAAACTGCATTAAATGCAGTGTTTCCCAACATGTCTCAGGCCCTTTCTAACCTGCCATATAATCCAGCGTGCAGCAGCCAGGTTGCTAACAGGAGCGGCGCTCAGGGAGCACACAACTCCTCTGCTGCGCCAGCTCCACTGGCTGCCAGTTTGCTACCGGGCCCAATTCAAAGTGCTGGCTTTAGCCTATAGAGCCCAAACGGTTCTGGCCCAGCCTACCTGTCTGATGGACATATCTCCTTCTGTGAACCATCTAGTTAAGATCATCTGAGGAGGCCCTGCTCTCGATCCCGTCTGCTTCGCAAGCACGCTTGGCGGGGACAAGAGACAGGGCCTTCTCTGTGGTGGCCCCTTGGCTGTGGAACTCCCTGCCTAGGGATATTAGATCAGCCCCCTCCCTCCTGACCTTTCGTAAGAGAGTGAAAACCTGGCTCTTCGAGCAGGCATTCGGAACCCCGGAATAGATAAGTCAAGCTTGAGATGGAGAATGACCCAGGAACGGCCAAGACGATGAAATGGACGAGGATTGGAATGAGAGGATATAGCTCTTTTTAAATTGTTATTGCACTGTCTTTTTTGTCTAAATGCACTTAATTGTTTTTGCTTTTGTATTGTATTGATGGCATCGAATTGTGCCGATATGTAGACCGCCCTGAGTCGCCTGCGGGCTGATATGGGCGGGATATAAGTGATGTAAATAAATAAATAAATAAATAAATAAAATCAGATAATCCAGTGGTTCTCAACCTTGGGTCCCCAGATGTTTTTGGCCTGGCCTACAACTCTCAGAAATCCCAGCCAGTTTACCAGCTGTTAGGATTTCTGGGAGTTGAAGGCTAAAACATCTGGGGACCCATAAACTGAGAACCACTGAACTGGATTATGAGTTTACACTGCCGTAGAATCCTGTTCTAAGCAGATAATCTGGATTGTATATGGCAGTGGAGATAGGGCCAAAGTGCCAAAAATAAGATGGCTGTCTTTGAATTCACAGCTGTGCCTTGGAAACTGCGTGACCAGGCCTAGTCTCACCTCCCACGCCTTAAAAGCCTCCCTTTTTGTCCTTTAGGGCTGTTTTTTTTTTCCCCTCAGAGAGAGACGGAAAACAACTCAGTTTCCCTCGTGATATCAGCGACCACAAAACACCTTTGACTAAGAGCTCCACAATGAGGAAACAACACGGCGCGAGGGAAACCACAACAAAAGCCCCGCCCCGCGCGCGCGCCTGGATGCGCGCGCAGCTTCTTGCCCTCCTCGGGAAGCCACTTCCGCGTGCCGGAAAAGTCTTTCCAAAATAAGTTGCGCCTTAAAGGGGCCGCTGAGCTGAGCCCTTTTTGCACTGAAGCAAGACAAGCATTGTTGTAGTATTAATAACTAGCCGTCCCCTGTCACGTGTTGCTGTGGCCCAGTCTGTGTATATGTGCTTTGTTTGTGCATATTTTTGTGTATATATGTGTGTGTGTGGTTTTGCGCATGCGTTGTAATGTATTTTTTTTCTTTTTTTGGCTTTTTAAATCTCTTCTGCTGTGTTTTGCAGTGTTTTTATGAGTGATGGTCACTCATTGGCCTGATAGGTGTCTTCTGTCCACATTTGGTGTCAATTCGTCCAGTGGTTTTTGAGTTATGTTAATCCCACAAACGAACATTATATTTTTATTTATATAAGATTAAAGATTAATAATGTATTAATAACTAATAAACTAATAACGAGAGCAATGGCTTCAAAGTACAGGAAAGGAGATACCATCTGAACATGCGGAAGGACTTCCTGACTGTGAGAGTTGTTCAGCAGTGGAACTCTCTGCCCTGGAGTGTGGTGGAGGCTCCTTCTTTGGAGGTTTTAAGCAGAGGCTGGATGGCCATCTGTCGTGGGTGCTTTGAATGCAGTTTTCTTGCTTCTTGGCAGAAGGGTTGGACTGGATGGCCCATGAGGAAGAACTTCCTGACTGTGAGAGCCGTTCGGCAGTGGAACTCTCTGCCCCGGAGTGTGGTGGAGGCTCCTTCTTTGGAAGCTTTTAAGCAGAGGCTGGATGGCCATCTGTCAGGGGTGATTTGAATGCAATATTCCTGCTTTTTTGCAGGGGGTTGGACTGGAGGGCCCATGAGGTCTCTTCCAACCCTATGATTCTACTGTGAGAGCCGTTCAGCAGTGGAACTCTCTGCCCCGGAGAGTGTTGGAGGCTCCTTCTTTGGAAGCTTTTAAACAGAGGCTGGGTGGCCATCTGTCAGGGGTGCTTTAAATGCAATATTCCTGCTTTTTGGCAGGGTGTTGGACTGGATGGCCCATGAGGTCTTTTCCAACTCTTTGATTCTAATGTATCAATAACTAATAATGTTCATTAATGTGGCATTAATAGATTATTAATAATTGTAATGTATTTAATAATGTCAATCAATAGTCTTGACACAGTTTGGCCACACTTGAATTGCCAGGGCTCACTGCTGTGAATTCCTGGGAGTAAAGAGAAAAGGCACTGAATTTGGAAAACTACATCTCCCAGGATCCGTGGTGTTGTTCCGCAAAACAATGTGGAGGCCGCTCTCCCCGGAAGTCAATGCTGGGAACTGTAGTTTGACAAAGCCTGGAGCCTTCTCTGCCAAAGATCGCCTGTGCCTCGCCAAGGCGATCGCCTGGCAGTTCGAACTGGGTTCAAAGTGCACCCATGCTACAATGTTGAGTCACTCCAGTTTGAAAATAAAGTGCCTTTCTTCGAAGGATCAAAAAGGAGGGGCTCGATCTGTTCTTTCGCCCCGCTCTCTTTCCCATGAAGGAGGAAGGAAGGACACACACACACATCCGCTTGATCCTCTCCTCCTTCCCCTCGTTCCTTCTTTCTCTCCCTCTCTCTCTCTCTCTCTCCTTCTAGAGAATCAGCTGCTACTCACAGGCAACCCGATCGTCCCTCTCAAGATGGCAGCACCCCTCGCAGTTTGGCCAGTGACGCGGGAGGGAGGCTTTCGCTTTCCGAGAAAGAGGCCTGGACGGGGAAGAAGGGGAGGAGGAGGAGGAGGAGGAGGGAGTGCCGCGAAGAGGGAGCGCCATCCCGCCACCGGCCACAAGGGGCGCCCGCCTTCTACACTCTTCAGTACTGATGATCGTGCCATTACTGCTCAAGCAGGGAGCTTTGAGATGGTTGAATAGAAGCTCTAGGTCAGTGGTTCTCAACCTTCCTAATGCCACGACCCCTTAATACACTTCCTCATGTTATGGTGACCCCCAACCATAAAATTAGTTTTGTTGCTCCACCAATGATGGAATTGCTGCTGTTATGAATCATAATGTAAATATCTGGTATGCAGGATGTATTTTCATTCACTGGACCAAAATTTGGCACAAATACCAATATACCCAAATTTGAATACTGGTGGGGTTGGGGGAGGGTTGATTTTGTCATTTGGGAGTTGTAGTTGCTGGGATTTATAGTTCACTACAATCAAAGAGCATTCTGAACTCCACCACAATGGAATTGACCAAACTCGACACACAGAACTCCCATGACCAACAGAAAATACTGGAAGGGTTTAGTGGGCAGTGACCTTGAGTTTTGGAGTTGTAGTTCATCTACATCCAGAGAACATTGTGGACTCAAACAATGATGGATCTGGATCAAACTTGGTACAAATACTCAATATGCCCAAATGTGAACACTGGTAAAGTTTGGAGAAAATAGACCTTGCCATTTGGGAGTTGTAGTGGTTGGGATTTATAGTTTACCCACAACAAAATAGCATTCTGAACCCAACCAACAATAGAATTGGACCAAATTTTCCACACAGAACCCCCATGACCAACAGAAAATACTATGTTTTCTGATAGTCTTTGGCAACCCCTCTGACACCCCCTCGCAACCCCCATGGGGGTCCCAGCCCCCAGGTTGAGAAACGCTGCTCTACAGTGTGAATAGAAGATGCACTGGGTTGCTGTGAGTTTTCCAGGCAGGATCTTCATCACAAACGTGGAGGCCGTGACAGACTTTGTATTTCTAGGTGCAAAGATTACTGCAGACGCAGACTGCAGCCAGAAAATCAGAAGACGCTTACTTCTTGGGAGGAGGGCAATGACCAATCTCGATAAAATAGTAAAGATTAGAGACATCACACTGGCAACCAAGATCCGCCTAGTCAAAGCCATGGTATTCCCTGTAGTAACCTACGGATGTGAGAGCTGGACCTTAGGGAAGGCTGAGCGAAGGTAGATAGATGCTTTTGAACTGTGGTGCTGGAGGAAAGTTCTGAGAGTGCCTTGGACCAAACCAGTCCATACTCCAGGAAATAAAGCCCGACTGCTCACTGGAGGGAAGGGTATTAGAGGCAAAGATGAAATATTGTGGTCACAGAATGAGAAGACAGGAAAGCTTGGAGAAGAAAATGATGCTGGGAAAAATGGAAGGAAAAAGGAGGAGGGGCCAACCAAGGGCAAGATGGATGGATGGCTTTACTTACTTAGGCAATCCCTCATAGTCCGAGGATGATGGTCCTCCAAGGTCAGTGTCCTGGCAGTGGGTTCGTAGGTGATTGTGGAGCCCAATTCTTGATCTGCATCTTCTCCCGCAGTGAGGGGATTGGTTTCCAGGTGGGAGGCGGTCCCGGTTGGGATTGGCTTGACGCGCCTTCCTCTTGGCACGTTTCTCTCTTTCGCCCTTCATTCGTGCCTCTTCAAATTCTACAGCACTGCTGGTCACAGCTGACCTCCAGCTGGAGCGCTCAAGGGCCAGGGCTTCCAAGTTCTCAGTGTCTATGCCAGAGGTTTTAAGATTAGCTTTGAGCCCATCCTTAAATCTCTTTTCCTGCCCACCAACTTTCCCTTTTCCATTCTTGAGTTCGGAATAGAGCAACTGCTTTGGGAGACGGTGGTCGGGCATCTGGACAACATGGCCGGTCCAGCGGAGCTGATGGCAGAGGACCATCGCTTCAATGCTGGTGGTCTTTGCTTCTTCCAGCACACTGACGTTTGTCCCTGTCTTCCCAAGAGATTTGCAGGATTTTCCGGAGGCAGCACTGATGGAATCGTTCCAGGAGTTGCATGTGACGTCTGTAGACAGTCCACGTTTCGCAGGCATATAGCAGGGTTGGGAGGACAATAGCTTTATAAACAAGCACCTTGGTATCCCTGCGGATAGCATCCGTGAAGTGACTGGATTAAACTTGAAGGAGCTGGGGGCAGTGACAGCCGACAGGGAACTATCGCGCAGGCTGGTCCATGAGGTCACAAAAAGTTGGAAACGACTGAACGAATGAACAACAACAACAATCTTCATCACACTAGAGAAAAAAAAATCAACTTAGTCATGGCAGTCCAAAGTGGTTTCAAACTGTCTGGTCAGAATTAAGCAGGATGGCCTTTCTGGGAATCTCTTCGTCTTCCAGTACAAATTCCAAGCAAGTAGTTTTCATGTCTTTGCTTTGTTGCGTCCAAAATAATTGTTACATGTTTCCAAATATTTTTTTGATTTAACATTTCCACATAAAGTAAACATAAAATGCATACTAAAAAAGTGAGGGTAGGGAAAAGACAGGAAAGGAAGGAAAAAAATAATTGGGGGTAGTAATAAAATAGCAATGTATGTGGTTTAAAAGTTATATTGTATTTTTCGTTTGTGTTTAAAGACATGAGACAAACCTTTTGTTTTCTAAATATATATTCCATTTATGTAATATAAGGCATATGTATATTGTAATATAAGTCATCTATATAAATAAAAATGTAATGTTTGTTTGTTTGTGGGATTAACATAACTCAAAAACCACTGGATGAATTGACACCAAATTTGGCCACAAGACACCTACTAACCCAAGGAGTGACCATCACTCAAAAAATTGAGTTTGTCATTTGGGAGTTGTAGTTGCTGGGATTTATAGTTAACCTACAATCAAAGAGCATTCTGAACTCCACCAATGATGGAATTGAACCAATCTTGGCACACAAGACTCCCATGACCAACAGAAAATGCTCGAAAGGTTTGATGGGCATTGACATTGAGTTTGGGAATTGTAGTACATCTACATCCAGAGAGCACTGTGGACTCAAACAATTATGGATCTGGACCAAACTTGGCACGAGTATACCATATGCCCAACTAGGAACACAGATGGAGCTTGGGGGAAATAGACCTTGACATTTGGGAGTTGTAGTTACTAGGATTTATAGTTCACCTACAATCTGAACCCCACGAATGATAGAATTGGGGCAAACTTCCCAAACAGAACCCCCATGACCAATAGAAAATACTTAAGGCCATCCAGTCCATGTCCCTTCACCAGGGCAAGAAAACGTAATCAAATACTGTTTACCCACAAGCATAAAGAAATTACATATATTAGAAACCAACACTTGCTCATTACTTTATTTTCCAGATCACCAGACTGGGCCACAGCAACGTGTGGCAGGGACGGCTAATCATTTAATAAGATTTAAACTGTAATAATAATAATAATTATATATATATATATATATATATATATATATATATATATATGAGTCTTTAACTGCTAACTGCAATTTGGTTCCTCCATGTTGCTTGCTCAAACATTCCAACCTTAATTGCAAATATTTACACACATAAGAAATAATTAACCATTTCCCTAGTCCGAAGTCCAGATGATCACGTACCAAATTGAAATTGTAAGCTCTGAGACATAAAGCAGCTGTCTCCAGCTAAACCCATGTCACTTTTACTTCATATTATTTGCTTTAACTTAACTGTGTTATGTGATTTCAGTTCCACTAAAACCACAGGTTTGGGGCCTGGAGTGCCAAGTTTCCAAAGAATTAGATAAGACACAGCTGGGCTGAAGGCAAAGTCAAAAGCTTTATTCTCAGTGGCCAGAGAAGATGTCAGCAAAGACAGCACTGCAAAGAACTGACATATCTCAATACAAACATCTGGAGTTTTGGAGTTGGATGTCATATGTATACAGATGACGTTCAACTCTGTCACTCCTTTCCACCTGCTGTGAAGGAGGCTGTTCAGGTCCCGATCCGGTGCTTGGCAGCTGTGACAGTCTGGATGAGGGCAAACAAATTGAAATTGAATCCAGACAAGACAGAGGTCCTCCTGGTCAGTCGGAAGGCCGAACAGATTATAGGGTTACAGCCTGTGTTGGATGGGGTTACACTCTCTCTGAAGACACGGGTTCACATTTTAGGAGTTCTCCTGGATTAATTGTTGAGCCTGGAACCCCAGGTTTTGGCGATGGCCAGCGGAACAGTCACACAATTAAAACTTGTGTGCCAGCTGCGCCCATACTTTGGGAAGTCAGACTTGGTCACGGTGGTCCATGCTCTGGTTACATCCTGAATAGATTACTGCAACATGCTCTATGTGGAGTTGCCTTTGAAGACTGTTCAGAAGCTCCAAATGGTCCAGCAGGCGGCAGCCAGATTGCTCACTGGAGCTATGTACAGGGAGGGCACCCCCCTCCCCCGTTACGTCAACTCCACTGGCTGCCAGTCTGCTACCGAGCACAATTCAAAGTACTGGCTTTAGCCTATAAAGTCCTAAATGGTTCCAGTCCAGCTTACCTGTCCAAGTTGATCTCCCCCTATGAGCCATCTTGGAGATTTAAGATAACCCAGGGAGGCCCTGCTCTTGCTCTCGCCTCCTTCACAGGTACTGGTGGGGACGAGAGACAGGGCCTTCTCAGTGGTGGCCCCTCAGCTGTGGAACTCTCTCCCCAGCTATGTTAGATCAACCCCCTCCCTCCTGACCTTCAGAAAGAGTGTGCAAATGTGGCTCTGGGATCAAGCCTTCAGGGAAGAACCATAGTGCAATAGATGGACTGGAATTATATGTCATAATAACTAACTTTGGCCACATTATGAGGAGACAGCAAAGCCCCATTACGCTGGGGAAAGTGGAAGGGAAAAGGAAGAGAGGCCGACCAAGGGCAAGATGGATGGATGGCATCCTTGAAGTGACTGGTCTGACCTTGAAGGAGCTGGGGGTGGTGACGGCCGACAGGGAGCTCTGGCGTGGGCTGGTCCATGAGGTCACGAAGAGTCGGAGACGACTGAACGAATGAACAACAACAACTAACGGAACGATCTGGATTATGATTGTGGATAGCGTGGTTTTATAGTGATTGTAATGTTTTTAAAAGGTTTTAATGTATTTTAATCTTGATCTTATTTTTTAAATTCAAATGTTTAATTGTATATTGTTGTTAAGGCATTGAATGATTGTCTATCTGTAAGCCGCCTTGAATCCACCGGGGTAGAGAAAGGTGGGATATAAATATAGTAAATAAAATAATAAATAAACATACAATATTTATAGTCATTGACAGCTATTTGTCTACTGCACTGGCCCCTGATAGGCTCAGAAAATGTCTGGCTAAGATCTATTCCTGAGTGATCCAGGACTCCGTCCGATGTCATCACTGCTTGCTTTCCACAAACTTTAATAAACAGTGATTGATTCCCCCCCCCCCCCCAAAGTGTTTATTTTTTTCAAAAAAAAATCACACCAAGAGAAAAGAAGGGTAGGAGAGCTCTGGGTAGTAAAGTAGGACTATATCAATATTTTTCTATGTCACCGAGGAAGAGGAAAGGATTTGACGGGGAAGAGAAGTCTTAGAATTATTCAATCTATATCTTCATCTCAAGTACTATTATACACATTGTCTACATTTTTGAAAATTCAATATATCCTCTATAACAGAAAAGAACACACTCTTGTCATCCAACATCAAGACTGGTGATCATGACTTCCCATACTGCCCGATGTTCTTCCTATCTTCTCTTCTAGTTTTTTACATGTCTTTTATCTAATTTTAATTATTGCCATAGAAATCTAAAAATTAAATTCCATCAGTTAGTAAATTAATATTGTGTGGGTGAAACTTCACTGTTACATTGTAATATTTTCTTCTTTTTTAAACACCACACAAACTTTATGTATTTGGGTGTGTCTGTGTATGTGTGTTTTGAAATATTTAAATAACAAAGTTTGTAAATAACAAAGTATTCTAGTTAAAGAGTACTAACAAGTTTCTATGGATTGCCACCTTGTTGTGGTGAGTGGGCTTGCATTTTCCAATTAACCAACCACCACATATTAAAAAACTCATGCACAGGCGTCTTCCAAGAACTTGGAAGGCCATCATACTCGGACAGCAAGCATGTAAGTAAGTAAGTAAGTAAGTAAGTAAGTAAGTAAACAAGCCAATTAAGTCTCTAAAATCTCTTGAATGTAAAGTATATAAATAGTATAAAATGTATCTATATATTAATACTATTTTTAGTCAACAAATTCTGCTGTTGTCATCTTCCTTTGTTTCTTTATAAATTAAATAAAGGGTTTCAATTTTTCCTGAAGTTTCTGTGTATTTATTTATTGTAGAACTAAAGTTAATTTAGCCATTTAAAAAACTTTTATCATCCAATCTTCCGAAGTTGGTAGGTTTTGTTGTTTCTGTAGTTTTGCATATTAATTTAATTATTTTGAAAAGTGTGTTGGTTTATCAATCCACTCATGAGAAGGGCGCAATCAGAAATGAATGTGATGGGGAAATCAATTATGGATTTAATATTCCAGCTCCAGCTAATATGATGGGGTTAGTCCAGATAAATAAAGGGTGCATAAAGTGA
Source organism: Anolis sagrei ordinatus (assembly GCF_025583915.1). Taxonomy (NCBI): domain Eukaryota; kingdom Metazoa; phylum Chordata; class Lepidosauria; order Squamata; family Anolidae; genus Anolis; species Anolis sagrei. Next base: position 186,080,221 of record NW_026844366.1, read on the forward strand.
TGGCCCTCCAGCAAAGGATTGCCGCCTTGTCGGGGCGCTGGAGCTTGAGCACCTCAATGATGTCATGAGCGAAACCGTGAAGGGCCACCCAAGACGGGACGGTTGTAGCAGAGAGGTCAGACCAAGCGTGATCCCTGGGGAAGGCAATGGCAAACCACTCCAGTATCCTTGCCAAGAAAACTAAATGGACCAGTACAACCAGAGATGCTACTGGGGAGGAGCAGAGGATAAGTTCAACTAGCCCCAGATGTGATGACGCAGCTAGCTCAAAGCCGAAAGGAAGGCTAGCGGCCAACGGTACTGGAGGTGAACGACGAATCCGATGCTCTAAAGATCAACACACCATAGGAACCTGGAATGTAAGATCTATGAGCCAGGGCAAATTGGATGTTGTTATTGGCGAGATGTCAAGACTAAAGATAGACATTCTGGGGGTCAGCGAACTGAAGTGGACTGGAATGGGCCACTTCACATCAGGTGACCACCAGATCTACTACTGCGGACAAGAGGAACATCGAAGAAATGGAGTAGCCTTCATAATTAATAAGAAATTCGCTAAAGCGGTGCTTGGATACAACCCAAAAAATGACAGAATGATCTCAATTCGAGTGCAAGGAAAGCCTTTCAACATTACAGTGATCCAAATATATGCCCCAACCACAGCTGCTGAAGAAGCAGAAGTAGATCAGTTCTATGAGGATCTGCAGGACCTACTGGATAATACACCAAAAAGAGACATTATTTTCATTACAGGAGACTGGAATGCCAAGGTGGGAAGTCAAATGACAACTGGGATCACAGGAAAGCATGGTCTGGGAGAACAAAATGAAGCGGGACGCAGGCTGATAGAATTTTGCCAGGAAAACTCGCTGTGTATAACGAATACTCTCTTCCAACAACCTAAAAGACGGCTTTATACATGGACCTCACCAGATGGTCAACACCGAAATCAGATTGACTACATCCTTTGCAGCCAAAGGTGGCGGACATCCATCCAGTCGGTGAAAACAAGACTGGGGCTGACTGTAGCTCAGATCACGAACTTCTTATTGCCCAATTTAGAATAAAACTAAAGAGATCAGGGAAAATACACAGACCAGTTAGATATGATCTCACTAACATTCCTAGCGAATATACAGTGGAAGTGAAGAACAGATTTGAAGGACCAGATTTAGTAAACAGAGTCCCAGAAGAACTATGGACAGAAGTCAGCGACATTGTTCAGGAGGCGGCAACAAAGTACGTCCCAAAGAAAAAGAAAACCAAGAAGGCAAAATGGTTGTCTGCTGAGACACTGGAAGTAGCCCAAGAAAGGAGGAAAGCAAAAGGAAACAGTGAAAAGGGGAGCTATGCCCAGTTAAATGCGCAATTCCAGAGGTTAGCCAGAAGAGATAAGGAACTATTTTTAAATAAGCAATGCATGGAAGTGGAGGAAGACAACAGAATAGGAAGGACAAGAGACCTCTTCCAGAAAATTAGAAACATTGGAGGTAAATTTCAGGCAAAAATTGGTATGATAAGAAACAAAGATGGCAGGGACCTAACAGAAGCTGAAGAGATCAAGAGAAGGTGGCGAGACTATACAGAAGATCTGTATAGGAAGGATAATAATATCGAGGATAGTTTTGACGATGTGGTGAATGAATTAGAACCAGACATCCTGAGGAGTGAGGTTGAATGGGCCTTAAGAAGCATTGCTAACAACAAGGCAGCAGGAGACGACGGGATCCCAGCTGAACTGTTTAAAATCTTAAAAGATGATGCCGTCAAGGTGATGCATGCCATATGCCAGCAAATATGGAAAACACAAGAATGGCCATCAGACTGGAAAAAATCAACTTATATCCCCATACCAAAAAAGGGAAATGCGAAAGACTGCTCAAACTTCCGTACAGTGGCCCTTATTTCTCATGCCAGTAAGGTAATGCTCAAGATCCTGCAAGGAAGACTCCAGCAATATGGAGCGAGAGTTGCCAGATGTTCAAGCTGGGTTTAGAAAAGGCAGAGGAACGAGAGACCAGATTGCCAATATCCGCTGGATAATGGAGAAAGGCAGGGAGTTTCAGAAAAACATCTATTTCTGCTTCATTGACTATTCTAAAGCCTTCGACTGTGTGGATCATAATAAATTGTGGCAAGTTCTTGGTGGGATGGGCATAGCCCCACCTTGTCTCTCTCCTGAGGAATCTGTACAAAGGACCAAGTAGCAACAGTAAAACTGACCATGGAACAACAGACTGGTTCAAGATTGGGAAAGGCGTACGGCAGGGTTGTTTACTCTCACCCAACCTATTCAACTTGTATGCAGAACACATCATGCGATGTGCGGGGCTTGATGAATGCAAGGCTGGGGTGAAAATTGCTGGAAGAAACATTAACAAACTTAGATATGCAGATGACACCACTCTGATGGCCGAAAGCGAGGAGGAGCTGAGGAGCCTTCTAATCAAGGTGAAAGAAGAAAGCGCAAAAGCCGGGTTGCAGCTAAACGTCAAAAAAAACCAAGATTATGGCAACAAGAATGATTGACAACTGGAAAATAGAGGGAGAAACAGTGGAGGCCGTGACAGACTTTGTATTTCTAGGTGCAAAGATTACTGCAGATGCAGACTGTAGCCAGGAAATCAGAAGACGCTTACTTCTTGGGAGGAGAGCAATGTCCAATCTCGATAAAATAGTAAAGAGTAGAGACATCAGACTGGCAACAAAGATCCGCCTAGTCAAAGCCATGGTATGCCCTGTAGTAACCTACGGATGTGAGAGCTGGACCTTAGGGAAGGCTGAGCGAAGGAAGAGCGATGCTTTTGAGCTGTGGTGTTGGAGGAAAGTGCTGAGAGTGCCTTGGACTGCGAGAAGATCCAACCAGTCCATCCTCCAGGAAATAAAGCCCGACTGCTCACTGGAGGGAAAGATACTAGAGAGAAAGTTGAAGTACTTTGGCCACATCATGAGGAGACAGCAAAGCCTAGAGAAGACAATTATGCTGGGGAAAGTGGAAGGCAAAAGGAAGAGGGGCCGACCAAGGGCAAGATGGATGGATGGCATCCTTGAAGTGACTGGACTGACCTTGAGGGAGCTGGGGGTGGTAACGGCTGACAGGGAGCTCTGGCGTAGGCTGGTCCATGAGGTCACGAAGAGTTGGAGACGACTGAACGAATGAACAACAACAACAAAGTGATGGCCATCTCAGTGGGTGTTACTAGGGTGGGTCTGGTTTGTGGGTATGGAAGAGGAAGTATTCCCAGAGATAACTTAGATCATATCAGGTGCAACAGGAAAAAGACCCAGGGGTTCTTATGCAAGTCCATTGTGTATTCCCCTTGCGTCTCCTGGTTCATTGTGAAAGGATTATGATAATTTTGGAAATCATTTCCTGAAATCCAAAGTGTGGTGGGGCATCATTCCAAGAAAATTCATAAGATGTTATTACAGGGTAAAATGAAAAGGCAATGTAGGCACGCTGTATGTTCCAGTAGAGCCATGGCTCATCATTCATAGTCATGAAAGCAAATATAGAATCCCTGATGGATAACAATCCAGCTTTTGATTCTTCTGCATCATAACACTTCAGATATTTGAAGACTGCTGTCAACTCTCCCTATAATCTGTTTGTCTCTGGGATAAACACACACAGCAATTTTGACGCTCTGCATGGGTCCTTCATTAGGTAACGTCAAGTTAGATAACTGTGAGAAAAGAACATTTGTTCTCTTGCCATTGTTTTATAAACATCTGTTATGTAATTCCTCTTCTGCAATTGTGTTCTCGTGTTTGTACAACAGACCATCCTGTGATCACATTTCTCTACTTTTTGTAATAAGGAGTTATTATTGAAAAGAAATAAAACCTGATCATAGAAATAAAGCAGGCTTTGCATATATTGATCTCCTTGTTGTTCAGTTTGCATGTACTGTATTTCACACAATAAGAACTTCAGTTTCCTATACAGCATGACAGTTACATAAGTTGTCCCACAGTGGCCTAAAAGCAGGCATAACTGCGGTCATGGTGTACTGAATTGTGCTTTAAAGTCTTCCTCCTGGGAAAGCGATTATCATAAAAGCTTCCTAACAAATAATGACAATGCTGGCAAACCCCCATGTTTTTCTGCAAAATTCAAAACCATGCCACAGCTGTCTGGCAGAAAAAAGCTCTATCCCAAAGCTATATGTGTAGTCCATTATATTTATTGTAAATAAATTGGTATGTAGGTCCATGGATATTATCTAATAATGCAAAACATTAATGGAGCTGGAAAACAAAGTTGCTATGAAAAGTCAATCCCTACAGGATATCTGCTAAATATTTTTGGAAGGGTTATTTATATATTATTATAGTAATTGCAATGTGTTATAACTACAGACAAAATATATATTGTCTGAAGATATACTGAAATAGGTTTGAAAGGTAAAAATAGAGCAACTACTGTTAAGTAAAGGTAAAGGTTTCCCCTTGACATTAAGTCTAGATGTGTCCGACTCCAGGGTGTGGTGCTCATCTCTATTTCTAAGCCGAAGAGCCGGCATTGTTCATAGATGCCTCCTAGGTCATATGGCTGGCATGACTGCATGGAGCGTCATTACCTTTCTGCTGGACTTATTGCATGTTTTCAAATTGCTAGGCTGGCAGAAGCTGGGACTAACAGTGGGAGATCACACCACTTCCCAGATTCAAACCGCTGATGTTTTGGTCAGCAAGTTCAACATCTCAATAGTTTAACCTGCTGCACCACAGGGGACTCTCTCAACTACCATTAATTGTACCTAAATATTCCTGTATTATCTCAGGATTGTATTCTCAAGATCATAATGGAGCAAAGAAGCCTCAATTCTTCCTTCCTTCCTTCCTTTCTTTGAATGAAACAGATGCTCTTTAAGATACCAGTCTTTTCAAGGTGCCAATAAATAGTATAAAATATATTGAAAGAATAATAAGCAATATTCACACTATCATCAGGAGCCAACACCTTGGGCAAAAGGTAGTAGGCAACCCTACAGAACAGGAGGATAAAAAGTCTAGTTGGAAAGGGCTCCTTAGGCTTCCAATCCTGCCTTTTCCCTCTCTCTGGGAACACTTCTTGCTTGTAGAAAGGGACAAAAATAATCCTGTTAAAATATTATTATTTTATGAAATAATACTAACCCTCTGGTCAACACCAAAGTATGTGTATGTATGTATGTGTGCGTGTGTATATATATATATATATTTACACATACATACATACACATACTTTGGTGTTGACCAGAGGGTTAGTATTATTTCATAAAATACACATACTTTGGTGTTGACCATTAATTGCATATATATATGCAATTAATCTTCAAGTAGAATGCTCATGGTAGGTAGAATACATAGACATTATTAACTAAAACATATTAGCCATATCATCCCAATCAATTATTTGAATTCGTGGGGGGGGGGGGGACCAAAACAGATAAATATTGAAATATCTAGATGACAAAGTAGATGGCAAGTCCATGACTATTTACTTAGAAGGAATTAAATTAAATGAAGTGGGATTTCCTTCCCTGATAAAAAATAACTGGATTGTTGATCAAAAGTACAGTTGGCCCTCTATATCCATGGATTCTGCATCCATTAATTCAACAAACGGAAAGCAGAAAGCTTTTCTTCCAGCTAGCTCTGACTGATAACTAGTCTATTTTTAGACCCCTGTGTCTGGCACAAGGTCTCCTGTTGTTGAGTCCTGTTGTCAGCATAGGAATCTCTAGATCCCTGTAGCTATCAACATTTGCAAACCCTCATCTGTAAAGTGATCACGTTCCCCCTTGCAGTGAAGATACTTTCATTTGTAGGACTGTGGTTGTTACAGTGACAGGAGAGCAACATGGACCTGCTATCTGCAACAGGAAATATATCCACTATAAAGCCAAGTAACCATCAGAATGGTAGTTCAAAATCAATTTCTATTACAGAGCGTTGTTACAAATATTGAGAGAATGTAAGTAAGTTAATCGATGTTTTGTTAGGATGTGAGCAATTTACAACCGTTTTAATTCATTTTAGAGCATGTCTTCTTAGCTGTAATGGGATTGCTTTGAGTAGGAGGAGCTTTATTTAATCTTGTTTTAATTTTTATGATACACAAAATGTACAAATTATAGAAGACATCCCACTATATAATATATCCAAAAATGTAATTGAAAGAGGATAAAAATAGCATTTAAAAAATAATCTACATCAGAATAAAGAAAATGAATACAGTATCTCATAATTTGCAGTTCTAGAATACAACAGATGAAACCATTCTTCATAAAGCCATCTAAGTATATATCCTCTTCATATCTCTGAAAGTCTGGTATTTTGGACATAAGTGCTATTAAGTCATAATTCAATTGCAATATCTTTGGATTTGGCACATTAGCTCTCCAGATCTGCTGGAGAATTTTTTTATTATAAATACTGTATTTATTCTGATAAGAGATGTTAGCATCCTCTTTTCAGAAGAATTTTCTTTTTATGGTCTGACAAACAACTTTCCTTTGTATGCCTGATTTAAGCAGCTGTGCCCCTAAACAACTGGATCCTTTGCCCATTTATTTCTACTCCCACCCTATTTACTTTATTCCCTCTCCTCTCCAAAACACAATCACAATTCCACAAAAGCCATCATTTCCCAATTTAAGTCATCCCAAGACCACAATCAGCTGACTAATTTCCCATTGTTAACTACTTGTGTGCATAAGCCTGTTTCTTTTCTAATGAATAGCATCACATCATATCGACATGTTTTTCTGTTCTGGCATATATCACTGATTTTAAACACTTGTTCTTTTTAAACCTTTTTACATTACTTTCTTTTGGAAATATATCTCCCTATATAAAATCAGAAAAAAATATAGTTTTAAAGAATCTTTTCTGCAGCCTGTAGCTCTCTTGGTTTCATGTATTTGTTTGCTTGTTTGTTTTATATGGTGCCTTTTTCCCAGGACAGGACCCAAAGTAGCTTACAAAGGCAGAAAAGATTACCTGAAATTAGATATTAAAAAAGAAAACACAGTCAAACTATCATCATACTAAAACAATGACCAGACTTCCTAACATGTACGGAAGGCATCTATGCCCATGTTAACTCAGGAATTTGTAAAATATGTTGGCCACATTTATTCCTAGCACTTCAGCAGGAGTTACTACACGAGTTTATTATTTTTAAGATGAAAACATACGCATCTCCTATGCTTTTTAATAGGTACTGGGTGGGTGGGTCACTAGGGGTTTGTCTCCCGAGCTGTTTTTGGCAGAAGGACAACTCTCTCCTCCTAAATCAGAAAGGGACTGAACACCCAACAAAATTCCCTCTTAAAGAGGAAACCAGAGGACTTTTGAGTCAAGTTGTTTTTGAATGTGTTGGGAGAATTTGGTGGAGTGTATGTTTAGCCATCAGGAAGTTGCCCACAGCAGTGTAATTACAGCGTATTTTGTAGCTCTCTCTCTTTCACAGTTATACTGGTAAAGAGAAAGAACATTTAACAATATCTCAATATCCTATTATTCCTTTCTTAGACAACTAGAATTAAATTGCTAAGAACTGACCATTGTATTCACTGCATTTATCAATTTGTTTACACATATTGATCACCCAATATATGAGAGGGAGGTTTTTAAACAAGAAATTGCTTTGATTGTGATGAGAACGGGGGAGGTTATAATTTTTTATGCAGCCTCTGATCTACTAAGGAAGACTCTTTCAAAATAGTGCTTGGCTAATTTTTAAGTATGCTAAGATTTGGAAAATGGCTACTGGGAAAAAAGCACAGAATCCATTGCTTTCCTGGGAGAAAAAAAATAAAGCTTCTCTTGGTTGAATAGAACATGAAACATTTTGCTCACAACTTGAACCTTTAATTGCCTACCAATCCCATCTAAAATTTGCATAGAACTGAACACTGACAAAGCCTTTGCACTCTAGAAAATGTATAAATTTTAGCCAATTTTCAGCAATTTATATCTATTTGGCCATGAAATCTGTGGAAGTAAATATTATCTGGATTATTCCCTGCAGCTTGAGTAGACAGAAAACCATAAACTAAGGTGTAGCAGGTTTCCCCATTTCACTAAGTAGACAGGAAGACAGAAAAAACATAAATAAATATAAAAAAAGATGGAAGTCTTGCTGTGAAAGAGGAAGTGTTGGAGATAGCAACCTTCCCAAGCCTCGTTTATTTAATATTTTGTCTGTTTATAATGTGTTGTTTATTTCCTGAAGTGTATGTCTTCTTTGGTTTGCAGTTTCCTTAGCTCTATGTACTTGAGGCAGTGGGAGGACTGCAGATCATGTGACTGTTTAGAATGCAGTTTAAAGAGGATGACAGTGGAGAAATGACAGTTGAGACTTGAGTCAGTTTCAGTCAATGTCAGTGTAGGAAGTTAGAAAACCAGTTGAGGCTTGAGTCAGCTTGAGTACAGAAGTCTGTTTAGAGTACAGAAGCCAGTGGAGGAAGTTAGAAAACTGTTAAAGATTGAGTTTCCTTGAAAGTAGACTGGTATGAAAGACCAGTTGTACAGAGCAATATAGTATTGAAGAGACAGTTAAAGATACAAACGGAAACGTTTTAAAGTTAATCTGGCAAGAAATGTGTCTGTATATTTAAATAAATGAACTTACGAGTAAAACAAACACATTATTTTAAAGAAGTCTGCTTGAATCTTTGTTTGCTGAGAGTATCGAATAGTAACAAGATATTTATGTGCCCAGTGATCTTCCATTACCCAATAAACTAAAGGAACACTTCCATAACTCTGCTACCCAGTGGGTTATGATCCTAACGGGTCATAATTCCCAACAGGTTATGATCCTGACAGGTCATAATCATAGGTTATGGTCCGAACAGGTCATGATCCATTACCCCAATAGGAAACTTGCTGACACAACTTCAAATGTAGCCCATTAATCTGGAGTCTGGAGCCCTAGTTTTGATCCAGCCACCTCAAAGTCCCTGCCTTCCATAAGGACAAAGGAAACAATACATTAGCATTCTTCATGAACAGCTTTAATAGGATCTTGCCATGCAAAATCAGAACCTGTAAGTGACAGATAATTTAGGAGCAAAAGAAAAAATGTCTTCAGTGATGCCCGTCATCTTTCTTTGGTGGGAAAAATGCATATTCAATTGCAATGGATACCACGAAGGCTGCAAATCCCCACTTGAATCCTTTGCCGAAAACATCCATGAGAGTGACAGGTTTTGCAAAGCCACCCATGTATCGCCATGCTTCATTGCTGCGATAAGAGTAATACAAAGACAAAAGATGAATACAGAACATTTTGCAATGCTATTTACTGGCCTGAAAAATTACCAGTATTTTCTGAAGCAAAATTTTGAGTGAAAAGAGCTGAATGATTTGGCTTGTGTCCTTAAGAATAAGTTTTTGAAGGAAGCTCATGGCTGGTTATTTCCTGTCCTTGCCTCTCACTTGAAAAATCAAAAGATGGTCAGGGAAAATTATGTTGGGTAGAATGTGAGATCCCTGACAGAGAGGAATTGCCTAAAATTGTTTTGAGATAGATTATTTATTTTAATTTTATTTATTATATTTATTTACTATATTTATTTACTTTATTTACTATATTCTCATTCTGAAGGGGACTCAGAGCAGCTTATAGTAGGCAACAATTCAGTGCTGCATAAAGAGACATACAAATAAAAACATATACATATAAGCTCTATTAAAATTTGCAAAAAGAAAGCTTTCAATTACCATTCCCACAAAGTATTTTTTCTGTATTATTCATTATAGTACATATTTTATGTACAGATTGTCAATGGCCTGTGGTTTCTTAATTACAATCTATAACACTATATTCACAAGGCAACATGCAATTTTCCAGGACTGTTCATCATAATCATTATATTTCTGGTACCATTTTGGAATGAAACAGCTTTTGAAAGAACAGCTGTTGACATGCTTAGTGTCATGAGATCTTCTTTCAGATGGTCAAAAATCATTTACTAGGCATTGCAACTCCTCTTGCAACATGGCAATCAGTAAAGTCTCAGGAAACCAGGACATGTGGGCCCCACCCAGTTTGCAGCTCCCAGATTCTTCAAAGCTTCCAATGGGGAAATATTAGCTTAAAGTGTTGCCCAAATTTCCAACCCCCTTGTCTAAACTCTTAAAAATTAGCCATAAGGAAGAACCCACATCCAGCTATAGGGTGAACATGTGCAGTTCTCCACTACACTATAAATGCTGAATATTAATAAGCATTAACTTTTATCTGGGAATAAGTCCCATGTAACTCAACTAAAGTTATATTGAAATGTGCAAAGAACTGGACCATTAGTGTACTGCTGTGGGAGATCCACTTTATGCTTCTGTATATAGAGAGCTCTTTCAGCAGACAAATATTAACATGTGAATAATATTTTTATGGATACTGTCAAAATGCTTTCCAGAGTATCACTCTAAATGGTTCCTAATCCATTACCCCTGCCCCTATGTATTTGTGGCAAGCAGTTCCCTATGTTGGTGAACTGAAGAGGCTGTATTACAAAAGCTTTGTATTGTTCTTTGGATAAAGAACTTCAGAGGCCATATACCTGAAAGATTTTGTAATAGTTCCATTTAGATAAAAAAAATCGGCATTAATAAGTCATGGTATTGGGGGACCAGCCTGCTAATGCCAGTACTAATTGATGTAGAGGTGCTTGATCTAAGAGTACAAAACACTGAATGGAAGAGCACATTAGTAAATAATTAAATGGGACAATGTTTTTCCACTGAGATAGAGCAGCTTCGGTCCAAAATTAATATTTTGTCGGACGAGATGAACTATTATAGTATTAAACCAGCAATCAGCAGAGTTAGGCAAGTAGGATCCTTTTGTAACCATGTAATCTAAAAATAGAAACCTTCTGAATCTTTTTTCTCCTCTCAAATCAATGAAGTCATCCTCAGAACTAATGCTCTCACCATCTGCAGGTTCTCAGTTTGGTGCTTTGTACTTAATGCAGGGAAAGCAGCTGCTTTTAGGGGGTAGAAACCCTGATGTGGGTTTCTAAGGCCCCTTCCACACTTCCATATATCCCAGATTATCTTAGTCCAGATTATCTGGCAGCAGAGACTCATATAATCCAGGGATCAGAACCTGGAATATAAGGACAGTGTAAAAGGGGGCTAAGTGTCTCAAAACATTGTGCTACTAAAATATTTTTTTAAAAGAACTGATGTTATTTACAACAGAAATGGAAAATGTTTGGTCATTGGACTACAATTCTATAGTCCCTGACAGTTAGGCACATGGGTGGGGCTGGTGGGAACAAAAAGCTTAAAATCTTTAGAACCAAAGGCCTCCATATGAGGAAAACCTTGTGGCTGAGAACACATCTGTTGGGTGTGCTTTGAATGTAATTTTCCTGCTTCTTAGCAGGGGGTTGGACTGGATGGTCCATGAGGTCTCTTCCAACTTTATGATTCTATGATTCTACATTAACAATAGCTCTTACCGAAGCCATGGATCCTTGAGTCCCCGCCGAGCCAGCCTTTCTTGGACTACCTCCAGGGGAGTACCTTCTATCTTCCACATTTTGTAATCTGGAAGCTCCATTTTTCCATGACCGTGCTCATGTCCATGTCCCATGTCTCTAGAAAATATTTGTAAAAAGCAGCTCACAAGAGATACTACTAAGATATATTTTGATATTGCATGTAATATTGTCTTCATAAAAATACCTTTTCTCCCTTTTGGCACACAGAGCATCAAACACCATTAGGAAAATTATTTTGAAGAGCATCTTTCTAATACATATAGTTTCAGAAAGACTAGCAACAACTGGATGTGCTGCTTGTCCTAAGGCCCTTTAAGACATAATAGAGAGGAAAAGCTCTCCATTGTGCTACTGCCATTGTTTAGGAGAAATCTGTCACCAGTGTTGTTCCTCACTACTGCTGCTGCTCAACAGCAGTTTAGCATATTTAGTCTGGCTTCTTTGCAAAAGCTTCTCTGCCTGGATCTACACTGCCATATAATCCAATTCAAAGCAGATAATCTGGATTCAGAAACTGGATTATATGGCAATGTAGATGAGGCCTCTGATGTCAGAACAGGAGTACTACTATTAGCATATCCTCTTGCCTAATATAATCCCACCACCATGGAAAGGCTGTGACTTTAGGTGGGACTTCCATAATAGCCATTCATTTATTTGAACAAAATAAATAAAAGACACATACTTATTTTCAGTAGTGTCAGTTTCTAGGCTGAAAATGAAACAAGTATTGCTTCATCTCAACAGTCTTGGAACTGTTCCAGAAGACTAAACGCATTGTTATCTGTTACAGGCTGAGTATCTCTTATCTGAAATGCATGGGACCAGAAGTATTTTGGTTTCCCTCCCCCAGATTCTGGAATACGTGTGTTTGTGTGTGTATACACACACACTATATTTGTATACCACCCCTCTCAGCCCGAAGGCGACTTGAGGTGGTTTACATTTGGCAATCAATGCCCCACAAGATAAAATACAGTCAAAAACAATTACATATAAAATAACCATGTAAGAACAATAAACAATTAACAATTAAAACCATAAAATACAATTCTCAGCATCTCATTAAAATCATTTTCCGTCGCATCGTCTTGTCATTCCATGAGTCTCAATCAGTTATACTGCGTCTGCAAATGCCTGCTTGAATAGCCAGGTTTTAACTCTCTTTCGAAATGTCAGGAGGGAGGGGGGCAATCTAATGTCCCTAGGGAGGGTGTTCCATAGCTGAGGGGCCACCGCTGAGAAGGCCCGTCTCTCGTTCCCGCCAACTGGATCTGCGAGGAAGGCAGGACCGAGGGCAGGGCCTCTCCGGACAATCTTAAACACCTAGATGGTTCATAGGAAGAGATGCGTTTTGACAGGTAAACCGGGTCATATATAGGTATGTATATGTGTGTGTGTGTGTGTATATATATATACACACACACACACACACACACACACACACATACATGCAGAGAGAGAGAGAGAGAGAGAGAAACTGGAGTTGAGTCCCAACTCTAAACACAAAATTAATTTATGTTTCATTTATACTTTACACACATAGCCTGAAGATAACTCTATATACTATACACAATGTTCTTAAGTAATTGTGGGCATGAAGCAAAATGTGTGTTCATGGAACTATAAGAAATGAAATATGTCACTATTTCAGCCACCCATCTGGAAAATTTTGGACTTTGGAATTCTAGATAAGGGATGTTCAACCTGTAATGCACTGGGTATCATTTCCTGGCCATGTAAAGTGCAACAAACAGACTGATAAAAGAGGATGGAAGGGATAGGTTCTTGCTTTTAAAGTTTTTAATGCAATACAACTGTTTTGGTTCACTCCTGACACGATAAATAAATATCTTTAAAAGTAATACAAATCAAGAAGAAATAATACTTCTTCTTGTAAAGAGACAATACAGTATTTATTATTTCAGAACAATTTTAAGTTGCCTTTAAATGCATTAAGTTGCCTTTAAAGAGCCTTGATTTGTTACAATTATTTTTAGACTTAATCTTTATAGGATTTGGATCCCGAAAACTTTGCTGTGCAAAGTCATGAAACATCAATTGCTTGAGAACAAGATGTACTGGCTTGCATTAGTCATACTCCAGATCTGTACATAAAAGAAATTAGAATAGGAGGCTTAAGAGACATTCTGCTCTTGTTTGACTCAGCAGCAAGATAAGCACACAGAAAAGTGCCTGCAAATGTCAGATCTAGAATTGTGCAACTAAAAGGTGACTAGAAAGTTATATTAGCCTCTTTTGATGTTTTAATTCAAACACACTGAAGAGGGGAAGATTGAAGAGGGAAAGTCAGAAAGCGATCATAATATGTATATAACTTACATCAGTATTGAGCAAAAATGTTTTCAGCTCCTGAGGAATTTCAAGTTAAGTTAAATGTGTATTCTAACCTCTGTCCTCGCACACCTTGACAGGTTCTGCTAATGACACTAGCTAGAAAATCACTGAGACATACAAAGAACAAGCATGATGTGTCTGTTGGAGGAACAGTGGCAGCTCATTATTTGTGAACCTATACAACTGTCACAATATGTGGTTGTCAACTGCCACTGCTATGGAGCTTTGTAAAAGTTCTATTTGGGCTTGTTTTACCTGTTTGCTCCAAATATATGCCGAATTCTGCTCAGCACTAAGTCTGTTTCACTAAGCCATTGTCTTCAATTCACTGATACCTTTTTTCTTGAACCCTAAGAGAGGTTAGAAGACAGTTTTGTGTTCCTGATGCAAGTGTGAATTTGGAACAAGGCCAGATCTTATGTTCCTTGCTGTATATGTTCTACACCAAGAGTTGGCCACTGTGGGAGGGGAGGAAAATGAATTATAAAGGTGCCTCCACCCCTTTCGAAAAAGAATCAAACGTTGTTTTTTTTTTTGCCAAAAGTCAATTCCAGTCAACTTCCAGTTCTAAAAAAGGTATTTTTGGAGGCTAAATATGGTTTGGAGGTGCCTAATTTGATAAAAGTGCCTTTCACATCTGTACAGGGCATTTGGGAGATTTTTTTTCTTATAAATATTTGTTTTACCTCCGCGTTGGGGGGTGGCGGCGGCGGCTGAGGGCCACAAAATACCGTGGAGAGGTCTGTGCATCACACCTTGCCCATCCCTTACTCTACAAAGTCCACTGTCTAATATTGATGACCATTCTATTCATCAAATATTGTAAAGCCAAAAGCCAGATATTTTAAAAACATTAGCTTTTAGGATATGCAACGTGCAGGGCTTGACGTATGCAAGGCTGGGGTTAAAATTGTTGGAAGAAACATTAACAACCTTAGATAAGCAGATGATACCACTTTGATGGCCGAAAGCTAGAGGAAATTGAGCATACCTTCATAATACCAGGTGAAAAAAAACAAGTGCGACAAGCTGAGTACAGTTAAACAATAAAATACAACCAGATGACCTAAAAACCTACACTGATGACACAACATGCAATCAGCGTTGAAAAACGGGAGGATGCAAACTTGTATTTCTAGTAGCCAACGATTATTGCAGATGTAGACACAGCCATCAGGAAATCAGAAGCACATTTGCACTTCTGGAAGGAACATGCAATGCCATCTTGATAAAAAGAGGGAGAGTAAAGACATACACACTGTGCACCAAGATCCGCAGTAGTTAAAGCAAATGGATATTCAAACCACGTATCACCCAACTATAATTGTGAAGAGCTGACACATCAAGGAAACGACTGAGCGAAAGAAAATAGCACTGTCATATTGAAGCTAGTGTAATGTTGAAGGAAAATTCCATGAGCAGTGTGAAAGATCAACCATTCCATACTTACGGACAAATAAGCCCGACTAAGCTCACTGGAGGGAAGGATATTTAAAGCAGAGAGACGTTCTTAGACCACGATATGACATAATACAGGAGCTTATATGAATAGCATGATGACTGAGGAAAATGAATGAAAAAGTAAAGAGAGCCAGACCAAATGGCAAGATAGATGATGGATGTATCCTTGAAGTCACTGGCATGATTCTCAAGGAGGTGGGGGTGGTGACAGCCGACAGGGAGCTCTGGCATGGGCTGGTCCATGAGGTCACGAAGAGGCTGAAGTGACTGAATGAATAAACAGCAAAGCCTTTATGAAATGGCTGCTGCATTCTTTATCAGTTGAACCCTCTAACCCAGGGGTCCTCAAACTAACGCCCGGGGGCCAGATGCGGCCCTCCAAGGTCATTTACCCGGCCCTCACTCAGGGTCCACCTAAGTCTGAAATTACTTGAAAGCAAACAACAACAACAACAACAACAACAATCCTATCTGAAAAGCAGGCCCACACTTCCCATTGAAATACTAATAAGTTTATATTTGTTAAAATTGTTCTTCATTTTAATTATTGTATTGTTTTAAAGTGTAAATAAAATATGTGCAGTGTGCATAGAAATTCATTCATGTTTTTTTCAAATTATAATCCGGCCCTCCAACAGTTTGAGGAACTGTGACCCGGCCCTCTGTTAAAAAAGTTTGAGGACCCCTGCTCTAACCCATCATCAAGAACAGCTCACATAAAGGAAGTTACAGCAACCTAAACTCAAGTTACTGAAATCACAAAGGAGGTCTGCCTGCTCTTTTCAGTAGATTGATTTAGTGAAAAGCTTCTCCTTTTTTTTGTCATAATCAATGATGTGATGAGTTTTTGCTAGACCATACTAGAACTGAGAGGTTTGAATTCCCTCTGACTTAGAAACCTCATAGGTCAGACACTATGGATAAAAATAATGCAAAACATTGCCAATGAGGAACTCAAGACCATTCAGAGACTAAAAACCTGAGTAACTGGAGCAACAGAGAGCACAGGCAATGCATAGCCAATCAATATCATGCCCATTTTGTCTGGATTCATTTTCAATCACCTTGCCTAACATCCAGTTGCTGACTATGGCCAAACATTGCTGAAATGCTGAGCAATCTATTGTTGCCTGGAAGTCACTATGCCCAAATCTCTAAATATCTGTGCAGATATATTTTAAGAGACTCAAATAATTTTCTTCACTTTAATGATTAAATTCTGTTGCAAAAGATCATTTCAAATGCTTAATTTTCACCAATCTGCCAGACGATAGCCAACATGTGCATTTATTCAAAATGCTACCATAATATATGTTTCCTTACATCAGAGAATGTGGGATAAAATGAAATCATAATGATAAAGCAGACTAACAAATTCTATTCTGCCAGTCCTGTATATGTGGAGTTAGACTTGAAAAACATACTTGACCCAACTTACATACAAATTCAACTTAAGAACAAACCTATAGAACCTCTAACGTTCATACCAGAATGCCCTCTGGCTTTGGGCCATTCCACACAGCTATATAACCCAGAATATCAAGGCAGATAATCCGGAATATCTCTTTGAACTGGGTAATCTAAGAGCACTTCCAGACAGCATCAAATTGTGGGTTTTCCACAAGGGGCAAAAAAAACCAGGACCTGAAGCAGGTCTGCACACAGACCTGTTGGTCCCAGGATTTCTGCCTGTGACATCCAGACTTGCTGCTTCACTATGGGATTTTGAAGCCTGCAAGATAGCCGCTGCGGGATGTCCACTGGAAATTTTGGCTTTTATTTTAGAAAAAAACCCCTTTAAATACGCAGATACGAATATGCGCATTGTTCATACATTTTGTTCCTGGGTCATATATATCTGTTCCTCATTGCTTTTATTCTGAAAAGATGGGGAAAGTTGACTAGAAAGCGAAAACTTTGTTTTGGCAAGATAAACTTAGTCCTCCACACATTTAATGAAGTTTGTGCACACAAACAAAGTTTGTGTAGTAGTACTACTACTTTTAAAATCAGGACTACACTATTAAACAGGAACAGATACTTTTAAGCCAAGAACAGAATTTCATCATTACTATTATCATTCAGAGATTGCATGGCCATCTGTCCAGACAGGTTTGGTTGTTTACTTGTGCCTGGGAACAACACTGTGATGTTCCTGGGTTATACATGTCTGTTCCTCATTCCTTTTATCATAAAAACACGGGGAAAGTTGATTACATGGCAAAACCTTTGTTTGTGTGTCACAAACTTCATTAAACATATGGAACATGAAGTTTCTCTTGTCAGGATATTTTAGGATACAACCATATTTTAGGATACAACCAGTCAAGATCCAACATGTATAACCCAGGAACAAACCAACATTAAAAATCCCGTATTTTTCGAGTATAGGGACATACAGAGATTTGAATATCTGCATTTTCTGGCCAGAACCGGGATATTCCTGCATTTTTAGACCTTTGTAGCAATTCCTTCTGTGTTTTCAGGGGGTTTCATTTGGCCACCTGCCATTTTGAACCAGGAGCTCCTGGGATAAAGATACTGTATGGATAGGCCCTAGGCTGGTCTCACCTTTGCGTTTTGGCAATAGTATATCTGACCCTATGGAAAGAGGGAAAAGATTGTATAGTAGCACAACTTATGATTTTTCTGCCTACTACCCTACAACAAAAAGAAATAAGACCCCCGCAACCACGATACCGATACCTGTGGTTTCACTTACCTGCATTGAGAGGAAAATGCAATTTGCTAGGTTTTCCAGGCAATTCTATGCTATTCTTCCCCTAAAAGTTGCATACTGTTGCCCTAGAGGACCTAGCAATTTTATAGAAAGGATACCTTGCTATGAATTCCTTAGTCCTCTGAAGTGACTCTATGATATTCTGGGACTGGAAGCCAGATCGTAATATCCATAGTTTCAAGTCCAGCCAGGAACGTATTCTCTGTGGATTACTTATTGTATTACTTCTACCCAGTTCTGCAAGTGCACTGATGTGGGCGAGTGGGCTCAATTTTTGTTCCATTTCAGACAGTGAAATAGTATGGATGAGTCCGGTGACATGTTGCCATATAATACTCTTTGAAAGCAATATATAGCTGCCATATAATCCAGTTCAATGTGGATTTTATACAACTGTGTGGAAGGGGTCCGAGAAGAAGAAGAAGAAGAAGAAGAAGAAGAAGAAGAAGAAGAAGAAGAAGAAGATAATAATAATAATATTGGTAAAGAATCATAAACCTGCAAAGGTAGTGGGAAATGAACACGCAAAAATTCTGCGGGACTTTCAAATACAGACTTACAAAGTTTTGGAACACAATACACTAGACATCACGATTGTGGAAAAGAAAGAAGTTTGGATTATTGATGTCGTCATACCGGGTGACAGTTGCATTGAGGACAAACAACAGGAAAAACTCAGCTGTTATCAGAACCTCAAAATTGAACTGCAAAGGCTCTGGCATAAACCAGTACAGGTGGTCCCAGTGGTCACCGGCACACTGGGTGCTGTGCCAAAAGATCTCAGCCGGCATTTGGAAACAATAAACTGACAAAATCATGATCTGTCAACTGCAAAAGACCACCTTACTTGGATCTGCAGGCATCATTCAAAAATACATCACACAGTCCTAGACGCTTGGGAAGTGTTCGAACAGTGATTTTGTGATAACGAAATCCAGCCTATAGATCTCATTTGCTGTGATATACTGTGATTTTTTGTCAGTAAAATAATAATAATTTTGTTTTTATACCCCGCCTCCATCTCCCCGAAGGGACTCGGGACAGCTTACAAAGGGACAAGCCCAAGAATTACAGATTAAAACAAGCACAATAAAATGCAATCAGCAACAACAAGTCAATATAAACATCATAAACATGCAACATCATAGAAACAATATCATGGCTGAACAACAAATTGATGCTGGGTTTGAGGGCTCAGAGTAAGTATAATGATTCCTAAGTAGAGCCAAGGAAAAGTGCAATTATCAGAGGTCTGGGCTGGAAGGGTAATGCCCTTAGAGTCAGGGGTCCTCAAACTTTTTAAACAGAGGGCCAGGTCACAGTCCCTCAAACTGTTGGAGGGCCGGATTATAATTTGAAAAAAACATGAATGAATTCCTATGAACACGGCACATATCTTATTTGTAGTTCAAAAAACACTTAAAAACAATACAATAATTAAAATGAAGAACAATTTTAACAAATATAAACTTATTAGTATTTCAATGGGAAGTGTGGGCCTGCTTTTGGCTGATGAGATAGGATTGTTGTTGTTGTTGTGTGTGTTCAAGTTGTTTGACCCTGAGTGAGGGCCGGGTAAATGACCTTGGAGGGCTATATCCGGCTCTCGGGCCTTAGTTTGAGGACCCCTGAATTATACATTAAAGTGTCAGAAGCACAGGAAAGGGACCAAACTAAAGTGAAGGAGCTTAGATAAAGTCGGGATGCCTAGTCCAAAGCACAATGGAACAATCCAAGATGGTCCAATGGGCCCTGTTTCATAAAATTGTAGAGTTGGAAGAGACCCATTGGACAATCTTGTCCAACCCCCTGCCAAGAAGCAGGAAAATTGGGTTGTTGTAGGTTTTTTCGGGCTATATGGCCATGTTCTAGAGGCATTCTCTCCTGACGTTTCGCCTGCATCTATGGCAAGCATCCTCAGAGGTTGAGGTCTGTTGGAACTAGGAAAATGGGTTTATATATCTGTGGAATGACCAGGGTGGGACAAAGAATTCTTGTCTGCTGGAGCTAGGTGTGAATGTTTCAACTGACCACCTTGATTAGCATTTGATGGCCTGGCAGTGCCTGGGGCAATCTTTTGTTGAGAGGTGATTGGATGTCATTGTTTGTTTGCTGTTGTAATTTTAGTTTTTTTTAATACTGGTAGCCAGATTTTGTTCATTTTCATGGTTTCTTCCTTTCTGTTGAAATTGTCCACATGCTTGTGGATTTCAATGGCTTCTCTGTGTAGTCTGACATGGTGGTTGTGAGAGTGGTCCAGTAGTCTGACATGGAAAATTGCATTCAAAGCACCCCCGACAGATGGCTATCCAGCCTCTGTTTAAAAGCTTCCAAAGAAGCCTCTCCACCACACTCCGGGGCAGAGTTCCACTGCTGAACGGCTCTCACAGTCAGGAAGTTCTTCCTCATGTTCAGATGGAATCTCCTCTCTTGTAGTTTGAAGCCATTGTTCCATCCTAGTCTCCAGGGAAGCAGAAAACAAACTTGCTCCCTCCTCCCTGTGGCTTCCTCTCACATATTTATACATGGCTATCATATCTCCTCTCAGCCTTCTCTTCTTCAGGCTAAACATGTCCAGCTGAAAAAGTCAGTGGTAGAGTTTTAATCAGGACTGCCCTTACCAAATTGAGACAGTTGGAGGATATTGCAATGAGACTTGTAAGAAGCTGATAAGAGAGTTTATGTAGAATCATAGAATCAAAGAGTTGGAAGAGACCTCATGGGCTATCCAGTCCAACCCCCTGCCAAGAAGCAAGAATATTGCATTTAAATCACCCCTGACAAAGTGCTGGTTTTGACCTACAAACCCTTTACGGCTCCGGCCCAGCATACCTGTCCTAATGTATCTCCTTCTACGTCCCACCTCGGAGTTTGAGATCTGCTGAGGGGGCCCTGCTCTCGGCCCCATCTTTATCGCGAGACTGGTGGGGACGAGGGACAGGGCCTTCTCGGTGGTGGCCCCTCGCCTGTGGAATGCACTCCCCGGGGAAATTAGGACATCAACATCCCTCCTCTCCTTCAGGAAGAAGCTAAAAACCTGGATGTGGGACCAGGCCTTCGGGTAAGCTGGCAGAGGGACAAAGACAACCAATAATGACCAGAGTAGGAAAGGATAATGACAGTGCTAAATGGTTTATGGACTTGGATTTGGTGAACACTGACCACAAGATGTTTGATTGCTGCTAGTATATTGTCTGATTGTTTTAATCAGTTATAACTGTGATATTATGTGGTTATATTTATTTATCGTGTCATCAGCAACCATTGTATTACAATTCTAACGGAGCAAAACAAACACACAGATTAAAAAGAAAAAGGAAAAAGAACACACAGATTTTGCCAATTTGGTATTTGGTTAAATGTCCTTAAATGTGGTAAATTTGTGTATTGTATATTGCATTGTATGTTGTAATTGTTAGGCATCGAATTGTGCCTTTTGTAAGCCGCCCTGAGTCCCCCCTAGGGGGTTGAGAAGGGCGGGGTAGAAACACCCCAAATAAAATAATAAATAAATGGCCATCCAGCCCCTGTTTAAAAGCTTCCAAAGAAGGAGCCTCCACCACACTCTGGGGCAGAGAGTTCCACTGCTGAACGGCTCTCACAGTCAGGAAGTTCTTCCTAATGTTCAGGTGGAATCTCTTTTCCTGTAGTTTCCCATTCAAGAGAAGCCCCACCAACTCTTCCTGCATGCTGGTCGTTTCTGTGGCTGACTGGCACAACCTGGGGATCACAACCAGATACAGTGAAGACATCTGCCCTTGCGCTGTGCTACTCTGCTGCTGAGTATGCATGCCCAGTGTGGAACACATCTCACCTTAATAAAACAGTGGATGTGGCTCTTAATGAGACATGCCGCATTATCATGGGGTGTCTGCGCCCTACGCCACTGGAGAAATTACACTGCTTAGCCGGTATTGCACCACTGAAAGGACCAAGGCAGAGACATCTCCAGTTCATCCTGTTTGGGTATCAGCCAGCACGTCAACGACTTAAATCTAGAAATAGTTTTCTAAGATCTACAGAGACACTCGCTGGAACACCTCAGCAAGCGAGAGTCCAAAAGTGGCAGGCTCAAACCCAGACCTCAACCAATGGCTGATACCAAATGAGAGACTCCCCCCTGGGCACACAGAAGACTGGGCGACTTGGAAGGCGCTGAACAGACTGCGCTCTGGCACCACAAGATGCAGAGCCAACCTTCAGAAAGGGGGCTACAAAGTGGAATCCACAACATGCGAGTGTGGAGAAGAGCAAACCACTGACCACCTGCTGCAATGCAACCTGAGCCCTGCCACATGCACAATGGAGGACCTTCTTGCAGCAACACCGGAAGCACTCCAAGTGACCAGATACTGGTCAAAGGACATTTAACCAGCTACCAAACTCACAAGTTGTGTATTTTTCTGTTTGTTTGCTTTGTTCTGTTAGAAATGTAATATAATTGACTGGTTGCGCTGACACGACAAATATAGTATCAGACCACAGTTTAGTGTGGTGTACTTCCTAACCTTTTAATCTTGAAACAGTTTAGGGTAGTCACTATCTCATCTGCTGTTCTTCCTAATGTTCAGGTGGCATCTCCTTTCCTGTAGTTTCCCATTCAAGAGAAGCCACCAACTCTTCCCTTCCTTCCACGACCACCATGTTGAAAACGTGACACCCCTTTTCAGCCTAAAAGAGAAGACTTGGAGAAGAAGAAGGCCTGAGGCCCTACCTGGCTGCTTAGTGAGTGACCCTCCGCCAGGACTTCAGGGAGCTTCACCGGAACCGGAAACCCGCTCCGTTTGCGCCGTTACCAGTCTCCTCAGGAAAACATCTCCCGCTTCAAGGTTCCGTCAGCAAAACGACCAAAGCTGGCTGTTTGTGGGTTCAAGACACAAACCCGTGCGTTTTCCTTCAGGCTCCGACGAGGCGCTTCCCTTAATCTCCGTGGAAGCGACTCCGTTGTTGTCTTCCTCTTTCCTTCGCCTCGAGCGGGCGGACCAATGAGCGGCGCGGTTGTTGGAGGGCGGGACGGCGCCGGCCCAATGGGCGCTCGCCTTGTTGGTTGCGGGGGAGGCTTGGCCGGCGGAGGCGAGGGCGACGGAGCCGGGCAGAAGGCGCTCGAGGAGCCAGTCCTTCCTCCGCGGCGGCCGCGATGGTGGCCCAGGCGGGTTGGGCGCAGGGAGGCTTCCGCCGCTGCTGCTGCTGCTGAAGGGAGCAGGAAAGGCCGCAGGTAAGTCTCTCCTTCGCTTCCTCGTCCACAGTCGGAGGGAGGGGGCGGGGATGGAGGGGAGGAATAATAATAATAATAATAATAATAATAATAATAATAATAATAATAATAATAATATGTTGGGTTGTTGTAGGTTTTTTCGGGCTATATGGCCATGTTGTAGAGGCATTCTCTCCTGACGTTTCGCCTGCATCTATGGCAAGCATCCTCAGAGGTTCTGAGATTTATTTATTTATTATTATTATTATTATTATTATTATTAATAATAATAATAATAATAATAAACGCCTCTCTTTTGCCTCGCCTCATTATGGAGATCCTTTCCTAGCCTCTTCTCCTCTCCCCCATCTGTAGGAATTGATAGAGCCATACAAATCTGCCTTTCTCTCCTTCATCCCTTTTGGACTCCTCTGTAAATATTCTCCCTCCCGATTTTTGTTCCTGGGTTATATGTCATTCCCCAATTAGTCCTCTCATGACAACATGGCAAACTTTGCTTTTGCGGGACAACCAGAGCACATTTTGCTCTGGTTTTTCAAGGAAAATCTATTCAACCTAGAACCCTTCCACACAGATGAATAATATTCCACATTATCTGCTTTGAACTGGAATATATTCATTTATTTATGACATTTGTATGCTGCCCTTCTCACCCCGAAGGGGACTCAGAGCAGCTTATAAGAGATATATATACACACACACACACATACATATACACATACACATAGATACATACATACAGGCATGTAGCCGGGGGGGGGGGGGGGGGGCTTCAGCCCCCCCCCCCGAAATTCTCATGGTGGTTCGCGAAAAGGCTTTACTGGTGCATTATTTAAACTGTTATGTTTATTCATATCATGATCTGATCACCATACTCAATATATCCCATATGCATGGGGGTATTGGGGTAATGATACAAAAGGTTTGCTAGGCTAGACCCTCTTTCACTCAGACTCAGCCCCCCCTGAAACTCAGCCCCCCCCCAAAACCCCCCTGAAAAAAATTCAGCCCCCCCCACCGAAACGCACCTTCCTGTTGGCTGTTACTTAATAACAACAATAATAATAATAATAATAATAATAATAACTTTATTTATACCCCGCCACCATCTCCACAAGGGACTCGGAGCGGCTTACATGAGGCCAAGCCCAACAATACATCAATAAAAACAAGAAAGCAATAAACAAAAACAATACAATAGAATGCAGTTAATATAAATCACATATAAACAATAAACAATAACACACAATCTATATTATTAGCATAGTTCAATATCAGTATTACATATTACTATATTATACTATACCATTATATTGTAATATTATTAGTAATATTGCATGTAATATAAATATATAATCACAATATTGTATTATTATTAGTATTATATTGTATTACATTATAATATTATAAATATTATATGTATATGCAATATATTATATTATATTATTAAAGCACAGGAGACAAGATGGAACTGTCTTCTGCCCCCTTCTCTCTTCACTGTGGCCCAGAGCAGCAGTTGGTGGTGGTGGTGGTGGGGCTCCCAACTGATGACATAGGCAGGAGACAAGATGGAACTTTTCTGGCAGTGTGGACTTCCAGACAGGCCCTATATTCAAGGATCTGATCCCTGGTTTTCTGCTTTAAAAGGATTGTATGAGTCTGTGCTGCCAGATAATCTGGGATAAACAGAAAACCTGGGATCAGATCCTGGGCTAGAGGGCCTTTCTGGGTTATATGGCTATGTGGAAGGGTCCCTAATTTGTGTCACAAAAAACCAAGGCCCCTTCCACACAGCTGAATAAAATCCCACATTATGTGCTTTGAACTAGGATATATGGCAGTGTGGACTCTGATATCCCAGTTCAAAGCAGATATTGTAGGATTTTCTTCCTTGATATCCTGGGTTATATGGTTGTGTGGAAGGGCCCCAAGTTTCTGGAGTAGAAGAACTTCTTTCCAAGTAAGGACCACACCGTTAAACAGGAAATAACACTTTCAAACCAGGAACAGAATTTTTCTTCTTCAAATTTTGTAACCTAGTGTAATATGAACCCCTTCTAAACCCCGCTTTTGTTGTTAGAAACCTTTCATTTCCAGACAAAATGAAATTTGCCTTCTCTTTTTAAAGCATTGCTGTGGAAGGCCTCTCAGTCTTCAAGCTTTAAACATCATTAGGAGGTTTTGTCATTTTCCCTTTTGGGCGACCCTAAAGTTTGAAGGTATCCCCAAGGACCATCTAGTCTAACCCCTTTCTGCCACAAAGGGGCACACTGTGAAAACACTCTTGATAACCTCTTCTTAAAAATCTCCATCTTTCTGCTTGGAGATCCAGCCCTGCAGACTTCCCCTCTATAGGAATGCTCAGGTCCATCCCAGGGCCCTTCCACACAGCCCTATATCCCAGAACATCAAGGCAGAAAATCCCACATTATCTGACTGTGGACTCTGATAACCCAGTTCAAAGCAGATATTGTGGGATTTTCTGCCTTGATATTCTGGGATATAAGGCTGTGTGGAAGGGCCCCCAGACTGGATCTACACTGCCCTGTATCCTGGGATCTGATCCCAGAGTATGTGCTTTGAACTTGATTGTCTACACTGCCATATAATCCAATTCAAAGCTGATTATCTGGATTTTATACGGCAGTTTAGATAAGGCCTCAACCTGTCCTGGGTTTCCCAAACACCTTAACAGGACCTTTTCTTCCTTCCCAACAAATCTTCCAAGAGTGAATCCACACTGTAGAGTTACTGCAGCTTGGCCCCACTTTAACCACCAAGGTTTAATGTTATGGAATCCTGGGAGTGCTGGTATTATTATGAAGCCTTTAGCCTTATCTGCCAAAGATT
Source organism: Anolis sagrei ordinatus (assembly GCF_025583915.1). Lineage (NCBI taxonomy): Eukaryota > Metazoa > Chordata > Lepidosauria > Squamata > Anolidae > Anolis > Anolis sagrei. Next base: position 186,106,355 of record NW_026844366.1, read on the forward strand.
GCTGACACCTCACCAAACTACAGATCTCAGGATTCTATCTCATTGAGCCATGACAATGAAAGTGGCGTCAAACTGCATTCATTCTACATACCAAGGCTGGCTTCCTTCCTTTTTTTCCCGTTCCTTCTTGTCTTCCTTTGCAAGACAAGATTTTCTTAGCTCTTCCATGTATATTCTTGCTCCTACAGTAACATGCATCTCTGCAGGCCCTCCTCAAAAACACACTGCCGTTATTTAGATATTTAATTTAGAGACAAAATGGGGCTATCTCAATTAATCCTTTTGCTTTTAAGATATTGATTTGAAAACATCCTGGTCACAAGTATAAAAAAATATTGAGAGATGCTGTCATTTCCTGAAGGCACTGGAGGTTTCAGTGTGTATTCTTGATAAAGGTAGAAGCCTCTGACTCTGTGTTCCTTTCCTCAAAATAACCTCTTCCCCTCCTTTCTGGCCAAAGCTGCCTGTGCTGTAGTGATCACTGAGATGTTTAACAGCCCACTTTAAAGACCAAGTAAAATTCCTTTTCATGTTGACAGCCTTTAATTGCTTCTTAAGAATATCTGCTTTAATGTGTTAATGTATGATCACATAGACAGTGTAGCAGAGCAAATGCATAAGCAAACATGATAGAGACATTTCTATAACCAGTTATGTAACCATTTGGCTATATTACAATGCAGATGTTCACTTACAGAGTTGGTGTGGGGCATCCAGACTGATACAGATTATAGAAAGGCTATAACAAAACTATAGGTGCTTATAAGATTTGAGGAGAAAATGTCACCTTTTTGCCTTTCATACAGTTTATAATAGCTTCCTTAAAGTCATGGGTTGGGCTGTTACAATAAATGCTGCTTTTTCAGGAATTGGCATAAATTACTAAGTAAAAGTCAGTATTTTTTAGCGAGACACTCAATTATCATTTTTACTGCATTCTTACTTCTAATCATTGTCTGTAGGTAATGTCTAGGTTTTTGAAGCGGTGAGTAAATTGGCTTACTAAAATGATACTAATTTACAAGTGATATGTCATTACGCAGGCAGGTTTGCTTTTTTATTTGGGCAGTGTTATGTCCTTCCCCCCTTTCCCGTTTCTGCTAGGGCTGAGGATGTTTCTTTTCAGATTAGGCTATATCCTTAAACATTGTTTTGCGTGCATCTGTGGCAAGCATCTCAGATGTTTGTTCAGAGGTCTGAACAAACCTCTGAGGATGCTTGCCACAGATGCAGGCAAAATGTCAGAAGAGAATGCTACTGGAACATGGCCATACAGCCTGAAAAACTCACAGTAACCCAGTGATTCTGACCATGAAAGCCTTCGACAACATATTTTTGGACTATTTGAATCACACTTTTATACAGCCCTATTCAAAGTAAACTTTCATTCGTTTTAACCTTGATTAATAAATTCTTAGAATGTCTTAAAGTTGATCACAGGACAATCAAAGGCTGGAGAAAAGAGCTTGGATCTAACTTTTTTCATTTAGATTAGTGTCTCCTATTCTTATTTTATTTTATAGCCAGTATCTTTGTTTCTCTTAGATAAGATCTGACAGATGGGTAGCCTCTTCAGTTCCTGGGATGCAATGACAAACTAGGTGGGAGTAAAGTTGCCTTTGCAGGCTTAGTTTTACATAAGATGTAAAACCGATTAGCTTTGTATCTCTAGAGTCTAGACAAAATGGGCATTTTAGATGGTAATATGTGCAATAATTCTGTTTGCTTGATGGTCTGTTACATGCTTTACCTATGTGTAGTTAATATTAAGTGGATATTTTGAGTGTTTTTTTGTTTTTTCGCATTATTGATAATAGTAACCATTTAAAAAGAAAGTATTATTTTGTATGCTATTTTTAATTCATTGGACTTAGCTTTCGGGGATATTTCTGTATTATAGTAGAATCTGCTTGGAGTAAGCAGGTGTTTACATTGATTTTAATTGGACTAGATCAGGTATGGGCAAACTTCAGCCCTCCAGGTGTTTTGGACTTCAGCTCCCATAATTCCTAACAGCCAAACAGCCTCAGGCCGCTTAAGTGGCTGAGGGGGAAAAGGAAAGGGCTTGATGCTGTTAGGCTGTTAGGAATTGTGGGAGATGAAGTGCAAAACACCTGGAGGGCCTAAGTTTGTCAATGCTTGGACTAGATGGTGTGCAGTGATACATAAAAACTGAAGGCCAAATCGGATTGTTAGTCTCGACTAAAGAAGGCCTCACTGAATGAATGGAACTTGCTTATTTGAGTTCCATTGATCCAATAGGCCTTCTTGAATTGGAAATCACATTTGGATTTAGTCCTGAATTGGTTCTGGATCTTGATAATGCTATGTTGAATGTGTGTGTGTGTGTGTGTGCGCGTGTGTGTGCGTGTGTAGAGCGAGGAGGGTGGGGTGGGTGAGAGAATATGAGAGTATTGCCATCCTAGAGGATAAGGAAATTTCCACTCAGTTCTGTTGAGATAAATGAGGATACCAAGGAAGGAATGACTGAGAACATTGTAGGCTACTGTGTTATTGTAGTTTGATCTTCAGTCATTCATTGCATCTGAAAACATAATCTTACTGTCTTTCTTCCTGATCCCCAGATTTAGGGGCAGGTGACACAAGTGTGTGGTGATACCTGTGAAGAGCGTTGTGAAGAATCAGTATTGTGAAAGCCATATCAAATAAGGATCAAAATCTGAAAATTGTTCTTGAATTGCCTTATGTTCACTGTAAAAGCACGGTGCCTTCTGCTGCACTACAAGGGAGCATATGCTGTTAGCTTGTTTTCTTGTCATTTAGGTGCTCTAAGTTCTAAGATCTATAACAAAATGTGAAGATTAAGCACTGTAACTGTTTGTTCTCATCACTTGGCCTTCTGTAAGTTAGTGGATGGGTAAATATGTGGCTGCAGCAACTGTTCGAATAATATAGCAATATCAGATTTGCATAGAGGGAAATGGTTGTTACCAAGGTGTTGCTTGTACTCTAAAAAGCTAGGCGGTGCTTTGTTTTCTGACCAACTATTTGTTCTCTTATTCTATCTCTGAGCATGGTTTACTCACTTTCTGTGCCTTAATTGCTCTGGCGTCTATTTCTGGCATGTGGAAACCAACAAGATGTCTGGACTTGAGGGTTGTGGTGAGGTGTCTTTGGGACAGGGTGGTATTCAGTTGAATATTGGGAATGCTCTTGCTCTGAAGTTGTCATTGATAGGCTTATTGAGAATGGAGGGAGATGTATGCAAGGAGTTTAACTTGTTGGTAAGGGTTACATGAGTTCACACTCATTTCCCGTAATCAAAGTCTGTGCAAGACTTACACATTTGTCACCTGATTCTATTTCCATTAGCTGACAATCTGTGCATATGGAAGCAGTAGTGGAAGTCTCTTGGTTTGGGGCTTGAAGCATTTTGTTTACCTCAACAACCCATCTGAAACAGTGCAAATGGTTTGAATAACTTCTGTTGTTTTTCAGTCTTGCACCCCTGAAAAACCATGCCTTGAAGAAAAGAATTCCATATGTTTCAGTCTCCAACTTAGAACGTTTTGAATTGTGAAGGCAAAATAATGATGGTGCTCTCTGAATGGTCTTCAGGTGACAAACATTGTATTCCTTTTGCTGATTTGTTTTGGATTTGATCAGTGGTGGGCAAAGTGCACCTTTCCAGATGTTCAGCTAGGATCAGCCCTAGTTCGAATCCGGGGAGAGGCAGATGAGCTCCCTCTATCACCTCCAGCTCCTCATGCTGGGACATGAGAGAAGCCTCCCACAAGGATGATAAAAACATCAAATCATCCGGGCATCCCCTGGGCAACGTCCTTGCAGACAGCCAATTCTCTCACACCAGAAGCGACTTGCAGTTAAGTCGCTCCTGACACGACCAAAAAAAAAAAAAGCCCTTGTATTGGGAGCTGCAGCTCAACTTCACCTGGAGGGCTGTATTTTGCCTGTCACTAATATAAACAAATATAATTAATAGATAGTGGATATTGCAGGATACAACTTCATTCATTTGCACATGAATACTATAGACCAGTTGCATGGGTGGTGTTTACATAAGTATTGCCTTGCTATTCCGCAGTTGATTTAATGAGTCTACTACAAGTTGAGCATCCTTTATTAAGAAATCTGAAATACTCCAAAATCGTCATGATGGGAGCCTGAGATAGTGACATATTTACGTTCTGGTGATCCATGGTACACAAATTTTGTTTCATGCATAAAATTAAGACATTGTATAACATTAGCTTCATGCTGTGTGTATAATGTGTATCTGAAACAGAAATGATTTTGTGTTTACTTCAGGCTCCCATCTGCAAGATATGGCATCTCATTCTGAACATATATGCAAATACAGGTTTTTAAAAGTCTGATAAATCCAAAATACTGAACACTTCTAGTCTCAGATAAGGTACAGGCAGTCCCTAAGTTGCGAGAAAATAGATTCTGTAGGTTTTTTCTTAATCTGAATTTGTTTATAAGTCAGAACAGGGACATTGTGTGTGTGTATGTGTGTGTGTGTGTGTGTAAGCTTTGGATCGCAAAGGGAAGGGTTAACAGCCATGTAATGTTTGTTTTTCTGTCTGTGCTTCTGTTCAGAAGATTTAATCTCATTTTCTGTGCCAGTGATGATTGAATTTTGAAAAATTTGGCTTGTTGTGGAAACAAGGGTTGATGGTAAAGCTTCAGTGGAGACACCTTTTCCCCATGATAATAATTCTTCCAGGAGTGCATTTCCCTTGTGAGGGTAGATTTCTCTCACTACTTGTTGTCTCACCCCCATTCCTTACTATGAGTCATTTGTAAGTCGGATGTTTGCAACTGCTAGACTGCCTGTATACTCAATTTGTATTTGGTTTGGGATTAGCAGTTAGGTGCCATCCTACATTACTTCATCAAGTAATGGCTTCTGAAAAACTATAGAGGTAAGAATGGTTTTTCTGTTTTAGAGAGATGAATATCTCATTTTCTTTTGAAGGGCTAATTTATTTTTCTGTGTGTTCTTTTTGGAAATCCTACATATTAAAAACCTCTGCCTCTAAACTTAAGGTTTCATAAGAAAATCCTACTATCACATTAGGAACTGACAAGACCTACTTTGAATCGAAGCTGTTATATGTAGAATATTTTCCCTTGGTTAACATCCTTATATCCACAGATAGCTTTTTGTTTACAGTTTTTGAAACAACCTCAGGTTCCTGTGCAATTGGTTCTGAAATTGGAGAACTGGCCCCCTGGTTATTATGAGCACAGTCCTTAACAGAATTACAGAATAGTAGTATAAAATACTTATCAAATGCCCCTTTGGTTTGCGACCATTAGTTATAATCCAATAACTGTGAAGTTGATTTTGTAAATTTAGAGGTGCTTCATATTCATTAAGTAGCATCATGTATTTCGTACATACATTAATCAAAATTTCATAACAGCTTATGAATAAATCTGCCACGTGCTCACCTCTTTAATTCTCATATTTTAGACTATATTATCTGTTTAAATAATATGTCAGTTCACATTCAATTTCCTTAATCTTTTTAATGAAATGAAAACCTGTTACTGAATACTTTTATCTGATTTTCAAAGGCTTTCTAATAAGGGAACATCCTTGAAGAAAGTAGGTTTCTGACCTTATTGTCCGCCTTGATGGCAATAGCTTAAAACATCTGCAAGGAATGGCTTTTCTCAATCCTGTATTTAAATTACAATTCACCGTTTGCATAGATGCCAAACAGTGTTAAAACTAATTAAAAAGTTGTTTTCGAAATTCAAACCCACATCTATTACATAATCCTGAAATTATTGTTTGGACATAAAATCCAACAGATGGATAGATACAAGAGTATTTAGTGTCAGAAATGGACAGAATTTTGGACTCTTTCTGTTTTCCTGCCTTTCTTTCTTTAATATTTCATTGCCTTTAGCTCACAAATACAACTGTAAGTACAGGTGAAGCTAGCCTTAAGTTTCCACATTGTTGAAAGTTCTTCTGTAATGGAGCAGGATGTTATGAGGTTTGGAATATTGTTTGTTCAGTAATGGACTTTTTTTGTTTAAACAATTTATTGGAAGCATTTCCTAATACATATTGTTTATCTATATTGGGGGATATATATATAGTTTTACAAGATAGTTACTGCATTGACCTTTCTAAATGCATTTCTATGTTCTCTGCATAGCTGCTATTTGACATGGTGGATAGCTCAAGGCTACAATGATATAATAATAATCTTCTGCTCCTTTATTCAGATGGTGGTATGACAAATTCTGATTAGCTAGAGCCTTTTGTGTATAAAATGAAGTAATGTGTTTGCAGGGATTTCCTTTTCTAGTTTGTTTTTGGAATTGGTCCCACTAGTCAATAAACCACCTCGCAGAGTGTTACTCTTAGAAGGGAAGAGTTTGGCCACTTAATCTGTTCTGTTATGCACTGTCATGTGCTCTTTCATGCTTCTCACTCTCAGACTGAATGCCTGGCTCCTCTACTTTGCACAGCCATTGGACATACTCTGCCCATCTTGAAAATAATTGATCAGCAATGACCAACAAATTACCACAGATTGATTAACTCTTATACTGAAACTCAGCTTTTTTACTTGACAATGGTTAATATTGAAACCGGTATGACTTGTGAATAAACCATCTGTGTGACACATTTATAAAAGAAATACTATTCAGTATCTTACCCTGCTCACTTGATTCCTTTTTCTTAGCTGTTCAAGAAAGATCAGAGTAGTAAATTCAGTGTACCATCTCAAGCCCCAATGGCTTGCGTCAGTCAGAGTTGAAGATGATGGGGCAAGTGTTCTCCTTTTCTTTCTTTGTTCTGCTAGTCCAAATGCGAGGGATCTATTGACTGCGCTGCTTGGGGAATCTGAGGACTTTGACTCTGGAGGGTTCAAAGCTGCTAGTACCGTGGTCAGTTATAATGGCAACTCCCAGTGGTGACTTTCAGTTCACGTGTGCACAGGATTTTGGTAGCTCTTCTGTGGGTGATTTCTTTAAGTGGAAGGCTTGTTTGCAAATGAAAAACTTAAGTTTGGGACAGCATTTTCTGTGTCCACATTGGCCCACAGTGGCCCTATTAATGCCACACGCATCATAGTAAGATTGCTATAACCATCCATGCTTTTTCCGCTGCTGAACTCATGTCGCTGTAAGGCAGTGGTTCCCAACCTGTGGTCCCCAAGAACTAACATATAATGTTGCAACGAGAGTGACTGTTCTTGCAAAACCTTCTTATAGTGCTGAGGCAACAGGGATGTCAGGAGGGGAAAGGCTGACTACCCATAAAAGGCCTCCTGAGTACTGCTTCTCCTCCTCCTCCTCTCTCCCCCTGACCAGAGCTGTTCCATGTGAAGCCTGGTAGCAGGGATGCCTTGGTGTCTTCAATTTTTAGGCCTGTTCCTGGGTTTATTTGGGGTGCTGATTCAGATAATTGCATTGGATAGTCCACAAGAACAAAAATATGGTCTGTGGCCTCACCATTACCACAATGTCACCTCAAAACCACATGGCAATGAGACGGACTGGTTCCACGAAACCCTCTAATAGTGCCAAGGCAACGGGGATGTCGGGAGGGGAGAGGCTGACTAGCCACACAAGAGTACTACTACCACATCAGCTCTAGATTATTAAATATGGTTTTCTGTGGGTGAGCAAATGGCGACTACTGGGTGGCATATGTTCTGTATCAGAAACTAGAACTGATGTGGTCTATCCAATGCAATTTTCTGAATCAGCACCCCAAATAACTAAACTGAATCTAAAGTTGACTAAAAACTGATTCATGGCCCTTTTGGTACCAATGTTGAAGATTAGTCCCTGGGCAAGTGGTCCCTGTTCAAAAAAAGATTGGGAAATATTACTGTAAGGCAGTGGTTCTCAACCTGGGGTCCCCAGATGTTTTTGGCCTTCAACTCCCAGAAATCTGGCCACAGTGGTCCACGCTCTTGTTACATCCTGATTAGATTACTGCAACGCACTCTACGTCGGGTTGCCTTTGAAGACTGCTCGGAAACTCCAACTAGTCCAGCTGGAGGCAGCCAGACTGCTCACTGGGGCGTCATACAGGGAGCATACCACCCCCCTGTTGTGTCAGCTCCACTGGCTGCCGATCCAGTTCCGAGCACAATTCAGAGTGCTGGTTTTGACCTACAAAACCCTATACGGTTCCGGCCCAGTGTATCTGTCTGCACGGATCTCCCTCTACGTCCCACTCCGGAGTCTAAGATCTTCTGGGGAGGCCCTGCTCTCGACCCCGCCTCTATCACAAGTGAGATTGGTGGGGACGAGGAGCAGGGCCTTCTCGGTGATGGCCCCCCACCTGTGGAATTCACTCCCCAGGGAAATTAGATATGCAACAATGCTCCTATTCTTTAGGAAAAAACTAAAAACGTGGATCTGCGACCAGGCATTCGGACAAGCGGGCAGATAAAGAAAGAACTTTTGACGATGATTAGGAATGATTAATGGATTAGACCTATGGAACTCTGGAAAATGAAATACTGAGCACGAGAATAGTGTATATATATGATGTTTTATATAATGTTTTATATGATGTGCTATGTACTGGTTGTTTGATTGTTTTGACTACGATAACTGTTTTAATTATGGTTTTGTATATTGTATGTAAATTTGTACAGGCATCAAATTGTGCTTTTTCTGTAAGCCGCCCTGAGTCCTCCTTCGGGGGTTGAGAAGGGCGGGGTAAAAGTGCCCGAAATAAATAAATCCTAACAGCTGGTAAACTGGCTGGGATTTCTGGGAGTTGTAGGCCAAAACACCTGGGGACCCACAGGTTGAGAACCACTGCTGTAAGGGGTCAGTCGACATTTCCAGTTTTTCACATTATTTTCAGTGACATGGCTGTAGACACTCCCCTTCCCTGTCATGTATGCAAATAAGCATATTTTTTGTTACAAGGAGGCATGCTAATACTGATACGAAAGTGTCTGCAAACACAAGCTTTCTTTTTAAAAATAAGTTCTGCCCACCACTAATTCCTACGTAGTGAAACAATGACACTTGGAGGACCGGCCATATGCCTAAAAGTCTAATTTTTTTTGTAAAACAGATGAAAGCCCAAAGAAAGGCATTGCAGACAAATGGTCACAGATATTATGTATCAGAAATAAAGCACCTATGATGGGAGCATGATTGTTTCAGTCAGTGTAGACAAGTCCAAGGGGGGCTAGCAGAGAGCAGTCTCTACACTATCCTTCTCCTTTCTAGCCACTGACGTTGAGGGTCAGGCTATATCACAGTGGGATAATAGTCGGATTGAATATGCTAATTTCCTTCTTGATTATTACTAATGGAAAATTGGAACAGTTTAGAAATTATTTTCACCAAGGATATCAAAAAAGTTATCTGAAGTTATCCCAAGTAAAGAGATATTAAACAGTCAGTTATATTTTTTTAAATTTGCAACTAATTGTGAAGTAAGTTAAAACATGTAGTATAGCCTAACATTTGTTTATACATACCCTTCAGTTTCTTCCTGGATTTACTTGTTTTTCTTCTTTGTTTCTTTTCCCACCAACCTGTTCTTAAAACACAAGCCTAACATAGTAATTAATATAGCTCTATCCTTGATGCTAAATTTGTTGCAGAGTATAAAAGACTATTCTTTTTCTGGTTAAAGTTATTGTTGCAGTGTTTGCACCAACCAATTATTGGGTGTAAAATAATTGGGTTGTTGTAGGTTTTTTCGGGCTATATGGCCAGTGATTCCGGCCATGAAAGCCTTTGACAATACATTGTAAAATAATTGTTCCATTACGGATGTTCCAACTGAAATGTTGGAAATGTTTAGATTTAGTTAGTTAAAACTTAAATATTACATTGCTGCCATGTATAGATTGATGTCCAGTCCCTGATGGAGCCTCTTTTCTTTGATATGTCAGGCACAAAATCATTGCATGTATTTAGTATTCAATGTATTGTTGAAGGCTTTCATGGCTGGAATCACTAGGTTCTTGTGGGGTTTTTTGGGCTATACGGCCATGTTCTAGAGGCATTTCTCCTGACGTTTCACCTGCATCCAGGCGAAACGTCAGGAGAAATGCCTCTAGAACATGGCCCTATAGCCCGAAAAAACCCACAAGAACCTATTTAGTATTCATTAACCATTTACCAGTTTGTATTGTCAAAGGCTGTTTCTCTTGACTTTTCCCAACAGGTAACTGATTAAGTGGATTAACTGAGTGTCTTGAAGAGCTTTGTAATATTATTATCATTATTATAGTGCTTGTATTAAAGCAACAACTGTATGTTGTTTTATTGTTTAAACTACCCATCCCCTGACACATGTTGCTGTGGCCCAGTCTGTGTATATGTGTTTTGTGTGTGTATATATTTATGTGTGTATGTGTTTACATATATATGTGTGTGTGGTTTTGTGCATGTGTTGGTTTTTTTCTTTCTTTTTAAGCCTCTTCTGCTGTGTTTTTCAGTGTTTTTATGAGTGATAGTCACTCGTTGGCCTTATAGGTACGTTGTGTCCAAATTTGGTGTCAAATCGCCCAGTGGTTTTTGAGTTATGTTAAACCCACAAACAAACTTTACATTTTTATATTTATATAGATGAGATGGCATATGTGGGCAAATGGTAAACTATAGGTCTGTGTCAGTGGTTCTCAACTTCTGGGTGCCCAGGTGTTTTGGCCTGCAAATCCCAGAAATCCCAGCCAGTTTACGAGCTGTTAGCATTTCTGGACGTTGAAGGCCAAATCATCTGGGGATCCACAGGTTGAGAACCATTGGTATGTGGAAGGAAATTAGAAAAAAAATATGTGCTTCTGAACAACTTCAGGCAGTTCTGTATCTGAGATACAGAACCACCTTGGAGAATACAGAAAAGTGGACCCGATCCACTTCACATTTAAATGGGGAAAAAATTACCCGTATATACCGGCATATAAGACGACTGGGCATATAAAACGACCCCCAACTTTTCCAGTTAAAATATAGAGTTAAGATGACTCCCATGCATAAGACTACACCCGTGTATAAGACGCCCCCTGACTTTTGAGAAGATTTTCTTGGGTTAAAAAGTAGTCTTATACGCCAGAATATACTGTAGTTGAACTGCAGCTCATGGGGGGGGGGGGGGTTCCTGGGGTCTTAAAATGAGCTCCCAGTCCTTTCCCAGGTGCCCAGCATTGTTTTAACAAATAAAAGGCCTAGCTTGTAAGTGCATGCTTAAGTCTTTTGTCTTGCAGAAATGGATACTGAGCAATTTTAAAAATACCTCCTTTCTTCAGATGTATGTAATGCTTATATCTAGATTGTTTGGATTCTCTGAGAGCCTCAGAGGCAAACTGTCTCCATTGCTTAGGCTGGCAAAGTAATTAAAGAAGCAAAAGGTTTGGAAAGCTGGTCTGTTGACTACTGCAGTTCTTTTTCTGAGCAATCTGTTCGGAGTGGCCGTTGCCACAGGGGTTAGTAGGTCTCTTGCAGTTCTCTCCTGTTTGTCTTTGGAGCATGCTTGACTTTTTCAGAGGAAATACAGAAGGGTTGTCAGCCATGGAGAGAAATTCTTTGTCACTTTTCAAATGTTGTTGCCACCCGGATGACACAGGGGAGCAAGTGTTGTCTTCCACCTCGCCCCACCAGTGCTTCCCTTACAGTAGCTATTCCTCATTGCTCCGGTTTCTGCTTCCTACTAATTTTTCCCCATATAGTTCAAGTATTTCAAGTGTCTGTATATGGAGAACAAATCATAGGTTGTTGGCTGGTTGCAGGATTATTTTTCTTGCTTTTTGCCCCCTTCAAGGGAGTGTTATGCCCAGTGTGTGTTTCAGAAGCAGGAGGTAAAATGGTAAATTGTTGGGATCATCAGCTCAAATTGTGATGAGGAAGAAGATGCCAAATGTTTCTGTCCTGATTTTTTTTTAAAAAAAAACAATATACAGCAGCATTTAGTTTCAAAAAGAAACACATACACAAGTGTATTCAAAACCCAGATCCTTTGAACGGCTTTCATGTAACGTTTAGAAATCTTTGTTTTTTGAAAACAATGAACAGAAACATGTCAGTGTCTGTGGGAAATAGCTTTAAAGAGCAGTGAGCTTGTACTGAGATGTCAGCTGTTTTAACTGCAGGAGAAGCATCTGTTTATAGCTTGTGTTTGTGCTCCAGGCCAATGTGTACTGAACAATAATAATGCATCTATATTAGGTTTGTATACACATCTGTAAGGCTAGTATTATTAAGTTATAAAATAAAATATTATGCTGTCAGAAATAAACTGCTTCTGTATATAGCCTCACAGATATGCTATTCACAGATATGTGTATAGCCTTATGCCACCTTGCTATTGCTAAATTGGGAAGAGTAGTCAACTAAAGATACACCAAACATTGCCATATTGAAGGGATGGGGGATTGCTTGCTCTCCAGATACTGGTGTTGATTTTTACTATAATTTATAATCTTCCGATAGTCATGCCTGATTACAGAAGGACAGTTAGGAATTAAATGTATTAAACAAATATGAGGTCCTTTCTTAAACCCATCTTACCAAATGGGTGCAAACATTAAAGGGGATTTAAATAACAATTATGTATGTACTATGGGATAACATTTAAGAGCCACCATACCCTGAACATACCCGATGCACTGCTTTCAATAGCTAGTACAGATTGAGTATCCCTTCTACAAAACTCATGTTTTTGGATTTTTTAAAAAAAATTGTAATATTTGTATATGTGTACAAAATGGAATCTTAGAGATGGGACCCAAATCTAAACAAGAAAATCATTGATGTTTCATGTGCACCTTACGCACATAGCCTAAAACAATCTTATATAGAATATTTTAAAAGAATTCTGTGTCTATTAAATCATCAAAATCTGTGTTTGAATGATCACTCTCTTGACCACCCATTTGGACAATTACAGATTTGGAGTATTTTGGATATTGGCATTCGTATAATCTTGCTGTCAGTTTAGCATTCTAGTTTATTGGAATCCAAGCATGATTTGACGATTTTATAATATTATATTGAATTGTTTTTGGACTACAGCTCAGAGACTCCTTTAGCTATTATTCTGAGAATTTTAGTCCTTAAAAGTAACTTCTTACATCTGGCCTGGCCATAGGTTTTTAAATCATTGTGTGTTATTGTCTATGTGTGAGTCATATTAATTGTATTGTTTATTTTGCTTATTGCTTGTTGTTTTTACTGATGTGTTGTTGGGCTTGGCCTCATGTAAGCTGCTCTGAGTCCCTTGGGGAGATGGTGGCAGGGTATAAATAAAGATTATTATTATTATTATTATTATTATTATTATTATAACTTTCTTGAGTTCTAGGGCAGCATGTGATAGGTCACATTCTGAACCTAATGTATATTAACTACATTTGCAATTGAGACATTATTTTCTCAGATTGGAAGTTACTGAATTTCCACAATGTGTAATTTCAGAGATCTATAAAGTTGTGGCCTACTTTGGTACATAAATATCTAGGTTTGGTCCCTGGCTGCTGTGGTGAGATGGGCCTTGGACAGCAAGAATAGGGAAGACTTCTTCCTTGGACTTTTGGAAAATGGCTCATGTATAAGTCAACCACATGTATAAGTCAACTGCAAGTTTTGGTTCCATAATTATGGAGTTTGCTTTGACCCATATATAAGTTCAGGGTTAAAGTTAAGGGCATGTAGCAAATTGTTTCCTCTCTTTTTAAAATGTCATAGAGGAAACATACTTAAGAAGAGTTACAGAGGAGGAGGGGATCTGTTTATTTGTTGGGTTACAATAGCTGATGTCAAAAAAAAAAAAAAACTACTCCTGTACAAATACAGATAGGGAAAGGAATATTAATGAAAATTAGCAACAAAAAAGGGAGGGGAAAATAAGAGTATTTGTCAAGTAACCCAAATTGCTGATGAACTCCATTTGGGCAAAAAAAGAAGACGTGGATTGGGGTTGGGTGGGATGGACTATCTTTTTTCCTCCTGTTCAGGTAAAGAGGTGGAAGGTTTTTTTTTTTGTTTTTGTTTTTACTATGGGCTCTTCCACACAGCCCTATATCCCAGAATATCAGGACAGAAAATCCCACATTATCTGAGTGTGGACTCAGATAACCCAGTTCAAGGTAGATATTGTGGGAATTTTTTCCTTGATATTCTGGGATATAGGGCTGTGTGGAAGGGCCCTGTTCCTGTTGTCACTGCCTTTGAGCTGTGTCTCTCCTCCAGCATTGACTCATGAGTAAATCAATCCAGTTTGGGGGAAAGTATTTTTTTTTTACTTGTATGTAGTTATATACAGTAGGTACTTCTAAGACAGTGGTTCTCAACCTGTGGGTCCCCAGATGTTTTGGCATTCAACTCCCAGGAATCCTAACAGTTGGTAAATTGGCTGCAATTCCTGGGAGTTGTAGGCCAAAACACCTGATGACCCACAGGTTGAGAACCACTGTTCTATGATGAAGTAATGCGTGTTCAGTCAGCTAGTGATCTGGCTTGTTTCAGATGTTAAGTGTTTGCTTTTTGAATCACACAAGGTCTCCGACAGACCTCTGAATGTCTCTTGCATTGTTGGCATCAGATCTGAAGAATAACTGTACTGTGGAAACAATAGGCAGCATTGTATTTAACTATTCAGTAGCGCAGTGAATTATTAAACTAGTATTAGAGGGTAAAGGAATGGGTTTATTGTTTTACAGAGCAATGCCTTGTTTATTTGTTGCTGTAGTATGTTTTGCTAAATGGCCATAATATGCCATTTGGCAAAAAGATACCATAAGCAACATTATGAAAAATTATATTTTTAAATAGCAGTGGCCCCTTTTTTCATTATTGTTGCAGGTTGCATGTAACTGATACGTGACCTTAATAACATTTGATCTGCTTGTTCTTAATTAGTGACATTATTTATTGTTTGAACAGTATGAGTACTGTATTTCCTGGCTTCATCTTGGTGTTTTGCTTCTCGAGAAGCTATGTTGGGGTTGAGACCACCTTCTATTAGTTAGTTGCAGTGTTGTCATTGGCTGTTCCTCTTTACAGGAGTGGATTTCCACTTAGAAGAAATGCATCATGTACATTTGAGGAAATAAATGTATAACCTGCCTTCTAGTTTCAGAATTTGTTCTAGGAAAACTCAAAACATACAATACAGCCTTTTCCAGCATTGGGTTCCCAGATATTATATCTTTTCCATCAGTATAGTGTGATAACTGGGATTTATGAGAGTTGTGGCGGAATGACATCTGGGAAACTGAGCCTGGGAAAGAATCTCGGAAAAGATATATGATTGTTAGTATTCCAAACATAATAAATGTATTCTCATCTTGAGCAGGAGGGCATAACAACATGAGGAATCAAGGAAAGATTTGAGGTCTTCTTGGTCATTTTAGCCAACAAACGATGGTCTTCATTGGTCATTGCTTTATTTGAGCGTACTTTTTGGTTTGTAATCTTTTATGATGTTTGACTATAAAACAATGGAAAATGTCTATGTATAACACCAAGATACATTGACTTCTGGAAAAATTAAACAGGTTTGATTCTCACATTCAAAAAAAGAAGGATATCTTCAGGTAGCGATACGGTGGTAGTATAAAGCTGTTTTAAGTTTTCTTTCCTTTTCTGAAACAGGTTGCCACATTTTATTACATAATAGTCACCATCGCGAAATAGTTGCATCCCTATTTTTTGGATGCCCAAAATCGTATTTTTTGTTCTCTTGCATAATAGTTGCACCCACAGTTGATAAGTGTGACTATTATGCAAGGGGGCAACTCTCCATACCTTGTGGGGAGAGGCGATCAGGTCTTTCCCCCCAAAAGGGGTGTGTGCAACTATTATATAGTCTCACCCCCCCCCCCAAAAGTGGGGGATGCAGTGAAATATGGCATTTAGTTCTATATATATGTTCATTGTAAAACACATACTGGTCAATGCATCTGTTATTTTGGAAAGGCAACCATAAAAGCACTTGATTTATATTGTGTCACTTCTGCCTTAATCCTTGGGTTTTCAGTGTCCAGTAAATGTTTATCATGCGCTGCTACTATATTTTGTGACATTGGTCTGCAGCACTCCAGTCAAGTCTTTATTTGATGGTAGAATAAGTCTTTAAAATATGGCATCGTTTTTTTCTGTCTCAAGTACAACTTAAACATATGGTAGGAACCAAGAAATATAGAGGAAATAATAACCATAACAACAATAGTAGCAGCATTTTTTTTTGTCGTGTCAGGAGCGACCTGAGAAACTGCAAGTCGCTCCTGTTGTGAGAGAATTGGCCGTCTGCAAGGACGTTGCCCAGGGGACGCCCGGATGATTTGATGTTTTTATCATCCTTGTGGGAGGCTTCTCTCATGTCCCCGCATGAAGAGCTGAAGCTGATAGATGGAGCTCATCCGCCTCTCCCTGGATTCGAACCTGTGACCTGTCGGTCTTCAGTCCTGCCGGCACAGAGCTTTAACCCACTGCGCCACCAGGGGCTCCAGTAGCAGCATAACTATCTTACATTTCACATCTGGTTGCTAATTTGAGATACCATCCTTGTGGGAGGCTTCTCTCATGTCCCCGCATGGGGAGCTGGAGCTGACAGAGGGAGCTCAACCCACTCTCCCTGGATTTAAACCGCTTACCTGTCTTTCAGCAGTCCTGCCGGCACAAGGGTTTAACCCATTGCACCACTGGTTGCTAATGTGGTTATTAGGTAATACTGGTTTTCATCAGAAATAAAAGATGATAGCAGTGGTACAATAGACATTGATCTAGTTCAAGTTATTTTACTGGTGTGTGGGGAAATCGTAATTGGTAGAATTGTTTGTTTCTGAATGAATGTATATATCTTTTCCTGGATTATGATAGTTTTTGATCAACTTTGTTTTTACTTTCTGGTTTTTAAATTCTAATTCCATTGAAGCATTTGAGCAGCATTTGTGAAAAGCTAGCAGCTTCCTTCATCAGTTAGCAATGCTGTCAACACATGCAGACAACTGTTCACTTTTTATTTATTCTACTTTCAACAGCTTAACATTCTGTTGTTCAAATGTGTATTTTTTATTTCTGGAGATTTCTGAAGTTTCTACCACCAAATCAATAATAAGGGTGAAGATGTAGATCACAGTTACAGTAATAGTAGGGTTTGAGATGCTTCCTCCTCTCCCTTGTTTCTTTGCTTTTTATGAATGTTTGGTCAAATTGAATACCTGTCTCTGGCCTACAATGGAAAGAGACTTTGTTAAGATGATTAATGATAGAGTTTCTGTTCTCCTTTAATAGGTTACATTCTGTGCTGGGCTTTTCAAACATTGAAAATAGTTGGCTGCAGCACTTTTAGTTAATATGTACCTACATTCGCCCAAATTAAGCTCATGCTACAGAATGATGAAGAGCACAATTGCTGTTGAACTCAAGTGAGAGAATTCACGGTGTACCTGTCTAAAAAATCTTTAAGGTGTTCATCTTCTGATTATCCTAATATAATTACAAAAGGTTGGATTTATTTAGTACTTGTACTGCACATAAATTTCCTTCCATGGAGTATTCAGGCCCTAGGCCTGCTTAGCCTCAGGTAGGGAGTTGTGTCTCACCTGATGGTAGCGTGCCGTCATCACCATTGCAATGAAAGTTTCAGCTTGCAGACCCTGGCCTTGAAATAAATTCTAGTTGATCGGTAATGTTCAATGGAGAACTCACTAGATGTCCTCTGGTCCTTTTCTGTTTTTATTGGGAACTTTCCTATTTACCTTCTCTGGTTCCCTCAACTTTCATTTTCATTGACACTGTCAACAAAGGGTATGGATAACCTTGCTGAAATGTCTTAGCAAACTCTAGAGAGCGACTGAACAAAGGTGAATGCAGTTGCCCTCTGCTTCCTTCCAGGAGTGGTGGAATTGCCTTTGTGTCCTTATGGAGCAGATATTGTTTGGTTTTGCTGGATTATAGAATGGGCACTTCTAAATGTGTGGTGTCTTCCCTAGAAGGTGAAGCATGTATATATTCCTAAGTTGGTTGGCCATAGAAGTCAATTAAAACCTTTCGTAATGAGAACTAATGTGGCTACTTTCAGTGAAGCATTCTTCTTTCACAGTACAAAAGAAAGTATCTGTATAGATGAGAGTAATATTGTTGTTCCTTAAAGGCCCAAAATACAAATGTAGTTTTCCCATGTGTCTTTGGAAATCATAATAGAGTGCATATGATTGAAATTCTTGAGAACAAAAGGATGTATGCATGGTGGCTTCTTGGTTTATGAAGTTTCCATACAAGTTGGGCTTGTATGTGGTACAAGCTCAAAAATCACAACACAATGGACAGAAATCATCATGATCTTGCTCAGTAATTTCTCCTTCTGCATAGCCCCCCCCCTCCCTTGTTGTGAGAGAGGCAGAGGGAGGCTATTCAATCCATTCCAGCAAGTAAAAAACATCAAATGTCAAGTTGAGGAATCAGAATGGCGTCTTTCTCAATTCCACTGCCTTCCTCTGATCATGTATACCTTCAAGGGGATATAGTCATCGTATAATACTACCGTCTGCTTTTTAGTTAAGAAAAAAGGTGACTTTGTTTGTATACATCGAAATGGATGTGCAATGTGTATTTCCCAAAACGTGAATGAGAAATTGCTGCTATTTGGAGCAGATTCATCCAGATTTTTGAAAACATTTGTTTGGATATGTCTTGATGCCTAATGTGACAGAACAGATGGATTCAAAAAAGACAGAAGTCTTATTATCAGAAAATGAGAACAGATCTGAGAAGAAGAAATTCCATGTATGAGGACAATGGAAGTGGGTTTTTTTTAAAGAACAAGCAGTATTCAATATTACATTTAGCAGAAGAGCAAACCCTCTTAGAGGAATTGATGAAAGATGGACTAGTAATCTGTCTTGATTTGCGTTGGTTGGGTTATCACACAGTAGCTGACGAGTCTTTTAGGCTTAGTGTAGGATGACTGCATGATGTTGTTTCTAGGGAAACTGGTGGTGGGAGCATGTAAAAAGGTAAAGAAATCTGGTCTCAAAACAAGCACTTGCAAGCAGTACTTCTGTGTTGCACTGAGTTGTTTAAGAAGATGCCATTATATTTTTCCCCTTCTAATTCTGTTTTCAGAAACTTAAGAGTGATGGACTGTATTATATCAAATGTTTATATTAAAACTGAATGTTTTTGCATTTAAGTACTGCAAAGTTGTCATTTTCTCTGGGTCCATTTTTTTTTACTTTGACCTAGTATACGTCAGAGTTCCTGATACACAAACACATTTTACATAGTGCTAAGTATTTTGTTATAAATATATTTGTATGTTGGTGATTAAATACGTATCAAACAGAAATTATTATTGCATACAATCATTGGTATATGAAGATATTCTTTGAATCACTGTGGTAATTTTATATCCTGCACCTTGTTATGTTTACATTAATGATGGGATGTATCAGAACCATATTGTCATTTTCTTATTTGTTATATTAAGTGTGTAACTATATTAGGAGATTAGGGAGAAATATAAGTTAATTTTATTTTGCTGGTGGCAGCAGTGTTTTTTGTTTCACCATTTCAAATGGTAATGATGTTGTGAAGTGATTGCTTTTTTATCTAAAGTTATATGCCCAGAGCCTGTGCAATAATAAATGTCTTTAATAATCATGATGATGCGCTATGATTCTATAGATAGCAATCGCTGGAAGGAAAAGGAATGGTTGCAGCCATGAAAGAAGCATGGTTAAGAAAGAGAGGTTGCTTAGCGTGACCAAATTGTGTCTAGCTTTTTTACTATTTTAACTGTATTCTTCTTTTGTGTCTCTTTGTTGGCAGAACTTGTGATCATTTGAAAGGCAGACAAATGCATTCCAAACTAGAAAATGGCGGCATTCCTCCATCAATTCCTTTAGAGGACTAACTTATTCAATCAGAGGTAAAGTAAAACATTCCTATATTCTCCTTTACGATCAGGGTGGCAGACCTAAATGCCCTCCCCAAAAGTGCCAGGTCCTGTCTGATTCTGGAACTAAGCACGGTCAGCCCTCGATAGTACTTGTATGAGAGATTGCTGGCAAATGTCATATGCTGTAGACTATATTTCAGAGGAAGGAGAAAACCCTATTAAATTCATGAGGTCGCCATATGGCAACAAGCAACTTAAAGACAAACACACACAGACAAACTAACCATAGATTATTAACTCTGATTTTAATATATACGTACGTGCCAGTTTTCCTCTGGCAAACAATTCTATGGATTACAGAAGGGCCAGTTCACATACACATAGGATATTGTTTGATATTTCCTATATATTTGCTGTATTTTGGTTCCAAGGTCCCCCTGTGTATGATTTGAAACCCCGGATACAGAAAAAGTAAACCTAGAAGGTCAGCTATAATTTCACTTGTATTTAACATGTGAATTTGACTTAACATGTGAATAAATCTGAATTTTCTATAATTCCTGGACTTGGGGAACTGTGGGCAACCATTTTTCTTGTCTATCTGAACAGTCTTGATTGTAGTTTGTTAAAAATACACACACACAGATTTCAAAACCTAGCTTGGTACTGATTTGAAAGGTACAGCAAGTAGTCATTTCTGCCTTTGGTTTAAGAGACAATTATCAATATTAAGATGACAACTGAAAAGTTGCTAGAACATTTATTTATTTATTTATTTATTTATTTATTTATTTGCTTCATTTCTATACCGCGTTTCTCAACCTTATTAGGCGACTCAATGCGGTTTACACAATGTAAATTATCACAACACTAACAGTTAAAACACATCATACACAATAACAAAATACACAATTATTAACATATTTCAAAACCCAAAAATGAAATAATGGTACAAATGCATGTGATAGCTAAATCTGTCTGAATACCAACATACTTTAATCCCTTTGTACTTAAAAAAAGGAGAATCCAAAGAGAAGTTGAATTAAAAAGGAACATGGAAAAAAGTATTGGGTTCTTCCTTCCTCCTACATAGCCCTGTTCTCTGGAAAATTTCTTTAGGACATCAGTGGGCTCCCTTGACAGTGCAGGGCAGTATGGGGGGCAGCTGTAGGAATCTGTAGAGACTATTGAGAAGTAGAAGCCCTTCTCTTCCTCCACCTTGCGCATCTTTGAGCTCAGTGGCTGACATGAAGAATGCATGTGTTGCAGAATACCGGGAGAACACATGTTTGACTTCTTCTGTAAAGGAGCCTTAGTACAACGGGAACATTTAGCTCATTGTCAGGATATCTTTCACACAACTGATCTACAAAGAGAAAGGAGACATAATACAGGGCATGTCCCAATATGTATGCATATACTGTATATACTCGAGTATAAGCCTAGTTTTTCAGGCCTTTTTTGGGGCTGAAAAAGTCCCTCTCGRCTTATACTCGAGAGTCAAGGTTATTTATTATTTTACCCTGTTATAAATAYGTAATAAATGTATTATTATTATTATTATTATTAYTACTACTACTACTACATTTRTTATTTTACTTTTTTGTTGTTGTTATTACATTTATTATTTTACTCTATTTTTATTGGAAGGATATGCAAGTTTTATGTAAAAATTAGTTTTATGTAAATATTCAAAAACATTTAACCTCCTGATGCCTCAATTAATGTAATTTTATTGGTATCTATTTTTATTTTGAAATTTACCAGTATCTGTTGCATTTCCTACCCTCAGCTTATACTCAAGTCAATCTGTTTTCCCAGTTTTTGTGGTAAAATTAAGTGCCTCGGCTTATATTCGRGTCGGCTTATACTCGAGTATATATGGTGTGTTTGTGTGTGTGTGTGTGTGTATGTATGTATGTGTGTGTGTGTGTATAATAAAGGGGCTTTTCTAGTAAGTGTTGAGTAAAATCAGCGTATTGTTAGGTAATTATAAAATCTTCAGCAATTTTTATCCTTATTAGTTAGGAAAATCAAATTCTTGGCAGGGGATTGGACTGGATGGTCCACGACGTCTCTTCCAACTCCTATGATTCTACTAAACCTCCACTACCCAGGAAAGTGTACAGATGGCTGCTGAACAGTTTTTGTTTTGCAGCAATTCCGTCTTTGGCGTTATGAGTCAAAAAGAGCAGAACAGCTAGGTGATTTTTCCTACTATTGATCGCAGTCTGAGGCTTAGTTCAGACAGTGATCTATAGTAGGAAAAATCACCTAGCTGTACAGTACAGAGATTAGCGTTTATAAAACCATACTTAGAAATTTAGGAGATAATTTTATAACTTCAATAAAGTCTCTTATTGTTTTCTAAATGACCATACTATGTATCATGAGGCTGTTATTTGCTGAATAGAAGTTTCAGAATTTCTCAGCAACAGGTCAGGGAAACGGATATACCACAATACCATTTGACTTCAGGACATTATTTTCCTTTGTTCCATGGCCAAATTTATTGTTAGAGGACATCACATGTTGTGAGTCCATAATGTCCTTCAACTTTTTCTGATTGATCTTTGCTTATATTATATTTGATAAGAAAACAAGCATGGTTAGTGTATCTTGAAGATAGTGCTGCTTCTCCCTTTGTATAACCAATTGTGTTTAAAAGCATGATTATAACTTCAGCCTTTAGAAATACATCAACATGAAAAATATTTACTCCATCTCATGTTATCCTGATTTCAATAGTATCCCTATGTTCTTTGTTGTGTGTCCATTTTTTTAAAAAACTGGTTTTTTAATTGTTTACACGTGATTTTACTTTTTACCGATTGTGTAAAAAGGAAGCAATAAAGATTATTAAAGGTAGCAATCAGATCACCTGAAATAAAATCACACTATCAAATATTGGAACAGCTTCTTCTGAGTCTGTCTGCTTTGTAGCTGACACTGTTCTTCGTTACTGCTTTTCCCTCTTAAAGGTGAAAGAGGAGTAGAAGTTGTAAGAAGATGCTAGGATCAGAACGTGGTGTGGTAGAAGAATGGCTATCAGAATTCAAGGTGAGTAAAATGATTTTAAAAAGTAAGCATGCATCAAAACTGCCCTATGTTGTGGCGGTATGTAAAAGTATTTTGCACTTCACCAGCCTGTTTTTTCCTCCCTTTGCAGTAGTCTATTGATATAGGAGAATGAATTGGAAGTTGGTGATTTGCTTGCTTCAGTCAGTGGCAAGAAATAAAGTAACCAAACTTTTCTCTTCTCCTAGGCATTACCTGAAATACAGATCTCCAATTATGCGGCAACACTTCACCGAAAAAAATCTTTGGTGCCAGCTCTTTATAAGGTCATTCAAGATCCAAATAATGAGGTATGTGGCTTGCCACTGCTTTTAGAAGCAGTGGCAAAATACATAATAATACATTTCTTTTAAAGAGATTTATAATTGCTTTTCCATTAACCTAACTAGGGCAGGTGAAATTTTGCTTTCATCTCCTACTTTATTCTACTTCAGTAATCATTGACTGTTGGGAGATTTTTTTTCCCCAGTTGCATGCACTCTATTTAAAACATTTAATTGTATTCAATATATTTTCTTGATTTTAATGGTAGTCAACATAGAGGGTGCAACATTTCATTTCATTCAGTATTGCATGAGGTTAGCCATATGTTTTAAAACATAATAATTATGTACATTTGGGTCTAGTTTATTAATAGATTACACAAAGGAATATATTTTCCACACTAGTCATGATTAAACAGCCCTGGCTTTTTAGCCTTAAATAAACCAGAGTTACAGTTATGTAAATAATGGGTTTTAAGAAAACTACTGAATTATAGTTAAAAGCAGAAAGAAGGACACTGGATGGAGCAAAAACATAACAGCGGTGCAGCAGACAGCTGTTATTGCACCCAGTGGACATTTTACGGGGTGGCATTGTTTCAAATGTCCCTGCCCTCAGTGTCAGAAGAACTTTTCTAAGTAGTTATTGTTTAGGTGTATAAAAATAGCGGTTTCTTAGTTCCTTAACTTTTTGTTAAATAAAATAAATAAATACACTTTATTTATATTTTGCTTTATCTCCTCGGCGGGACTCAGAGCAGTTTACAGTACACATTTAAGGCAAATATTCAATGCCTATTTACCTGAACAACAACATACAGTACATAGATAAGGTAAAGGCCTTCCCGTTTTGCCATCTCTGGTGTCTGGAGGCGATGCTCAATTTCCGGCCATGGAGAGGTGCTCTTGTTCAATTTTCCATGCCGAAGGAGCCTTGCTGTCCATAGACATTTCCGATTATTTTGTATGGGGCACCGTTTTACCTTCCCACCAGGGTGATACCTATTGATCTACTCACATTACATGCTTTCGAATTACTAGGTTGACAGAAACTAGGATTGACAATCGGGAACTCATCCCGACTCACTACTTTGAACTGTTGACCTTCCAGTCAGCAGCCTTTCCTTCAGCTAGTGACTTTAACTCCTGTGCTACCATGGCTTGTAGCTGCCCAAAATTTTAAATTTTGCTTATTTGAAGGTTTCTAGAAATACGGTGTTATTAAATTGTATGGGCAGGTGTAGACTTAAAATAGAATTACAGAACTTGCAATATAAAACAAAATCAACAAAAAAACCTGTATCTTTATTGGCCAACTCATGTGCACAAAACTGCACAAATAAAATAAATTAGTTGGCCCTTATAGGTATCACTCTTTTTCGCATTTTGTTTTATTTTGCTGTATGGTTAACATGCCAATTTTAAGAACTTGCAATAGTGCTACTTTAAAACAGCCATGTTAGGATTTCTATTTACATTGACCCAAAAAAGAGATTTTTTTTTTAAAAAAACCCCACACATCCTAATATATTAATGCATCCTTTGGGTGAATTCCTAATGTAGTTTTCAGGATCAAAAAAGTTTAATATAAGGTATAGAGGTAATAAAAGAATACAGATTTCTGCAGTTATATCCCTTGAAACAGTAGTTCTCAAACTTGGATCCCATGTGTTACTTATTACAATTCCCTGAATAGTTAACCATTGGCTACATTGACTGGGACTTCTTAGATTTAAAGTCCATTTTTTTGTTGTGTCAGGAGCAACTTGAGAAATTGCAAGTCGCTTCTGGTGTGAGAGAATTGGCTGTCTGCAAGGATGTTGCCCAGGGGATGCCCAGATGTTTTTGATGTTTTATCATCCTTGTGGGGGGCTTCTCTCATGTCCCCCCATGAGGCGCTGGAGCTGATAGAGGGAGCTCATCCACGTTCTCTCTGGATTCGAACCTGTGACCTGTTGGTCTTCAGTCCTGCCGGCACAGGGGTTTAACCCACTGTGCCACCGGGGGCTCCAGATGTCAAGTCCAATGACATCTGGAGACATAGGTTTAGAGACCACTGTCTTAAAGAATATGCACAATGTTCACGAGTCTATGTTAATTTGGATGATTCTTTGCTAGAAATAATTTAAAATATTTTGCCAATTAATATAATTATGAAATTTCACTTCTCCTGTGTGTTGTAACATCCGGAAGCCTAGGATGTGAAACAGGGCCATGGAGTTCCTCACTTTTAATCTTCAAAATGTTAAGAGCTTGAGTTTACCTTTTGATAAGGATTGAATGTAATTTTGTTCCAGTTAGTTTTTTATTGGTCTCAGTCTGACTGATTGAAAGCATTCTAGGTTTTAATGTATTTGCTGTATGATACTTTGGAGTTCTTCTTTGAACTGAAAATGAACTACAATATATTTCAGAAGGAAAAGAAGTACATCAAGGAAACAGGTTTTTTATTCTGGATTCATTCAGTGAATAAATTCTCTGAGGCAATGCTTTCTTTGTCTCTTGCTTGTCGTCTTGGTTGGTTTTCTGAATCTTTTTCAGTGTTTTCCTATCATCTTGTTGTAAAAGGTTGAGAAACTCAATTTCAGTAGAATTGCAAAACCAGTTTTTAAAGACCAGCATTCTTGGCAACTTTGCATTTATCAGCATCCTTTGTGTGAATTAATAGATCATAATAATAACCTTTGATCTGTTGTTTATTCTGGGCTTTTTTTTTTTTGGGTCCCCTTCAGCTCCTGGAACCTGTCTGTCACCAACTTTTTGAACTCTATCGTAGTTCTGAGGTTCGTCTGAAAAGGTTTACATTGCAGTTCTTGCCAGAATTGATTTGGGTTTATCTGCACCTTACTGCCAGCAAAGATAGGCAGAGCAATGGCTGCATTGAGGCCCTGCTTCTAGGGATTTATAATTTGGTAAGTAAAACTGGACAGGTAAATAATTGAAGTGAACTGATCTTTCTATATAGTAATGATAACACAAAACACTGCATCACATTCTGTTGTATGTCCCATAGACATACAAGTCGCCTATTGTGACCCTATGAATTTTATAGGCAAGGGATACAAGATGGTTTTACCAGTTGCTTCCTCTGAGATGTAGCCTATAGCATCTAGTATTTGTTGGTGGTCTCCCACCAGATACCAACCAGAGTTGACCTTATATTCCTTCCAAGATCAGGAAGTATCTAGGGCTCTTAAGGCATTGCACTTGCTTCATATTGTGTTAGGAGGGCCTAGATCTGTTACCCAGATTCGGAGTCTTGTCTCTTTCTCCTGAAACTCTCAGACCTGCTCCAAAAATATTTTAATCCTCTGAAACAAGTGTTCAGGGTGTATGGGACATTGTGAGCTCCCCTCACAATAGCTATAGCAATATAAGATACTGTCCAGGATTTCCAAGATTCATACTGCTTTAGAATATTTATATAACTATAGTTTAACTTCTATATAGAACCAGGACTATAAAAGGAAAGCGAAAAAGTAGTTATTGAAAACATGTTGCCATCAACGTTGTGCTTTGGTATGCTATTCAGATGGGTCTTCCGTAGATGTGTTGGCCTTCAACTCCCAGAAATCCTAACAGCTAGTAAACTGTTTTGGATTTGTGCAAGTTGTAGGTCAAAACATCTGGGGACCCACAGGTTGAGAACCACTGATTTAAATTAATGTGATGTTATCATCCAAGACAATTTAAATTTTCAATATGGATTCTTTTTTCGTAGGAAATTGCTGACAAAGATGGGAACAATAAAGTGTTATCTTTTACCATTCCTTCTTTATCCAAGCCATCAATTTACCATGAGGTAGGAATACAGTTGTATTACTGAGTGAGTCTTTCTAATTGTCCTTAGCATTCATTTGTGGGAGAACAACAGGTTATCTATAAAAATTATACTGGAGTTTCTATGTGTGTCTGGTGGACTGTAATGGGATGGTCATGTGTTATTCTTTCATGCTACCTTCCCATGTCACTCCTATTTCCTGCATTTAATGGTGTTTTGAAGTTAAACAACCTTTTGATCTTTTTTGTACACCTTAAGCCATCGACTATTGGATCCATGGCTTTGACTGAGGGAGCTCTGTGTCAGCATGACCTTATCAGAGTGGTTTATAGTGATCTTCACCCTCAAAGAGAAACATTCACAGCACAGAACAGGTGAGTGTAAGGTGCGCCTTTTTTTATTAATGGCCTGTACATATATTTTAGACCATCAAATATGAAGAGAAGAATGTTTTTAGGCTTTAGGGTGTAACAATTATATAGAAGTGAAAATATTAGATTTTCTAATATGCAATTTCTAATATTCTTTTATTCTAATACTCCTTTATTTACATTAGATTTATAGTAATTCCTGCGATAGCATTAATTTTTAAAATCCTATAAATCATTGTGAATGTCTAAGATGTGTACAAAACTTTGGAGTATATGTATGATTTCCAGTTCTAATTTAGCACACTGTTGTTGTATCTCAGGCTAAAATTCACCTTGCTCTCTCTGACAAACCAGCCAAACTTATGAAGAAAGAAGTTTATTGTGAGGTTTCAAACAAATCAGAATATAGCAGTAAAAAGTCAATAGTACAAGGTAAAAATCCAATAGATTCCCTTTGAGTCAAAGCAGGAAACTTGAAGCAAGAAGCAGCATAAAATCCAGGAAATAGCATGAGGTTACATGAAGCAGGCTTTCTTTCTCAAGGTCCAAGGCCCAGAGCAGGAGACAACGCGAGCCATTTTTGCAACGTTGAAACTGACGCCGAATCAGTTCCCAGGCAGTTTACTTATAGGTAAAACATCAAAACATTGAACATTAAACAGACAGCTAACAAGCAGTTTTCCCACCAACGGATGGGCTCAAGACTTGGCCGCAATTCGTAAACTCCTTCTTAACACCTGCGGCACAGTCTGACCTTCACTAGCTGTTTTATCAGCCACATTCCGTTCCTGTGATAACAATGGTTTCTCTCTAGCTACAGACTGTGGCTGAGAAAACTGAGAAATCTGAAATCCCACACCTGCATCTGTATTCCCATTCCCATCATGCTCATCTGCACCCTCAGTCCCATCATGCTGTTGCTGCTGAACCACAACACTATCCCCCCCCCAAGCCCCACCCCGGACCGGGCTTGGCCGGGTAGGCCCGGTGAAAGCGGGACACTAGGAGAGGAGCATGGACATCTCGAGCATCTATCCAACAGCGCTCCTCAGGACCATATCCCACCCAGTCCACCAAGTATTGTAACTTGCGGTGATAACGGCGAGAGTCCAAAATGTCCGCCACTTCGAATTCCTCCTCTCCATCACGCAGAATCGGGGGTGGCGGAGGGGCCCCGCCAGCATCAGGCCGGACTTCCGCGGCGGGTCGAAGCAAAGATCGATGAAAAACAGGATGAATCCGCATGCCGCGCGGAAGCTTTAGCTTAAAGGTCACAGGATTTAATTGGTCCACCACTGGATATGGCCCCACAAAACGAGCGTCAAGCTTTCGAGAGGGGCGTTGTATAGGCAGGTGTTTAGTGGACAACCAAACACGATCTCCCACTTGGATCGGTGGACCCGGCTGTCGATGGTTATCAGCCACTCGTTTGTAATCCTCTTTTGCCTGCTCAAGCTGAGCCTTTAAAATCTCTTGAATCGCTGAGAGCTCCTGCAGCCAAGTGGTAGCAGCAGGGACCTCCCCTGAACCAACCACGGAGGGAAAGAACCGGGGGTGATATCCATAGTTAGCAAAGAACGGGGCTTCTTTGGTCGATCCGTGAGTAGCGTTGTTATAAGCAAACTCAGCTACAGCAAGAAGCGATGACCAATTGTCCTGTTGATAGTTTACAAAACATCTCAAATATTGTTCAAGGGTGGCGTTGGTCTTCTCGGTCTGGCCATCGGATTGTGGATGGTGTGCTGACGACATCCGACTCTCGATGCCCAACTGCCGCTGTATCTCCCTCCAAAAGTGCGAGGTAAATTGGGCACCGCGATCGGTCACCAAACTCGTTGGAAGTCCATGAAGACGGAAAATGTGGCTTAGGAATAGGTCAGCAGTTTCTTTGGCAGTAGGCACTCCCCCACAGGGAATGAAATGTCCCATCTTGGTGAAAAGATCCACCACTACCAAAATGGTGGTGAACCCTTGAGATTCTGGTAAATCCGTGATGAAGTCGGCCGACACGATTTCCCAGGGCCGACTCGGAGTGGGTAGAGGTTGTAGCAAACCAGCCGGTTTGCCCGTAGAGTTCTTGGCGCGGTGGCAAACAGGGCACCCATTGACATATTTCTCGACCTCTCGTCGGATCTTGGGCCACCAAAAGTCCCTCAGCACCAGCTGCATTGTTTTAAAGATCCCAAAATGCCCCGCTGGCTTGGTGTCATGGCATAGTCTTAAAATTTCCTCCCGCTCGGGGCCGGGCGGCACATAAACCTTTGAACGATGACACAGCATCCCATCTAACTCCTGAAATGGGAATTTTAGTCCGGCCTCCAGCTGCTCTTGCACCCACAAGTCCTCTTGCTGCCGCGCCCGGATCCTTTCAGCCAGAGTCGAAGGGGGTCCTGTTGCGCCGGTGGACGCAAAGTTTTCTGGACGCAAAATGCAGGACTCAGCGGAATCTTCCTGGCCCCGAGTATACTCCGGCTTGCGCGACAAAGCATCTGCTTGTTTGTTTTGGGCCGCTGGCACGTAGCAAATTCGGAAGTTGAATCTCTCAAAAAACAACGCCCAACGCTGCTGTCGTTGGTTTAACTTCCGGGAGGTACGGAGATATTCCAGATTGCGATGATCCGTATGGACTTCCACTGGTTGCAGAGCACCCTCTAGCCAATGTCTCCAAGTCTCAAACGCCGACTTGATGGCTAGGAGTTCTTTTTCCCAAATGGTGTAGTTCCGTTCTGGGGCAGTCAACTGTCGAGAAAAGTATGCACAGGGTTGGAGATGATCCCCCGCAGGTTGTAGCAACACTGCCCCGACCGCCACATCCGACGCGTCGGCCTGCACCACAAAGAGCTTAGTTGGATCAGGATGTTGCAGGATAGGCTGGGAAGTGAAAAGTTTCTTGAGCTGCTGAAAACCTCTTTCAGCCGCCTCAGTCCATAGGAACGGCCGTTTGCCTCTCAGGCATTGGGTAATGGGGTCCGCCCAGCGGGCAAAGTCTGGAATGAACTTGCGATAGTAATTGGCAAAACCCATGAATCTTTGGATGTCCTTTCTGCTCATGGGGGACTTCCATTCTAACACCGCGGAGACTTTAGCGGGGTCCATGGAAATTCCCTCCGCAGAGATGCGGTGTCCCAGAAAGTCTACTTCATTTAAATCGAAGGCGCACTTTTCCAGCTTAGCATAAAGTCCATGATCTCTCAGGCGCTGGAGCACTGCACGCACCTGTTGCGCGTGGTCCCGTGGATTCGTGGAGTAGATCAGGAAGTCGTCCAGGTAAATGACCAAAAAACGGTCTAAAAAGTCGTGGAAGATGTCGTTGACGAAGTGCTGGAACGTGGCCGGAGCGTTACAGAGCCCGAAACTCATGACTCTGTATTCGAAGCTTCCGAAGCGGGTCTGGAAGGCTGTCTTCCACTCGTCCCCTTCCCGGATACGCACCAAGTTATAGGCCCCCCTTAGGTCCAATTTGGTGAAAATCCGGGCCCCTCGCAAACGGTCGAGAAGCTCCGGGATGAGGGGGAGCGGATAACGGTTCTTGATCGTGATGTTGTTCAACGCCCGATAGTCATTGCAAAGTCGCAGCTCCCCTGACTTTTTCTTGACAAACAAAACTGGAGCCCCAGCCGGCGACTGCGAGGGACGAATGAACCCCTTGCGTAGGTTAGTATCCAGAAACTCCCGGAGAGCCGCCAGCTCTGGTTCCGAGAGAGAATACAATCGCCCACGCGGAATCGGGGCGCCCGGGATCAAGTCAATAGCGCAGTCGTACGGACGGTGCGGAGGAAGTCTCTCCGCCTCCTTCTCGCTGAAAACGTCCCAAAAATCTTGGTACTTGGCGGGCAATTTGACCGTGGCTTGTGCGGCAACCTCTGCGGCCCGACACCTCCGCTCCCCGCCACAATGTTCCTTACAAAAGGCCGAGGTGAACTGTAATTTTTTCTGAGCCCACCAAATGGTCGGGTTGTGCTTGGCCAGCCATGGAATTCCCAACACCACGGCGTGTGGAAGGTCCATGACCAAAAAGGAGACCTCTTCCACATGGTCCCCGACTTCCATCTGCACGGGCGCTGTGTAGCGAGCCACCGGCCCGGCTTTCAGCAATCGCCCATCAAAGTTTTGTACATCCCGGGGAGGCTGGAGGTCT
>NW_026844366.1:186137990-186167021 GCF_025583915.1 Anolis sagrei ordinatus
CCGAGTTGGCGAGCCCAGCTAAACTCGGTCGTTGCCTTCCCCCGCCGGCTGTTCGGCCCACTGCTCACCAGACATCTGGGCCTGGGACGCCATGGGCTCCACTGAGCCGGAGACCCCTGCCAGGCGGGGACTTGTCTTCTTCTTTACTGGACACTCCCGAGAGAAATGTCCGCTGCCCCCACAATACCAACATAGATTTAGCCGTTGCCGTCGCGCCTTTTCCGCTGCATCAATTTTGGGGCGCATGGAGCCCAGCTGCATGGGTTCCTCTGCATCGGGCGCAAGAGATGGCGGCGGTCCCAAGCGACGTGGCACTCCCGCATCGGCCCCCTTTTGACCAACTGGCCGGGGCCCGGCAAGGATGTGACGTTGGTTGGTCAGGGTCCCATCTATCCGGATACATAGGGTCATCAATTCTTCCAAGTCGGCTGGGACAGCGGAACGGGCCACCTCCAACTGCATCTCCCGGGTGAGCCCCGCCTTGAAGGCGCTCATGTAGGTGGCATCATTCCAAGCCAGCTCCTGCTGCAATACACGAAACTCCGAGATGTACTGGGCCAAACACCCCTCTCTTTGCGTTAGGGCTCGCAGCTTACGATCCGCCATCTCCCGGTGCACTTGGCCTCCCCAGACTTTGTGCAGTTCATCCATGAAAGCCTTGACAGTGTTGCACACAGGGGAAGCGGCCTCATGTAGCGCGGTGGCCCAGGAGAGGGCCGGGCCCTCCAACAGACTGTAGGCAAAGCCCACCTTGGCTGCTTCATTCGGGAACTCCGCTGCCCGCACTGTGAGGTAGGCATCACACTGCCCCAGGAAGTCCTTGACCCGTTGACTGTCTCCAGAGAACTTGTTAGGCAACGCCATAGGAGTCCTTAGCGGCTGGGCCGGAGGGTTAGCTGCTCCTTGCGCTTGCATCGTGGCTATCTGCTGCTGAAGGTTCTGCAGCTGCTGTTGCATCGCCTGAGCCTCTGCAGGATTCATGGTGGCTGGGAGAAGCAAGGACTTTGTTGTTGGTCAGTTCCAAACTGTTGTATCTCAGGCTAAAATTCACCTTGCTCTCTCTGACAAACCAGCCAAACTTATGAAGAAAGAAGTTTATTGTGAAGTTTCAAACAAATCAGAATATAAGCAGTAAAAAGTCCATAGTACAAGGTAAAAATCCAATAGATTCCCTTTGAGTCAAAGCAGGAAACTTGAAGCAAGAAGCAGCATAAAATCCAGGAAATAGCATGAGGTTACATGAAGCAGGCTTTCTTTCTCAAGGTCCAAGGCCCAGAGCAGGAGACAACGCGAGCCATTTTTGCAACGTTGAAACTGACGCCGAATCAGTTCCCAGGCAGTTTACTTATAGGTAAAACATCAAAACATTGAACATTAAACAGACAGCTAACAAGCAGTTTTCCCACCAACGGATGGGCTCAAGACTTGGCCGCAATTCGTAAACTCCTTCTTAACACCTGCGGCACAGTCTGATCTTCACTAGCTGTTTTATCAGCCACATTCCGTTCCTGTGATAACAATGGTTTCTCTCTAGCTACAGACTGTGGCTGAGAAAACTGAGAAATCTGAAATCCCACACCTGCATCTGTATTCCCATTCCCATCATGCTCATCTGCACCCTCAGTCCCATCATGCTGTTGCTGCTGAACCACAACAACTGTGTGGAATTATGGAAATTCTTTGCTTTTTATCTAATATTTTTTCAGTAGCTAACTACATCTTTACATCTTCTAACCTCTATTTCAAACCCAAGTAGGATGAAGTAGAAAAGATGTATGCTTTGATAATTCTTTTGTCCTAGAGGACCCAGCAATTTAATTATTTAATATACAAAATGAGAATCCCACTGTTTTATTGAACTTGTGTCTCCTTAGGTTTGAGGTTCTGAGCTTTCTTATGCTCTGTTACAACTCTGCTATTGTCTATATGCCTGCTTCTTCCTATCAGTCACTTTGCAGGATGAGTTCCAGGTGAGAAATTTGAAGTTGTTTCAGGAGTATGTTAACTTTGTATCGATGGTGTAGAGGCGAATATGTAATCAATATTCAAAGGAAAACACTTAAGTTTCGTGTATTGTTATATTTGACTTAACACTGAAGTATCTGGTTCTTTCTTATATGAGAAGTATCCATCTCTGTCCCTATCCTATGCATTTGATCATATGGTATGTTTAGTCTCATTTATTGGAGACCCATAAAGGAACGTAGATCATCTAGATCAGAAGTTTCAAACTCATTTTCATCAAGAGACACCTCAGCCTTATGGTCACCTTCAAAAGACCATTAAATCCATGGATGGAGAATCCATGGATACAGAGGGCCAACTATAATTTTTTTCATAGTGATTGGTAATCTTTAGTTTTTACTCAGTTTTGGTTCCCAGATGTTATTGAATGACTACTCCCATCACTTTTGATTATCCGGCACGTGGACTGGGGCTAATGGGAATTGCAACCCCCAGCCCTTTAGCTCTGAGGTTGGGGAAAGGTTAAAGGGTATTTTGAAATCAGACATAACTTCTACAAACCTTATATCTGAATTAATCCCACTTTCCTGACTAAACAGAATAAACAGTAACATACCAGATGTTACTGTATTATGACTGATGATTGATTGATGAGATCTAGTCATGATGTCTAATGATTAGGAATACAGGAGTTGTAGTCCAGCATCTGGAGGAGGGCCACATAAAATGACATGGAGGGCTGCGGATCTTGCGTTTGACATATGCGATTTAGATATTCTCTATTAAGTCAAGTAAACAAGATTCAGCACAGTGAATCACTGTATTTAGGCTAGAATCCAAAAATCTTTTTATTTCATTTTTTTATTTTGTATTTTCCCCCTGAATATTAGTTTGATAGTGGATTAGATTCTTTGTGTTGAAATTAATGAATAAGGAATAGAAAAGAAAAGGAGCACCCAAACTGTGTTCCTGAAAAATATATATGGAGGAAGACGAATTTGGGCACCAAGATATGCATTATCAGAGCTCAGTTCCTTCTCCATTTATCATTCTTTTAGCGGCCAAAGGGTTACTTGCTTTTGCTGATAAAGGACTATTACTATTATTATTATTTGTTATTCACCTCTCCCCATAACTGGAGACGGAGTATAAAACAGTCAAAACACAACAACATAAAATACATACATCAAACAAACACACACTATTATAAAGTAGAGACACCAAAACACATGATACAAAGAGCAAAATACAGCAAACACACAATGCAAATCTAAAACTGATGGTTCAAAGTTGACTGGGTAGGCCTGCAGGACAAGATGGGTCTTTCATTGTGTCTTAAAAGTTTGACAGCTCATTTAGCTGTTGAAGCTCTTCTGGCAGGTCGTTCCACAGTCTTGGGATGGCTGATGAAAAGGTTTTCTGGGTGGTGGTTGCCAGTCGGGTTCTAGCTGGTTGTAATAGCCACCCCTCAGAGGACCTAAGTGTCCTAAGAAGCTGATTGGGTGTATGTGTGGGAAGGAGGAGGGGAGGAATTGGCCCTCTGATTTTGCTTCTGGAGGAAACTACAGGAAAGGAGATTCCACCTGAACAGGAGGAAGAACTTCCTAACTGTGAGAGCTGTTCAGCAGTGGAACTCTCTGCCCCGGAATGTGGTGGAGGCTTCTTCTTTGGAGGTTTTTAAACAGGGGCTGGATGGCCCTTGTCAGGGGGTGCGTTGAAGGCCAACAAGGTCCACCTCTATGATTCTTTGATTCTATGAGACCCATTGAATGCAATGGGACTTCAATTAGTTTGACTCCCCCATTGATTTCACTCCTCCTCTTTCTGTATTACAGATTAGAATCTGTCTCGGTATGTACGGTAGTTAACATCATGAAAATATGTGAGTCCATTTCTAATAAACAATCTTTTCCCAGACTCTGTGTGTGTGGGTTTCCACGGCAACATGAAAAACCCTGGAAGGAAGAGTATTGCAGAGTGGTACTGGATCCTGAATTCATGGTACAACTACTCACTGGAGTCTATTATGCTGTGTAAGTATGTGAAGTTTGTATATGGAAGAGTTCCCTGGTATTAATCAAACCAGGCAGGGATGTATTTTTTTAATCACATTCCTCGAGCATTGAACACTAGCCCCTTTTGTCATTGATTTTTTCCTTCTGATTTGCCTTATGAGCCTCTATTAGCTTGTGAATCCATCAATGTAGATCCTGAAGGTTTGCACTTCTGGCTTGTTTTAGACTTATCACATCAGCATACCTTTAAAAAAGAGAATTATATACTCCTACAATTAACTGTATACATGTGAGTACACCCAAGTTGTTTGTGTGTCTATGTGCACAGAAAAAACAATAATGAAAAAAGTTGAGTCTGCCTGAATAACCCGCTGTTGGAGTACTTAACAAATAGTTAACCTTTGTTCTTTGTGAATATGTTCTTTTGTGTGATGTGCTGCTGTGGAAAATAACCTGATTGTGTATGTATCTGAAGTATATACCGTATATACTTGAGTATAAGCTGAGTTTTTCAGCCTTTAATTAGGCTGAAAAAGCCCCCCTTGGCTAATACTGGAGTCAAAGTTATTTATTATTTTACTCTGTTGTTATTCTTATTATCATTATTACATTTTTTTATTTTACTCTATTATTATTGGAAGGATACGTAAGTGCATTTACATTGAAGAAGGTAAGAATAATGGTTTCATCAGAGTTGGACAGTCTTATCTTAAATTACAGTTTTATGTAAATATTCAAAAACATTTAACCTACTGATGCCTCAATTAATAATGTTATTGATATCTATTTTTATTTTGAAATTTACCACCTTCAGCTTATACCCGAGCCAATACGAGTTTTTTGTGATAGAATTAGGTGCCTCGGTTTATATTCAGGTCGGCTTATACTCGAGTATAGATGGTATATTTTCTACTGAATTATAATCTTACTAATGACACTGTTCAGACTGGAAGGCAAGCAGAATGCAGTTGGAATGATTGGTTGTCAATCTAATTATTGATCCCGCAAAAGTGCAGAAGACCTGTGTTCAGGAGCTGTGTTTGGAAGATAAAAGATGAGGATATAAAACGTTGGTTCAGAAAAGTAATCACTTGCTTCCTTTTTATCCATATGCAGTTACAACGGGCAGTGGGAAATTGGCCAAGAAGCGCTGGATGACATAATTTACAGAGCACAGCTTGAACTCTATTCTCAGCCACTGTTGGTAAGGGAAAGAAATGCTGCAGTCCATTGATGTGATTAAAATATGCATGCATTACTAATCTCAATAGGTTACTCCTAAATGGCTTGTATAGCATTCTGATTCTCTTTCCAATTTAATTTACTCTTCTGGGCAGTAGCATCTGTAATGCTATTTATTTTCCATTTTGTTATTAATTTTGCTATTATTTAGTTATTTAAGCTGCACTGGGAACCATTTTGTCTGAAGAGTGGGTAAAAATGCTCTAAATAAATATTCTTTAAAAAATGTCCCACCCTATATCTAAAGATCTTGGTATAGCATACAACTTGACTATTAAAGCAAATTTTGAACTGAAAAAATTACATAAACACACTAGCAAGGATAGTAAACAATTTTACAAGTTAAAGCCAAATAGTTTAAAACCAATTTAAACAGCTTAAAATAAAAAATAGCATTTCTAGAGATGTTTTAAATGATTTTGACCTAAGAGGCTTTGGAACATGAAGCCAGAATGACACTAGAATTTGCGCCAATCAGGCCTTTTTAAGGGATATTCCACAGCTGGGGTGCCACAGAGGAGAAAGCCCTCTCCCATGGCTTCACGGGGTATGTTGTTCCAACAGGTGAAACACAAAGGATGACCTTAACCCTCAGACAGGATTCTGTAGTGGGAGACTCCTTCAAAATTGAGGTCCCAAGCTGTATAGGGCTTTGAATAAGCAGACTGATATCTCATGTAAATTCAGGATGAGTGTTAAGCAGTTTCTATGCAGTGTTCTGGTTGACATCTAGCTGGTACATTTTTTCAGTATCTGTAATATCTTCAAGACCTATATCGAGCATGTTGCATTGGTTTAATTGGAAAACTACTGTCACATCAACTGCTCTGTCTATGTTATCTCTGTCCAAGGAAGACTGTAACTACAGTACAGTTTTATGAAACTAGGAATGCTTGGGTCCTAATTAGCTTGGTATCCAAGCTTCAGCCCATTGAAGATAGAGATGGGCAGGTCACCACTCAACTGAAAGAAGATTTGGAGGTAAACCAGTGAACTTTTCTTTCACTAGTGCTATTGGCCAAAGTGATCTTGGGGGAATGAAAGGAGGGTGAAAGTGAAAAATGTGTCAAGAGGAAGGCATGTCAAGCCAATCCTTGTTGGGACTGTCTTCCATCTGGAAATTGATGTCCTTATTGCGAAAGAACATGCGGATCAAGAATCGGTCTCTACAGTCTCCTATGGACCCACTGCCAAGACCCTACTTACTTAGGTGATCCTTTGTAGCCTGAGGTTGATAGCCCTCCAAGTTTAGTGTCTTGGCAGTGGAAACGTAGGTGACCGTGGAGACCTATTCTTGATCCACATGTTCTTCCGCAGTGAGGACATCGGTTTCCTGGTGGAAGGCGGTCCCGATCAGGGTTGGCTTGATGCGCCTTCCTCTTGGCACGTCTCTCCCTTTTACCCTTCATTTGTGCCTCTTCGAATTCCACAGCACTGCTGGTCACAGCTAACCTCCAGCTACAGCACTCGAGGGCCAGGGCTTCCCAGCTCTCGGTGTCTATGCCACAATTTTTAAAATTAGCTTTAAGCCCATCTTTAAATCTCTTTTCCTGTCCATCAACATTATGTTTTCCCTTCTTGAGTTGGGAGTATAGTAACTGCTTTGGGATGCAGTGATCTGGCACTTGGACAATGTGGCCAGTCCAGCGAAGTTGATGCCGTAGGAGCATCGCTTCAATGCTGGTGTTCTTTGCTTCTTCCATCACACTGACATTTGTCTGCCTGTCTTCCTAAGAGATTTGCAGGATTTTTCAGAGGCAACATTGATAAAATCGTTTCAGGAGTTGAATTGTGATGTTTGTAGACAGTCCACGTTTCACAGGTGTATAGCAGGGTTGGGAGGACAATATCTTTATAAACAAGCACGTTGGTTTCGCTACGGATGTCCCAGTCCTTAAACACTCTCTGCTTAATTCGGAAAAACGCTGCACTTGCATAGCTCATGCGGTGTTGTATTTCAGTGTCAATGTTGACTTTTTGTGGAGAGGTGGTTGCAA
This sequence comes from Anolis sagrei ordinatus, assembly GCF_025583915.1. NCBI lineage: Eukaryota > Metazoa > Chordata > Lepidosauria > Squamata > Anolidae > Anolis > Anolis sagrei. The sequence continues at coordinate 186,145,210 of NW_026844366.1, forward strand.
GGTAGCGGAAATGGTCAACATTTTCTAATGTTGCACCATTAAGCTGTAACTTGGAAGGCAATCATACTTGGCCACGAATGATAGCATGTGGTGATGATGATGGGCAGGAAACCACTCAAGAAGATTTGGAGGTAGACCAGTGAACTTTATTTTCACTGGTGCTCTTGGCCATACTGGTCTTGGGGGAATCATACACATGTTTGCTTTGTTTCCAGAGTATAAGTGGAACTTGGTGTATCGGTTTTTGAAAAGGGCCATATAGAGGGATTAGCTTGATCTAGTTTCTGATGGCCAGCACTATGCCACTCTCACCTTCACTTCTTGATTCAAAGAAAAGCAGATTATGACACAGCAAAGGAAAAAGGTCCTGGAGTTAGAAAGCCAAGATTTCTACTACCAAGTACTGCTGATAATATAGCTCCTGCTCTGTTGAAGATTCAAGCCAAGCTGGAACTTAAATGAAGGGTGGTTTGCCTTCCAGTCTTGAAATAAATTTGTGTGGAAATGGAAGAAACATCTTCTAGTCTGGCATGTTATTTCCCCACACATCTATCTCTTTGAAGGCCAAGGTAACAGGATCAGCAGTTAGTAATCTGGAGAGCTTTCTCAGGCTGCCTGAAGTGTGTTTATCTGCTTGCTGTGAGCCCCTCTACTTACAGCCCACACTTGTATGTTTGCTTTGGCAGAAGGAATAGTAAGCAATACAGCGGCTGTACATGTTTTTATTTGGCTATTCATGGGAATGAGTATGGTTAGACATTGCAGTAAGCAGAAACCTTATCTTTTAAAAGAAAAACATGGCTTACCAGGCATGAGTCTGTGAGCTGGTCCATGCTGTTTGACTGTTCTTGCTTGCTGTTGCCCCTCCCTGCAGAGGCCATTTAAACAAGCTAGGGACTGTCCATCTGAGATTCATTTAGTGTGAGATTCAAACTGGCTACACAGCAGCTGGAGTCGTAAGCCATGGTTTGATCTTGGCATATGATGGTACTTTGTCTTTTCCTGAGAACTGAGATTTCCTATTTCAGATATCACATTGAAACAAAACATGGATGGAGAGTCCTCACTATTCTGACTAAGAGAAAAGAGCCAAGTGAGCAGGATGAGAAGGATGCAGACCTCTTTATGGTTAAATTAGATTTTTTGGGGGGAAAATGTTAACCAGAAATTGTATTACACATTTACTTTTAATTGATGTTATTCATGAACAAATGTGTATTTATTTTTAGGTAAACAATGTTTATTCTCCCCCATTTGTGAGCTATTTTGTGAATGGCACACAACTAGCAAAGATTTGTGATTCAGCATGGCTGACATTCACCCACTCCTAACATGAGAGGCTTGTGCCAATGGTTATTTTTCTCCTTTACCACGCAGCTGATTTCTCTGCCATAGCATATAATGTTTAACATTTTATTTTTCTACCTCTCACATTTTCAAAACCAGTTTGCTGTGCAGAATCAACAGAAAAGCAAATTTGATGTTTCTCTGGATTCATAATTAAGTTGTTGGCTTAACCAAGTCTGGTCTTCATGCTCTAGTTAGTTATTGACATATTAACGTGTGAATAACAGCAGCATAAATAACGTTCCAATATATAAGATATTGTGATGATAAGCAGAAAGTTTAGATGACATCTGATGGGGTCGTATGCAGTCCTTCAGCATGGTTGGGAGTTGAACAGATACATAGTTTGATTTTCTCTAGTTCGGGTCCTGCCTATCTTTGTGACCACATTCCCACCTATGTACCTGTGCAATTGTTAAGATCTTCCAGGGAGACCCTCCTCGTGGTTCTGCCACTGTCACAAGCGCGGTTGGTGGAACAAGGGAGAGGGCCTTCTTGGTGGTCGCCTCCTGGCTTTGGAATGCCCTCCCCAGGGAAATTAGGCAGGTCCCCACAGTGTCCTCCTTCCATAAAGATTTGAAGACTTGGATATTTAAACAAGCCTTTGAGAATGTCTAGCCCCAATTGTCTGCAATTAATGACACGACACTGCATTTTTATCCCATGCTCTTGGTTCTTAGCTACAATTTGCACTATCCCATTCCCTCTATTGCTTACCGTTTGGCCATGTCTTACGGCAGTTGTCACCATAGGTTATTGGGCATTGTTCTGAGTTTTAAATTGTTGTGTTTACGTGCTATTGGTTTTATTTTTGTATTGTACTGTGTGTTTATTTTATGCATTGTTTTTAGGCACTTAATCTCATATGTAAGCCACCCCGAGTCCCTTTAAGGAGATGGAATTGGGGTACAAAATAAAGTTATTATTATTGTTGTTATTATTATTGTTGTTGTTATTATTATTATTATCCTCAGACCTCACCTCTGAGGATGCTTGCCATAGATGCAGGCGAAACGTCAGGAGAAATGCCTCTAGAACATGGCCATATAGCCTGAAAAAAACCACAAGAACTGAATTATTATTATTATTATTATTATTATTATTATTATTATAGTTTTATACATATAATTTTGCACAGATAGGCAGTTATGGTACCTAAGAAATAAGACTCCCAACACACATTTTGGGGTCTCAAATATTAGCCCTGTTTCTGGGTATATTTGACCTGCTGATTCCAAAAATTGTACCAGTTTTACCCTATCGGCTCTAGTTTTGAGATACAGAACATATTCCATCTGCCAGTCTTTATCTGCTTGCTCATAGAAAATCATAATAACCATAACGTAAAAACTGATGAAGTAGTTGATTTTACCTATATGTACACATACATACAAAGAAAGAACTGATATTGAAATGGGAGTTCAACATCTTCCTCTATGAGTGATGATGGACAAGATGAATATATAGAGAAAATGGACCAATGGGCCAGCAATTAATTTATGTAAAAGTGTCACTTTGACAAGGAAGCAGTAATATAGGCTGGTGTCAATTCCTGTTGCACCCATCATCTCCTTCTACCTGTGCCCTTCCCTGCTAGACTATCTATGGATAGGGTAAGACAGGTTTGAGACAGGTTTGCAGCTGCTAATGTGGAAGGATGAGTATTTTGTTTTTGTAATTCAACATGTGTATTGGAGATGGCATTTAATTTTGTTGTATAATGTACAATGACAATAAAATTATTCTAAAGATGTAAGGCAGAGTATTGATACAAGATGTATTTCATAAACAACGAAGTATTGCTAAATCATATATTCTTGCAGAAGAATCAACTAATCATACTGAAGGAAAATAAGTATGTGTGGAGGAAGCAGAGGTTTAAATGCTAGCCTTTTGGCAAGGGAATACTGTGGGATCATTTCTTGGCAAATGAAAAAAGCATTTTAATCTTTCCAATAAATTTAGCTAAATGTCCCTCTTAATGAATTACTGTTGGCAAGGATATATAGCTGTATGTTTTTCAATATAGCAATATAAGTCCTCACAGTAAAATGTCGGAGCAGGTTTTTTTTCTTTTAGACATGAGTGAATGCACTACTAGATAGAAAATGTAAATAAAACATTGCACTTCTATGGGGCTACCTCTGATAGCAGCTAGACTAAAAAGCTTGAAGGTGGATTGATATTTCAGCTTATGTTTCATTTTTGAGTAAAGCTGAGCAGTGAGCCCGATAGAAACTTAAACTGACAGCTATTCCTGTTTGATTTGCCTTATTTTGTAGTACTAATATAGGAGCAATCACATCTTCCTTTCAATCATTTGTTAAATGTATTGTCGAAGGCTTTCATGGCTGGAATCACTCAGTTCTTGTGGGTTTTTTCGGGCTATATGGCCATGTTCTAGAGGCATTTCTCCTGACGTTTCGCCTGCATCTATGGCAAGCATCCTCAGAATCATTTGTTAGTTCTTTACAGCCCACTTTCTTCTCTTGGAAGTGTCTTCTTTTAATTAAATATTAAACTGAGTGCAGCTTATTTCCAAAGAGGTCTTAAAAGTGTTAATCGGGTCCTAGAAGGATGGATTGTCTGCCTGTGACCTTGAACATTCTTGTTCTCACATTCTGTTTCATTTTCCCCAAAGAGAAATGCAAGTGTCTGGCTTCTTACAGTAATGCTTTAAATAATATTTCAAATATGATTGAAAATACAGGTCTGTATTGTATCACACAGGGATTCTTAACTTGTGGCCCTAGGACCCCGAGGGGGACATAGATGAGCTCAAGGCATCAGTGAACCATAGGAAGAGAGATATATGTTTTTCTTTTTATTCCCTTCTAGTTACAAATATTGTGTTTAACTGCATAGCTTTCATCAGATGCTCTGAGGGGACCATGACACTATAAAGCCTAGCTACTGCATTAGCGTCACATGAATGTGCCTTGTGCGTCTCATTTCCCACCTACCTCTTTCCTCCTCTGGGAGTATATTAATAGCTTTCGTTTTCAATTAATCATGGCTTATTTTTATATTTGGGGTCATCTTTCAGTACAGGGAGTCCCTGAGTTACAAACAGCTGACTTAAAACTGACTCATAGTTACAAACAGGGTGAGACAACAGGAAGTGAGAGAAATCTACCCATTGGAAGGGAAATTCACTCCTGAAAGAGTTATCATGGGGAAAAGGTGTATCCACTGAAGCTTTATCACCAATCCTTGTTTCCACAAGCCAATTTTTTTCAAAATCCAGTGATCTTCTGATCAGGGGCACAGACAGCAAAAAAACACTACATGGGTGTTAACCCTTCCCTTTGTTATACAATTTCATATGTATATGTATGTGTGTGTGTGTGTGTGTGTGTGTGTAGATATATATATATAGAGAGAGAGAGCGCACATATATGTGTGGATGGACAGACAGACAAATAGATAGGCTGGAGTTACACTTAAAAATGTACCTGTTCTGACTTCCAAACAAATTCAACTTAAGAACAAACCTACAGAACCTCTCTTGTTCTTAACTGGGGGACTGTCTGTACTTCACTTTTTTTTCCACAGCAAAGGCAGTAATCATGCAACCTTCCAAGTTAAACTGTTGCCCACAACACCCATCAGTATTGACTATGCTGGTTATGACTGAAGGGATAGCACTGTAACATAATTTTCACACCTGCCATACAGTGGTGTAGAATATCTCTCTCTCTCTCTCTCTCTCTTTCAATTGGGAAAAGTAAACATCATGATTTGGCATTTTATCTTGTATTTTATAGTTAGCCACATAAGGGACTATTTGTAATGGAGAGCAAACAACAACAACAGCAAATTATTATCATGTGGGTGCTGCACTCTGCCCTGCCCTTCTTTCAAGGAGGGATCGTGAGGTTTTCTTTTCTTAATTTTGACAATACAGATGTCAATTGGGTTTGTTTGAGTATAACTGGTCCTAAGTCTCACAGCAGGCGTCTTCTGCCTATTAAGCATAACCTCTTGGATTGCAACGGTAAAGCTTTCTCACCATTTCCTTATCCTGTCTTTTAAAATATCGGTTTGTGGAAAGGTAACATTTATATAAGGTTTTCCTGTTTTCATAGGTTGCAAATGCTATGAAGAACTCATTACCCTTTGATGCTCCAGATGCATCACAAGGAGGACAGAAGGTCTTAAAAGTAGAAGTTACTCCAACAGTTCCGAGAATTTCTCGGACTGCCATTACTACGGCTTCAATCCGTCGACATCGCTGGAGAAGAGAAGGTAAAACTTACTTTACTTTAATGACGCATTTTTCACATACATTGCTTCAAACTGATTTCTGAGCTTGATTATTAATATCAATTTCATTAGTGTACATAAGTGCAGATCATTTTCATACACTATCTGCATGAATGTGTAATTATGGTTGCATCTTGTGGAGGGATAAGTATTATCCTTATTTTATCTCCTGGGGGAAAGGTTTAAGTTACTTAAATAGTGTCTTGGGGTACAGAAAGTTTATTACCAGGACTTGAGATTATGGCTTATTGATAGCCTTTTTCATATGTTGTGGTATGGGTCATATTGCCTTCTGTTGCTTAAATTGCCTGAAACTGCACACTTTTCATGTAGAAAATGCCAGCGGTTTGTGTGCAACTGCGGCTAAATAGTTTCTTTGAATTTTTTATCTTTATCAAAGTATTGCATTTTCCAAAATGCCCCTTTGAATTTAATTTGTTTGATAATTTGAAATATGTATATTTGTGTGTATATGTATATATATCAAATTCCAGAATTATAGTTAAACAGAAGATAAGGGAGAATTTGTATCTGGTAAACTATGGATATATTCAGGGTTTACTGACAAACCTGCTAAATGGCACTTGAATCCTAACTAGACTGACATTATTTCTTAAGCAAAGCTTATATCATAATAATATCCCTTGGAACTCTAAATATTTTATTGTTTTAAGGGATAATACATAATAGAAGTGCATCATGTCATTGATTCTAAAAACAACATCTGTCCTTTTGCATATTCTTAGTTATGTTTGTCCTTTCGATTGATGTGCTGCTGTCTGCTGATCTGTTTTATACAGTAGAGCTTGCCTACGTATTTATATGCTGTCCACCAGACTTTTGGCATTAAAATTAAAATCAGGCGGCATGCTTGTATATTTCATGTAAACCTTCCTTTCCCTTCCTGGGTTGGAATGTTTAGGGAAAGAGTAGAAAGGCACTAAAAATATTATATGTTGAATCCCAGATGGCTTTGACTTCTCAAATGATGCTGACTTGAGCATTCCCGGATCTCCGATCCTACACGGCTCCACAGACCTAGGGATCAAACGCAAGGAAGAGGGGGACGTGCTGGTGCTCAGGAGCCCTGAGCATGCCTCACCGGAGCCCAACTTGGCAGCAGCCACAACTGAGGGTAGGACAGAGATGAGGAGGCAGCAGTCAGTAAGGCAGTGACTTGGGCAGGATCCTGGTTCTTTCTCCCCAAGCAGAATTCCTTGTCACTCTAGAGCGTGTTTCCACTTTCCCAAAGTGTACACTTTTCTCTTCTCTTTCGAATGTGCACATCTCCTGTATGCCTTGCACCACGTCGAGAGAACTTCCTTTTCTGATACTTCGTTTAATACCCAGCTTAGCATGGCTAGAATAAGGCAAAAAAACCACACCTTGCAACTTTGGGATTAAATGGAAACACCCTGTTACTGAGCATGTTAACTCTTGTTTTTCTGGGATTTTTAAAAGCAGAATAAGAAAATGCACCAAGCAAACAGATCATTTTGGAAATTTGAAACCCACTTAGGATATATGAAAATCATCATCAATCAATGAGGAGTAATTTTAAATCAAGATTTTTTTCATGTGCTGCTTTATTTGCTGAACTTTCAGTTTGCAGCATTAATCCTTGATCACGAGATTACTGTAAAAAGATCAGATATTTCATAAAGGTGAACTTATGTCACCATGTTTTTAGTTATTTTGAGATAATGCTTCTCACCAGGTTGTCCTGGTAGGTACCTTGCATCTTGTGAGAAAAGAAAAATAGTGCCTCATACAGTGATATTCTTCAGTGTATGAATTCTTTTTCATGTATATGCAGTGCATATAATTATTCTGTAGTCCCTATGGTGATGGTGTAGGGGTATTTAATTTGCTGAGCAGTCAATATATTTTGCTGTTCTTCACTTCTTCCAAATCTGTCCTCTCTTTGGTGCGGCCTCTTGGCACTGCTGGCATTATACTTTCAGAGTATGTACTGCTCATGCTTTGCACTTGCCTTAAGGAAGATTAATATCCAGCAGAGTTAATATTATGTTAGGGATGAATTCATCATGTGTAATCAGACATTTAATAGTGACAGGGGAATCAAGGCCCCAAGGGTCTGTGGAAAATTGTGGAAGCACAAAGCTTTTAGTAGTTGCTCTTGGTGCAGAGTGAGTTTGAGCATGCTCAGTAAATGAGCTCTGAGCAGAACTTTTCTCCATTTCTTTCAGCTGGTCTTATTTTGTTGTACTAACTAAACATTGCATGTGCATGACCAGACGGATGCTGTGAAATCTTCACACACTGATTTTTTTTTATAAAAAAGAACAACAATCAGTTGCTTAAGTGCTACAGCACTCCCTTTCCTTAACACTTCAGTTAACACTTAACACTTCAGTTTTTTAAAACTTTGTAATAATTTTAAATGTTGTACCGTATGTTTTTTTCCCCCCTTTGGAGCGTGCATCGTCCAATATGGTATCTGGACAGATAAAGTGAAGAGCATAGTTCTGAAAGCAGTAAATTAAAAAATAAGTTTATATTGCAGCTGAGCAGAACTTGTCTTTCCCAGGGGTATTGTAGGATTAAATAAAGAAATAGGTTTGAGTTTAGTCACAAAATCTCCAAATCCAGATGGATAGTCCAATTTCATTTCTGGTACTGTTTTAGAGTGTATGTCTCACAGAAAACTAATAAATAGTTGGTCTTCAACATTTGCGGGTTATTTTTGCAGATTTGGCTATTCACAAATTTGGTTAATATGTTTTTATTTAGGGAACCTCTTGGTTCTCCAGTGCAATTCTGTGGTCGCAAGTTGACCTTAGTTGCGATGCAAGACCTAGATATTCCCACAGAGAACACATTTCCAGGCATTTTCTAGGTTCTCCAATGTGATTCTATGGTTTATTTTCAGAGGAGGACCTTGAAATTCCTTGAGAGGTTTTCCTGTACATTTTTTAAGCTTCTTTTATTTGTTTTTTTCCACTATTGCAGGGCTTCTCCATTCTTAACACCTGCAAAAGTGGAGGATGTACAGCACTCTTGTTTAAATACGAGGGGTATTTTTTAAGTAAGGTCCGTTTGAACATAAGTACACAACGAAAGTTTATTTCAAAAAAGTAAATTTATTTTCAGAAAGTACATACTTCACTCTATTTTTGACATAGTTGCCAAGTTTGTTCAAACACTTATCATACCTCTGAACCAATTTTAAAATACCCTCTTCATAAAAACTTGCCGCCTGCTCCGATAACCAAGAGTTCATTGTAATCAAAGAAGGGCGACCGGAGCGGCCCTCATCATGGACGTTGTCACGGCCATCTTTGAATTGTCATACCCACTTACGCACTTTGCTTTCACTCATAACAGTATCACCATACACTTCACAAATCTGTCAATGAATTTCTGCAGCAGGCAGAAAACTGTATCACTGAGCGAACCTCACATGCGGCGGGCGAGTTGATAGTCTTAAACATTTTTAAAGCACAGAACAGAACCGTACAGGTTAGCTACAGAGCAGAAACTGAGTACAGTTGTTCCCGAGGCATGCCAGTACACGATGCACATGCTCATTGCAGTATGCGTGCGAACTACTAGTGTCTACAACAAAACGGACCTTACTTAAAAAATAATGGGACCAACATTATTTCCCCTAGCTACTGATGATTTCTGATGTTACAGTTTTTTAGTGCTTTTAATCAAATATATGATATATGTAATTCTTATCATTTTTATGAAATAGTTAGTGTCAGTTCTGGATGAATATTCTGCAGATTAGCCAGAAGTGCAGCTCATCTTTGGGGGAGAAGAAATAGTGTACAAATTGTATATTTGTATATGTATTTATAGCTTGATATAAACGTAAAGGTAAAGGTTGTCCCCTGACATTAAGTCCAGTCATGTTCGACTCTGAGGGTGGGTGCTCAACTCCATTTCTATGCCAAAGAGCGGGCGTTGTACGTAGACACCTCCATGGTCTGTGTCCTTTATATAGATACAGATTTATTTATTTTTCGTCGTGTCAGGAGCGACCTGAAAAACTGCAAGTTGCTTCTGTTGTGAGAGAATTGGCCGTCTGCAAGGACATTGCCCAGGGGACGCCCGGATGATTTGATGCTTTATCATCCTTGTGGGAGGCTTCTCTCATGTCCCCACATGAGGAGTTGGAACTGATAGAGGGAGCTCATCCGCCTCTCCTTGGATTCGAACCTGCAACCTGTCGGTCTTCAGTTCTGCCGGCACCGGGGTTTAACCCACTGTGCCACCGGGGGCTCCATGGTTACTGTGATATAAGCACACTGCCATTTGCTCCAATCCATACAGATGAAGATGTATGTAAGGATTGGAGCAAATGCCAGTGTGCTTATACCACAGTAGATAATGGCATCAGCCTTGAGGCTCAGTGGTAGTTTGCAACTCTGATAAAAAAACAGAGGTTAATACTAGGTGGAGCCAAAATGAATTAATATTTAATCAGCAGAGAAAATGAGCTGTTTACTTTGGTTTTGTTTGTTTGTTTGCTTCCCTTTTTTTCTTTTCTGTCACTGATTTTAGTAAAGAAAATTTATATTTATTTTTTTGGGGAGAATTTAACTGCTTGTTTTCCCTGCCACAGCCTTGTTTTGTTTCAAGGCTTGAACTACCATAGGATAGCGGATATTGATAAACTGAATTCTGTGTATTTAAAATGATAAGGTATCAAGTTACTCAAACCTTACTCTGGAGTGTCATTGATCTGGCTTGAACGGCCCTCCCTTGCATGCTGCCTTGCCCACCTCTCACTCTGGAGTGCTGCTGGGCTGCCTGGGCTGCTGCATGGTGGTAGCATCCCAGACATTCACACTGAGCCTCTCTGACTCTTTTCTCAAAGTGGAGGGAACACCTTTCGCAAAGATGCTCTCTGGTCTACTATCTTGCTGTTTATCCTTGGGCATCATCAGACTGCAGCTGTACAGTTGGAAAGCATTGACCTTGCAGCTCATTGGACACTCCTTGTGCTCTCCATTAGAATAAGAAAGGGCTGAGAGAGGTGGTGTGTCGGTGACAGTAATAGCTGCCGCTGTTCAGCCCAACTGCACTATCATCTAGCTTTGCATGATGGTCTAATTCACTAATATGAAATGCTGCATCTGATAAAGGGTGCTTTTGTTTTCAGGGTATTCTGTCTTAGGTATGTATTAAATGGCTTTTTTTTCCTAATGGGGATGTGAAGAATACCATGTGCAAAGTGGCTATTTTTTAAATGTCTTTCCTGATGTATTGGTAAGCATTGTATAAAAAGATATAGTGCTTCTAAAGAGCTGTTTTCATTATCTAGAAATGAATAGAACAGATTCCCCGTATGAAAACTGTTGTGTTCCCCTGACTGTTGAAATTAATTCTAGATTCTTAAGACTGCCACTGTTACAATCTTTTCTCTGGAGACTTTAGAGAGATGAAAGGCAGGATAAATTGAATTAAAATTGCGTGACAAAATAGAAGATTGCACAATCATGATAATGAATTGAGCTAGAACAATGGCTTCCACGTTGTGCAATGGAAGATAGTAGTAAATTGTCAAACTACCGTAGTTGAGCATCACAGGTGCATTTATTAACTAGTTAGAGCTGTTTCTGATACAAGAGGCCAATCTTATTTACATTCTTACTTTGAGTTGGTCCTATAAATGCTTCTATACGATATCAGCATTAATGATTGAGGTTCTCACCATGTGAATGTCATAAAACGTGACAAAACTTTGTATTGGTGCTCTCTGTTTCAAATGGGTCAGATATTGGCAAGGAAATTGCTAACATCATTGGGGTAAATAAGTGCTAGTAGCTTTCAAATGACATTTCACAAGATAGAGACCATTACGAGAGAGTGTCTTAGGAAAGTGATGCATATTGGTAATATCAATACAGAGAAGCAAAGTCTGCCAAGTTTTGATAGGAATTTTCCATTAACCATCTCCAGTTTTCCATTATCCATCCAATTTTCTATTTCCATTAGCCATGTATTAGGGGAAGTCATAGGGAGGAGGGAGCTTGTTTTCTGCTGCCCTGGAGACTAGGATGCGGAACAATGGCTTCAAACTACAGGAAAGGAGATTCCAACTGAACATGAGGAAGAACTTCCTGACTGTGAGAGCCATTCAGCAGTGGAACTCTCTGCCCCGGAGAGTGGTGGAGGCTCCTTTTTTGTAGGCTTTTAAACAGTGGCTGAATGGCCGTCTGTCAGGGGTGCTTTGAATGCGATTTTCCTGCTTCTTGGCACGGGGTTGGACTGGATGGCCCACAAGGTCTCTTCCAAATCAATGATTCTATGATACAAAGCTGATTATGTACTTCCATCTTTCATACATTATAGTTTCAAAAACAACATTGTTGTGTTATTAATTTTATTAATTTTGAAATATTTCATCTAAAGGCAGAAATATTGCCTTAAAAGTGTTGGTAGCAATACTTGAGAGTATATAGTGCATATATAATATAATAGTACACATATAACTGTAGTTTTAATGTTTGTTTTTCTAAATTGCACCTCCTGAGATCATTGCTAATAAAGCAACAAAGACAGTGAAGTGGAGTGTACATGGGATGTGGAAGAGTTTTACTCCCTTTCCCCTAATGCAGTGGTTCTCAAGCTGTGGGTCTCCAGATGTTTTGGCCTTCAACTCTCAGAAATCCTAATATCTGGTAAACTGGCTGAGATTTCTGGGAGTTGTAGGCCAAAACACCTGGGGAACCACAGGTTGAGAACCACTGCCCTAATGCTTCACCCTCAATGGTTATTAGTCTTCCAAAGCTGCTAGTTTGAAAAAATAAACACATGAAATATCACATTCTATTTAATCAGTTTGATCTTTAAGACTTAGTTTCAGAAAAGTAAGCAACCCTAAACATGTCCACTCAGATAAAAATTACTTCCTTCCTACTTAGTATTATTTTGCAATCTTTGGTATGTCTTATCTGTTTCCAGAGAAAAGGTTTAATGCAGTCAGTCCAGTATATTAACCAGTAGTAGTAAATAGTAATTTCTGATAACTTCCCTATTGATATTGTTTATGGTAAATAGATGTGGTTTAAGATGTTGGGTCTCGAGATGTTTTGGGCTTCAACTTCCAGAAATCCTAACAGCTGGTAAACTGGCTGGAATTTCTGGGAGTTGTAGGCCAAAACACCTGGGGACCCACTGGTTTGAGACTTTGTGGCTACAATCCTAAGTATGTTTGGTAGGGAGGATTAAATTCAGTGGAATTTTCCTCAGGACTGCAATGTTAAGCGGTTTTCCTAAAATAAAGCTACTGCAACCCAGAGATAGGTTTAATGAAAGGTTTGATGGAACAAAGGCGAATTGTATTCAGTGCAGTCTTTAACATGCTAAAAAAAAAATCCCAGTTATGTTTTAATTTCTAAGTCTGATTTCTTTTGACTTTTAGGTGCTGAGGGTGTGAATGATAGAGAAGAATCTGTGAACCTTAATGATGCCGACGAAGGGTTTTCTTCTGGGGCATCCCTGAGCAGCCAGCCGGTTGGGACCAAACCTTCATCTGGATCCCAGAGAGGGAGCTTAAGAAAAGGAGCGAGTGGACGTTCAGCCAAGGAAAAGGAAATGGCCTCAGCCACCAAACCCATCGAGAGCCCCCGGGAATCTGGCCGCAAGCAGTACCTGCACCAGTCCATTGACCTCAGTACGGACGCAGTTGAAATGACACCTACGAAGAAACACTTGAGCCTACCTGCTGGGCAAGTGGTGCCAAAAGCCAATAGTGTGAGCCTGATCCGGACTGCTAGTGCTTCTTCCACAAAATCATTTGACTATGTGAATGGCAGTCAGGCAGGTTCCGGTGTTGGCGGTAATGGTGTCACTAACTTGGCAGCAGGCAATACCAATCGGTTTTCAACGATCAGTCTGCAGGAGGACCGCTTGGGCCAAGCTGGAAATGGGAAAGATGGCCTCTCATCAGGAGCTCCTCTGACCAAGCAGTCCCGATCCCCAAGTTTCAATATGCAACTGATATCCCAGGTTTAACTTCATTGTCCTTCCTATCTTTTTCCCGCCTTTATCCAGTTCTTCGCGCAACACCTCCAGCCATCTTCCTATAGTGTGAAAATCCTGGCTTTTGTGATCTTGTTCAATTCATTTTAGATACCATACTATATTTTGTACTGAAACAGCAATAAAACCTCCTCCCTCCCTTCCATGCCCCCGATAAATGTGGTTGTGAAGCAGTATAAAATGTACTTTTATGCCTTTTCCATGCCTTCCTTTCTCCTTGGGTGATGTGCAATCCATTGTAGGCCGATCAGTCCCATTTCAACACTGTGAGTCTTGAGAAGATCGGAGGAAATGGTGAATGTGATCCCTATAAAAATGAAGCTTTTGCTTTTTTGTTTTTGTTTTTTTGAGAAATAGAAACGGGTTAGTTTTCTCAATCTATGGTTCTGCAAAGACTACTGGATTGTGACTTTATTTTTTTGTCTCTTGGAACCAGGAGTGCCTCAGAGATTCTAGTAGGACTTTGGACCTCTGAGTTAGTGCAATCGATTCTGAGGAAGGGAAATGCTGCCATTGCTCCTGGTGGATAAATGCACTTTGATGTAAAAATGAGAGTAGTCCTTCTCTACCATCATCCACTCTTCCCCCACCCCTAAAGCATAATGTTCAACAACTCGGAGATATGTGTTATTAGGTTGTCCCTCTGTCCCACAAAGAGAGTGGGCTGTGAAATTGGCAGTGGAGATTGCAAGGCACTTTTTAATGGCGTTGTAGCCATACCAATTGTTACATGTCTTCCCCCTCCAGGACACAGGGTTGCCCTGCCTATGTGATAGGACTTTGAAAGATGAATTGTGATTTTTAAAAAAAATTGAGATGTAGAAAATAGGCATACAGACCTCCCGCAACCCATCAAAAAATTACTTTTCCTTTGAAAAGAAAGTTACGGTTTGTTAGCCTATGGTTTTTGAAATGAACAAGGACAGGTATAGCTTGTGTGATGGGATTTTTTCAGGCTGCTTGCTGTGGTGTGACTCACTGTTGTCACAGAACAGGCTCAGAAACCCACAGTAAAGACAGAATGTTCTCCCACATGATGTGCCAGGGACAGAGGCAATGGCTGCTGGAAACCTTGAGGCAACAGGGTCCTCTTCAAATTATTGCCTAAATTGTGGTATTTTTAGCAGCCCTCTCTCTTTCTTCCTCTCAGAAGGATAACACTTCACTGCTTATTTTGATTAATCCATTGCAGTTGTCATTATTTCATCCAGCTAATGTAATGGTTCATGGGAAATGTTAGAGACAGTTTCTTTCGCTGCTGTACTAATCTGGAAACTCATCACATTGAACCTAATCTTGAATGCATGTGAATGGTGTGTGAGCAATAGTTGACATCTGTGCTGTAGATCACTGCTTTAAATTGTTTTTCTTATTCTAATGGAAGCTATTCAGCATGTATGAGATGGTCTTCTGTTCACATAAGAAGAAAAAGAGGGTTTTCACCCTTTTATTCCTCGTTATTGATTGACCTGGAAATATGTAGATTATTTATTGTAAGGAGCAGATGTAAATTATGTGTTCCTTTGGCTGGCATTTTGCGTGCATTATATCAGGGAGGAAAGTTGAGAAGAACAGATACACAATAGATTATTTTTAGATAGATAAAATTATCACATTCAGAACTATGAAGTGCCATTACTCTGCTAAAGGACAATTAAAACATTTTTTAAAATGTCATGAACAGCTTCCAGTTCGTCTGCTGTTTTCCTTCATGACTTCTCAAGTTAAAACTGGATTTTGTTCCCAAAAGAAACAGCCAAGCTAATAATATTTTTGTTGTTGTAGTAAAATTGACATAGGGCGTTACAGCTGTCCTGCAGACACCCTTAGATAATTAAATATTGTATAATTGAGACTCAGGAAAGTTTTGCGTGTGGGTAAACACAATTCTAAATATCCAGAGTAATACTAAATGGTATGTATAATGTAAACCCAGCCTCTTTTGCTTCTGAAACCAATAATTCAAGCTAAGAAGAGTAGAGCTTGGGGGAAAATGTTTAGGCTACAACTCCCAGAATCCATTGGTCAGGCTGGTGAAGGATTCTGGGAATCGCAGTCCCCAAAAATAACTTTTCCAGGGCTTGATCAACACAGTACACTTTTGTGAAAGTGTTTATGCTTCACAGAAATTGATGTACGTGTTTATCATGCCTATCAGTTTTCTAAAGTGCTGGTGGAATTTATTCTTATTCAATGGCCATGATTCTGTAGAAATGCTTCCCTTTTTAACATGGAAGAAACGATGGCCAGGATCCAAAGAGTTGTATGAATGGGCCAAAGGATCATTTTTTGATATTCAGCAAACACCCTGCCAAATGTCAAACCATGTTGGAGCCGGAGAGGACTCCAGATTGGTTATTTTATGGCCAGGTCATGGGCATAATGGTGCCTCCAATTCAAAAGAACTTTTTAAAAAATCCCAAAAATCTAGGAGAATGCTTAGAACTTCTGATTAAATCCAGCTCCGTGTAAACTGCAGAGAGGAAGCCAAAGGGGACATTACGTTAAAAGCAAACAATAACAGAGATATGACTAGGACGAAACTGCTTATTTAATTTTTTCTTTTTGAAAGGAACAGAAAGCAGGTGGTTAAGTTGATTTTATAGGTAAATGCCAGTATACTCGGGTGTCATTGAATACAAACAAGATGCAGACGTCCTATACGTACATGGCCTTGCTATCACATTTGAACGTGTTTAGCAGTAAGTTTTCATTTGGAGGTGGGTTGTATCTTGTATATTATAACAAACCAAATCAAGTTTTGTTGTGGCCTCAGCACATTAAAATGGCAGCATTTTCAGGTGTATATGTGTATTTTGGATCTGAGATTATTCATATGTGGGTGTTGAAACCCAAACTGGTTAGTTGTTTGGTTCATTTCTGTTGTGCAGTAAAATTTACCGTAATTTGTTTGTTTTTAGTGCCTTTTGGCATGTTAGGAAATCAAATCTCTTACAAACATTTGCTTGCTTTTTTGCCTCAAACATTGTTTTTCTTGTACGCTTTTGACCCAGCTCTCAGATTCTATCTCTGTTTGAATATGCAATTTCTCTGTATAGTGTGCTAAATAGTATGCTTATGTCATTCCCATAGGTCTATATGTTCTGTGATGGATAACTGAACATCTTTCCTTAAAGCTGTGCTGCGTACCTGCAGATGCTAAGCAGTCATTTTAAGGGGTCATGTTGGTGCTGTTTCTGTATCTCTTTCTGTATCTGCTGCTCTCTGCTAGGGTGACCCAAATTTCCACTGAATACACAGTACTGATGCTTTATGGTTGTAAGTACTGGTTCAATGCAAATGGAATATTTCCCTCCAATATCTCTTTATTCCCCCCTTGGGGTTGTACAATCATACTCTTCTTCACCTCAGGTACATCCTCCTTTTTCTGTTGAATTATGTTTTAGCTTTTAAAAGTACCTTTTTATGAACTGTAATGCAGAAATACAAATTCATAACACCTACTCTACCCCAAGTATTCAAATAATCAAGTACTAGCTTTCAGTCACTAATTTAAGGCTACTTGTTAGCTTTCGGCTTGAAACAGAAACCTTGGAAAGAAAGGGGAGAAAGGCAATGGAGAACCTAATGGATGGTTCTTACTTTCTTGGGCCCCTTCTACACTGCCCTATATCCCAGGATCCGATCCCAGATTATATGCTTATCCCTGATTATATGGCAGTGGAGACTCATGTAATCCAATTCAAAGCAGATAATCTCGGATCGGATCCTGGGATATAAGGCAGTGTAGATCCAGAGATTGCAGAATTTGTAGGCCTTTACAAAGCTGCTTTCCATTTTTAAGGTGAAAAATTGAAATAAAATAAAATGACCCTGAATTAACATGCAAAGTCTAGAACATTCTAATGAACTCACAGTTAATTTTCCCCACCTGATTTTTTACACAGTAAAATTTAGGTAACTTAGTTCTCTGATAAATACGACACATTCCTGTATTTGAAGTCTTTTATCTGTAATCACCATCACAGATTCAATTATGTACTGTAATGTTCATAGTAATTTGTGGTTGATTGTTGTGGATGAAGGGAAACTGCTATAAACCATTATCTTCGAAGAGTTAGTGGGAGAAATTGCACTGGAATTGCAAATAAGGTTTATGAGTAGAATTGGTTAGTAGGATAGAGCAATGTTACTGGTATGTTATGTCTAGCTATTTCCATAATTCAAACAGTATGCTACCATTAATGTTGCCCTAGGCTATACATAGGAAGAGAAAAACAGATTGATCACGTCTCTTTGATTATATTATTTAACACTTGTTATATTTTTGGGGTGGGCAGTTTTCCATAATGCAGGTAGCACTTGAAACACAGTGGCTAGATTGATCCAAAACAGCATTAAGCTATCGACTATAATGAATGAATGTTAATTCTATAAAAAGCTGCAAAAATGTGCACCTATTAGATTAATTAAAAATTATTTTTGGTGTGAAACCATATCTACTTCCTGCCAGGAAGGTTACATTCATATCATAGCTAGTACTTATCACTTGATAAACTTTTAAGCATATAGAAAAGGTTACTTGTTTCTGATACATATTTTTGTGTGTGTCTGGTAGTGTTTTTCTTTCTACATTGAAAATAGACATATTCATATATTTGTCACTGAGGAAAAATCACAATGTTTTCCTATTTATTTGCACTATTTAGCAAACAGTAGAAGGGGAAAATGTTTGTTTTGTAAGTGGTGTGAATATAAAAAAGTACATACATTTGTTGTGTTGACAATCAGTTATTCGTAAGCTATATGTAAGTACAATTATTGAGGTCATATGATAAGTCTTATTATTCCTAAATAGTTAGAAAGCTTTTGCTTTATTTCTTGCTTCTCAAAAATAAATCTGCTCTTTCATTTTCAGTTATCAGTATTCACCTAGGGTCCTTTCTACACTGGCCTGTATCCCAGGATCCGTTCCCAGATTATCTGATTTAAACTGGATTATATGAGTCTCCACTGCCAGATAATCTGGGATAAGAAGATAATCTGGGATCAGATCCTGGGATATAGAGGCAGCATGGAAGAGGCCTGGGGGAAAAATACTTCCAATTGTTACAGTGCGTTCTGAAGGAATAATTTTGACAGGGGAAGTGCTACCTAAAACTAAGGTTTGTTTTTATTTATTTTTCCACTGGAACAGACAAGTAGTCGTATGATTTGCAAAAAGAATAGTTAGGGAAATTAGATTGATATTTTAGTTGAAGAATGATGTTATGTATTAAATGCAATAATAATATATGATCAGAACATACAAAAGGGGAGTCAACCCATGGAAAACAAAATATAAATAAAATTACAATTTCAGGAGGTTGATTTCACAAAAACGCATCACTTTTCATAGGAAGATGCAAAACATTAGCATTGGTACCCGAAGTTTAACTTGCAAAATGTAGTGATTGCCAAAGGTAGTGAAGCTGTAACCTCATCTACCTTTTCCCATTAAAACAAGGCATGCAGGGAGTGTACACCTTGTTTTGGAGAAGATTTGCACCTTTGGGAGCCGTTGAGAAGTGCAGGACTCACATATAGCGTGTCATGTTCCCTCTGTGCTTGTTGTTGTTTATTTGTTCAATCGCTTCCGACTCTTCGTGATCTCATGGACCAGCCCACGCCAGAGCTCCCTGTCGGCCGTGGCCACCCCCAGCTCCTTCAAAGTGAATCCCTCTGTGCATTTTGTTTCAATGATGAATTACGTTAGGAAGAAACTGGAAGTGAGAGTACTATTCCCTTCCTATCGGTGCATATTACTGAATGTATAAATGTTTCTGGCTTGTGCCATCCCAGTTACTCCTAGTCTCACATGTTACTTTTTGAAAAGTTGGTTGTTATTTGTTAGCCTCCAGATATTATTTATGCTCAACAATGGACACCATCACTGACCCCTTGGCATCCTGCAAACTGCTTTTGAAATTTTCTTCCAATTTTTACAGTTGTTTACCATATGGCATTGAAGGGTGATTGGTTGGCTGAAAATTCATCTCCATCACCCTACTTGGATTTATGAAGCTATTTGTGGAGTTTAGGACTGTGGCCACACTTTATAATTTCATAGAGTATTCTAACTTTATGTGCAGTAAGCAATATGAGTAACCTTCCTCCAAATAGGTGGAGATAACTACCTGAGTTTGGTGGAGAAGAAAGAATGTAAAGTCATGAAACTTGAAGAATCCCAACAATCAAATGCATCATGTTTTGAAAATCAGAGATGTGTCTATCTTCATAGCCATTTTTATCAGATGAAAATACAAAGCTAATATTAGCCATTTCAGGAGCAGACGTAGTCATTTAAGTTCTCTTTCAATGCACCGAGGTTTAGAGATTGTCAAGACTGGAGTTTGTCATTGGATAAATCCAAGTTTGTTCAGAAGTTGTAGAATTTTAAAACCTATAACATTTAGAGTAGGTGTAGTGTTGTAATATTGTTTTTAAAAGCTCTTGAAAATATTTGTAGACATCAGGAACCTTTAGGCTAAGGAGGGAGGACGTTTGGCTCTCTTCACTGTTGTGGTTCGGAGGTTGGAAGTCACAGCCTATAACACATTTTCCCCACCCCTGTTTTAGAGGAAAGGTCTGAGAATCGGTTTACTGTCCTTTTCCATAAATATGACTGGATGAAATCCATTGTAATAGATGATCATTTCTATGTTAAGCATGAAAGAGAGATTTCGTTTTGCAAAGATTTTAGCACAAATGGGACTTTTATATATTTTGACTATTGTTTATTTGAATAGCTGATATTAAAGGGGTTCTTTTTGTATTGGATATTGAAGAATTTGAATATAGAATATATGTTGGTAATAGAAAAGCAGTAGTAGAACACTTGTCGGTGCTTTAAATCAGAGGAGACCAAGATCCCTCCCTTTCTAATACGATGAATTCCAGCAAGCAATTACCCATCTAGTTTCCCCAAGATCCAGATCTTTATTATATGTATAAAAGGACCTTAAATCAATAGGGAGGGGGGCATATTGAACTTCCACCAGTTTATCCAACTTTCACATTGACTTGAAACTATATTTATGACATACAATAATTTATATAGCTTCTAAGCTGTAACATTTTGATTCACGGACCATCTGTAGAAGCATGTTTGTGAAAAACATTCATGGTTGTTTGACTTTGAGTGTGTGTGTGTGTAAATCCTTTCTTTTAAAATTAGGGGAAAATTGTGGGAAGGCCACAAGTTAATCTTCTCTCAATATTCTTTGGGAAATGATTTGTATAAGATGTCAGCTCTTTTGTGGAAATAATGTTATTTCCACATAATAGACACATTACAGGGTTATTCATTTAAGAGCTACTTAATTAAGTTGTTATAAAATGACAGGTCTCAGTCTTCTAGGTTGTGAATGGAGAAGTCCTGTTAAATTTGTAATATTTGTAATATGAACAGTTGGTCTATAATAAATCTTTTGATTTTTATTGTTTCCTGCAGCAGTTGCAGTCGGTTTGATGAGCAAATATATAATACAGTGTCGAAAGCTCCCCCCACCCCAGGTTCTTTCTCATACAACGGTTTACTTCTGAACTAAGATTTTTGAAGGATTTTTACTCTTCTGGCATTACGTAAACCTGTTTTACCTCGTTCACAAAAGGAGCATAGGCAGCAAATAACCCACCTACTGTAAACAAAATCTATTTGGCCGAAAAACTTGAACTATGTTAATATTTCACCAGCATGAGCATGCATGGTGGTATGATCTGAAATATTCAGCCCCTGGTGCTGGTGAAATGCTGGTTGAAATGGGTATGTAATAAACACAGTCTTCGCAATGTTGGACCATAACCTTGGGACCATGGCAAAACTTGTATTAACAGAGATCAGATGACATGTTTGAAGATCATTATATTGGTGCATGTAAGCCATTATCTTAACTGTCTTACTGAATCTGATTAATGCTGTTGACTGTTGTTGAAATGTGAAATGTAGTTAATTGTTGACCTTGTAAATATCTGCCAGAGATAGAGAATATTTTAAATCATTGTAAATACAAGTGTATAAAATTGAAACAAATCTGCAATGCAGAAATATATATATATATACATAAAGATATAAAAATGTTTAAATAAATATCGTGCTGTTTCTCGAAAAGTGCAATACTGTCATATGTCTTCCCAATTAAACTGTTGTTTATGAAGCAGAAGGGAAAACTTTTCATTCC
>NW_026844366.1:186167121-186212794 GCF_025583915.1 Anolis sagrei ordinatus
CATCAGCAAAGGCACAGATCTTGTAGTCTTTGCTTCCTGCCCGTACACCCTTTATTTCTTTGTTCTCATTTATTTGTTTTATGAGCATCTCTATGCACATAATAAACAGGAGTGGTGATAGTGGACAGCCTTGCCTGGTACCCCGTCTTATTTTGATTCGTTGTGTTTTCTCCCCATTGATTATTAACTGTGTGCATGTTGGTCTTTGTATATATTTTAACTTAACAATGTGGGCCACAACAGCAGCCTTAGGGCCTGGCTACAAACTATGCAACTCACGTAAGGAGATCCCCAGAATGAGTAACAGTGCCAGGATACGCAGCTCCGTCCAGGGAGACTTCCTTGGGTGCTTGTTTGGATTTGTCCAAGTGGGAGCTAAGAAAAGAAAAGATTGGTTAGTCTCTAACGTTCATGTTTTGTGCCCCCAGAGGGGGATTTTATAATAAATACCTTTATCCCCAAAGTTTCTAAATAGGGGCAACAAACCACATGATCAGCATAGCCTTTGTGCCCGTCTGGCAGGTCTAAGAGAAATAATAACAACAACAACAACAACAACAACAACAACAATAATAATAATTTATTTCTCTACTGCCCTCTCTTCCTGAGGGGACTCAGGGCGGTTTACACATAAGAAGGCGGACATTCGCCGCCTAAGTGAGTACAAAACATATTACAAAACATACATGGAAAAGCTTATTTGTTTATGTATTGTTGAAGGCTTTCATGGCCGGAATCACTGGGTGATTGTGAGTTTTCCAGGCTGTATGACCATGTTCCAGAAGCATTTTCTCTAGACATTTCGCCTGCATCTATGGCAGGCATCCTCAGAGGTTGTGAGGTCTGTTGGAAACTAGGAAAATTGAGTTTATATYTCTGTGGAATGTTTGTTCATTTTTAGATATTTGTTTATTTTTAGATTTATTGAAAGCAAACAGTTATTATCAAGATTTTTAAAAAGTAGATAACATTAAATATTTCTTGCTACGATCCACCTAAGGCCCTAAGATCATCCGGGGAAACCCTACTCGTTGTTCCCCCATTGTCGCAATGGCGCCTGGTGGGGACAAGGGACAGGGCCTTTTCTGTGATGGCCCCTCGGCTATGGAACTCCCTCCCAAGTGAAATTAGATCTGCTGCATCCCTCTTGACCTTCCGGAAACAAGTGAAATCCCGGCTATYGGATCAGGACTTTGTAGAATAGGTTGACTTGCTGACATGACGTTTATAGAACTGACTGACTGCCCCTTGGATGATGAGTCAAACCAGCGACTGCTGACTGCCTGGTTGTTTTTATATTGTTTTATACTGTTTTATACTGTTTTATTTCTATACTGCTGTTAAATTGTGTATTTATGTTCTGGTATGGGCATCATGGGGGTGCCGATTTGTTAGCCATCCTGAGTCCCTCTGCGGAGGTTGAGAGAGGACGGGATATAAAAGCCCAGAATACATAAATAAATAAATAAATAAGTTGAAAAGTTCTAAATGGGCAAGTTCACCCCAAGGCCAGCAAACATACACTTACCACAGCAAGGGATGCTGTCCGTCGTGTCATACTCTTCGAAGACTCTTGTCATAGCAGCAGAAGACTGGCTTCTCCTGCGGATCTTTTTGAAGACCCTGAAAAAGAAGATCCTGATTTGTACGCTCAAAAMAACCTCGAGGTTTTATTCTGCTTCCCTTTCCATACCCTCCTGCTGCCCTGAACGACTCCGGCCCTGTTTACCTCTCCAAACGTATTCTCCCCTATGAACCATCAAGATTATTAAGATCGTCTGGAGAGGCCCTGCTCTCGGCCCCACTGGCCTCGCCACTGGTGGGGACGAGGGACAGGGCCTTCTCGGTGGTGGCCCCTCGACTCTGGAACTCTCTCCCACTGGAGATCAGAACCGCCCCTTCTATCCTGACATTTAGGAAACAGGTGAAGACTTGGTTATGGAGACAGGCATTCGACGAGTGAGCCAACACCCTGAGATATGGATGGATGATGAGCAACGATTTTAGTGTGACGACTGACCATTATAGTTATTGATTGTAATTGCTGTTTTAATGTTTTACTGTAATATGTATTATGATGTTTTATTGATTGTATGTGATATTATGGTTGGAAACCGGTCTGAGTCCCTCAAGAGAGGTGAGAAGGTCGGTATACAAAACTTTTAAATAAATAAATAAATAAATCTCCCCGTCCCATGTTCAGATAGCAGCCAGCACGCCAACATCTTAAATCCATAAATAGCTTCCTAAGATCTACAGAGATACTCGCAGGAACACCTCGGCAAGTGAGAGTCCAAAAGTGGCAGGCTAAAACCCAGAACCTCAAGCCATGGCTGAGACCGGATGAGAAAATCACCCCTCGGCACACAGAAGACTGGGTGACTTGGAAGGTGCTGCGCTCTGGCCGCACGAGATGCAGAGCCAACCTTAAGAAATGCGCCTACAAAGTGGAGTCCACAACATGCYAATGTGGAGAAGAACAAACCACAAACCACCCATTACAATGCAACCTGAGCCCCGCCACGTGCACAATGGAGGACCTTCTTATAGCAACACCAGAGGCATTCCAAGTGGCCAGCTACTGGTCAAAGGACATTTAGTATTATGCCAAGTTTTTAATTTTGTGGTTTTTCTATATATTATATATTTAATAGAATGMGAAGTTTTTAAACTCTGTGTTTTTAAAAATACATTACAACTGTACCCTCAGTTTGCTTCTGATATGTTAAATAAATAAATAAATATTACCTCTTGACTCTTGTTTCTCTGTAGCAAACTGGCTGGAGGGCAGCCAATCTCTCGCTCCGCCGTTGCATATTTCAATCTTCCAAAGAAGCTGCAAATGTGAGAGATCCCGATTAGCAAGGTCCATGAAAACTTCAGTAGACTTAGGGTGTGTCTACACTGGTTTTTTAGGTGAGCACCCACACAACACTTGCAACCGAACCTGGAGAAAGCCATTGAATGTGGCTGCTTCTCGGGTTAAAAATACTTGGGGAAGTCCAAGTCCTGCAGAAGATTTGAGCTTTCCCTTGTGTTTGGCAGTACAGACATCCACCCTCAATTCCTATGCGGAACTGAGGAGTGAGTGTCTTGACAGCCATCCCAGAAAGGCAGAGGGCCATCCTGAATGCAATAATTATTTCTTAAATGCAATAAGGACAATTTACTCCAACCAAAAAGCAAGTTTCATAATAAATGGACAATAGACGGGGAACATAACAATTCAAAAAGTTACAAGACATTGGTGTCCTTTATCCCCCTAACTGTTTATTATGATGCTAGAAATATTATTGGAGGAGGTAAAGAAAGATGAGGAGCTGAAAGGCACCAAAACTCCAAACGAAGAGTTCAAACTCAAAGCCTTTGCAGACGATCTTGTCTGTATAATAGAAAACCCTTTGGAAACAATACGAAAATGGATCAGTAAGATTGAGTCCTTCGGGAAGATTTCAGGACTAAAAATTAATAAATCCAAGACTAAAATCTTAACCAAAAATATGACAAAAACTAGAAGAGACTCTCTTCAGGAAATTTCAGGATTGGAGGTAACCAATAAAATAAAGTACATAGGAATACAAATAACCGCTAGCAACTCACAATTGCTAAAAATAATAATTATGACATCACATGGAAGAACATACGGAAAAAACTAGAGGACTAGAAATACATTAATTTGTCGCTAGTGGGGAGGATAGCAGTTCTAAAAATGAGTGTCCTGCCAAGAATGCTCTTTTTATTTCAGATGATCCCAATTTTAAGGACCAATTTACGTTTCAACTTATGGGGAAAAGACATTCTGAAATTTATATGGGGAGGGAAAAAAGCAAGGATTAAATACCAGATATTAACAGAAAGAAAGAGGCAGATTAACACTTCCGAATTTCCAAATATATTTCGAAGCATGTGCTTAGACATGGGTAAGGGATTGGGCCACACTGACAAAAAGGAAGATGCTGAATTTAGAGGGCTATGATATTAGGCACGGCTGGCATTCATATCTTTGGTATGAAAAAGCAAAAATCAAAAAGAACTTTACCAATCACTATATTAGAGACGCCCTAATTAAAGTGTGGGAAAAGCACAAGAGAAGATTTGATGACAAAACTCCTCTCTGGCTCTCTCTATCAGAAGCAGTCCACAAAAGAGAGATACAAAGAGATAAATGCTATACATATAAACAATTGCTGGAAAAACATGAAATCACTAAATGAAATAAAAGGGACAAAACTATAACATGGTGTCACTATTTCCGAATAATGGACAGCTTTAAGATGGACAATAAAAATGGTTTTGCAATACCTGAGACGACATGGGACTTAGTAATGAAAAGGAATAAAAATAGTAATAAAGATACAATATTGGAAACTTCTGGAATGGGATATTGAAACAGAGCTTATAAAAGACAACATGATCAAATGGGCAATATATATTGCTCATTCAATCTTACTAAAAGACTGGGAGGAAATATGGGGGGGGGGGGAGTTAAAATACTCAAGATTTACCAGCATAATGGAGAACTGGTACAAGATGTTTTTCCTCTGGCATTTAACACCCAAACAACTAGCTAAATACTATAGGAATTTGAATAATATCTGTTGGAAATGCAGAGAACATATAGGATCATATTTTCATGTCTGGTGGTCCTGCAAAGTGGTAAAGAAATTATGGGAAGAAACACATGCCCATATACAAAAATCCTAAAAACAAAGATGGATCTAAAGCCAGAAGATTACTTAGTAAATCTAGTGGACTTTGATTTAGGGAAAAATACTGATAAACTGTTATTCTATCTGATACCGGCTGCTAGAACTATATTAGCACGTAGATGGAAGGACAAAGAACGGGCGACTTCAGAGGCATGGTTCATAAAAATAAGGGAATATATATGGACATGGACTCTTTACTGCTCTTGACCCAAGATCAAAATAAAGGGAGCAAAACGGATTGGCTCCCAATAAGAAGAGACCTCAAGGAAAAGAAAAAAATACAGGTGGACTAAAGAAAACTTTGATCAAAGGAAAACGGCATAACAGAGGAAATGAGAAGGAATTGCGTAGTTAATCTCTGTGGATTGAACCGGAAGTCGTTTATTAACRCCCACCCCCTTCAAACGCCCCACTCCCCTCCCATTTCTTTTTTTTTAACTCCTAACCTAACCCTAATCCCAACCTTATTMWAAACAATCCCCACAATAAAAATTATTTTTAAAATAATTTAAAAACCCTGGTTTTACTGACCCTGAAATGAGCAACAAGAGCAGTTGTCCCACTCACGAGGTGACTGGAAACAACTGCCGGGGTTCTAGTCGGTTGAGGGAACATAGAACTTGGAACCCAGTGATGTCACCCATGAATATTCTAGTCATGGTTGGTACAGACACATAAGGGTTGAATATCCATTAAATGCAAAGCTTGGGACCCGAAGTGTTTTGGATTTCAGATTTTTTAAATTTTGGAATGACTGCATCTCCATGATGATATATCTTGGAGGTGGGACCCAAGTCTAAAGATGAAATTCCTTTAGGTTTCTCGTGCATCTTATATACACTTGAAGGAAATTTTATACACAGTATCTTTCATAATTTTGAGTGTGAAACTGAGTTTCTGTACATGGAATCATTAGCAAAGGTATCAGCCTATTTGGGAGATTTTGGATTTTGGGAGTATTTGGAATTTGCGGATTCTGGAAAAGGGATGCTCCACCTGTACTTATTGTACTTATTGTTATTGTTGTGATTATTATTTCTTCGTGGTGCTTCCTCCGGAACAGGGCTTGGAAGTCATCAAATGGGAGAACACACACATCCTCTAAGAAGGAAGCTCCTCTTCACAAAGTGTTTTCACGATCTTCTTCAACATGCGCAAACAGCAAAAAAGATGTGGTTCCTGGTTCCATGATCTCCTCAGTCCCTTGACAGACACATCCCGCAGGCTGCCTTATTCAATTACAGGTTGAATATCCCTTATATGCAAAGTTTGGGGCCAGAAGTGTTTTGGATTTCAAATTTTATATTCCACCCGGAACGACTYCCTATACAGA
The DNA here is from genome assembly GCF_025583915.1 of Anolis sagrei ordinatus. NCBI lineage: Eukaryota > Metazoa > Chordata > Lepidosauria > Squamata > Anolidae > Anolis > Anolis sagrei. The sequence continues at coordinate 186,173,164 of NW_026844366.1, forward strand.
CATCCTCCAACTAACAAACAGGAGAAGTTCCACAGATATATAAACCCATTTTCCTACTTCCAACTGACCTCACTACCTCTGAGGATGCTTGCCATAGATGTAGGCAAAACGTCAGGAGAAAATGCCTCTAGAACATGGCCATATAGCCCAAAAAAACCTACAAGAACCCAGTGATTCCGGCCATGAAAGCCTTCGACAATACAGGAGACGTTCTGTAAGTTTGTTCTTAAGTTGAATTTGTTTGGAGGTCAGAAAACGTAAATTTGAAGTGTAACTTCAGTCAGATAATTGTTTCAGCTTTGGATAGCGTAGGGTTCACACCCCTGTGGTGTTTGTTTTGTTGTCTGTGACCCTGCCCAGAAGATTTCCCCTCACTTTCTGTGCCTTGAGTTTGGAAAATTTTGGCTTGTTTTGGAAACAAGGATTGGAGATAAACTTTAGTAGAGACACTTTTCTCCCATGATAACAACTGTGAAGTGTATTCCCCTTCCGAGGGGTAGATTTCTCTCTCTTCCTGTTGTCTCACCCCCATTCTTAACTATGATTCCTTTGTAAGTTGGATGTTTGTAACTCTGGGACTGCTTGTACATGATGAGGTATCTTGGAGGTGGAACCCAAGTCTAAACACAAAATTCATTTAGGCTTCATATATACCTTAAATAAACTTATAGGTAATTTTGTACCTATCTTTAATAATTTTGAATGTGGAACTTCGGGAACTACTCCTCGGTCCTCTCTGAGACTGAGCTTTCTGTACCATCAGAGTGCCCGGAACTTCCCTGGCATGTCTTTGTGTGTTCACAATGAGGGCTAAGCGATGTGCGGTAGGCCAGTGGTTCTCAACCTGTGGGTCCCCAGATGTTTTGGCCTTCAACTCCCAGAAATCCTAACAGATGGTAAACTGGCTGGGATTTCTGAAAGTTGTAGGCCAGAACACCTGGGGACCCACAGGTTGAGAAACACTGCAGTAGGCTTTCTTCTCTCTTTGACAGCCAAAGCACTCCTTTCAGTGACTGGAGCCGTAACAGAGGGAGAGAAATTGAAAGGGAAAAACTGAAGTTTTCAGCGAAATGGGAGAAGGAAGAAATGAAAAAGAGGAAATGGAAAAAGGGAATACGAAGCTATGGAAAATGAGGAGCAAAGGAAAGAACTCTTGTCTGGGCACAAGCAGGAAAAAACCGGGGGCTAAGATGGCCAAGCAAAGGGGAGTTCGGTTTCTTTTTTATTTATTCCAGTTTCTGAAAAATTTCAGCTTGTGTCAGTACAATGATGGGAGAAACCCAGGATGAGTGGATTCGTCCTCTAATCAACTCAGGGAATCCTACTTTCACATGTACTTTTACAATGGGTTTTTGTATGTTGCTTGCACCGCTGTTTTGCTAAGTGCTCATTTCATTTGGCTGTAACCTCCTCTACTGCAGTTACTGGCAGGCAAGTACAGAAAGAAACCCAGCAAGGAAAAAAGTTCAACAGGAAAACGGAAATAGAAAAAGTGAAAATTGGAGAAAGGGACAGAATGTGTATTTTCTAAAATTAAAATTAAGCATGTAAATATAAACTGTCCCACAAAAGCTGAAATAGAATCAAAGCTTAAGGAAGAAATAAGACCAGAAACTCTCTCTCTCTCTGTCTATCTATCTATCTGTGTACACACACACACACACTCGCGCACACAGAAGAAGCCAAACCCAAAATGTGTCTTTGGGTAAAGCAGGAAGCATCCTGTTGGTGTACGCTTTGCAACAGAGAATTACATTCAATCTTTCTCAACACCCAGTATTAAAGTTTTAATTCTTTTTTTATTTAAATACAAAAGAGTATGTCTCAATGACACTTTGGAATATTACACTGCACAAGAACAAATATGTAAGAAAACAGCCTTTAAACATGTAACTAATAACACGGATATCTTCTGGGGATCGGTTCCAAAACCCACACGAATATCAAAAATTATGAATGCTTGACCTGGAAGCCAGCTAGCGAACCCACTGTACATCTCAAGACCTGTATTTGTAACTTCAGAGAGACTGGGCTAATCACTATTTTGAAACTATTGTATTTTTACATCAGAACGAGGTAGATCTAATTTAGTTTTTAATCCTATGAACGCTCACTTAAGACACAAGTCCCAATAAAGTTAGTAGGACTGAACTGCTACATAAAACTATGGGATTGAACTGGCCTAGTAGCCAGGTATGCCACTCGAACTCACTAACATGCAATTTTGCTTTAAGGTTCTCATGCTCCTTCCTCCTTCCCTCTTCCAAAATATTTAAATCTGTAAAACTCGGTTGGTTATTAATGTGACACATTATAAAAATACAAAAAGCTCAATAAAAACCACACCTTATTGTATTCAAAATATTTGTTAAAGTTTTGAGCTATTCCTTCTCTATTCATCATTGGTGTTTTAAAAATAGCAGATTTCCTGTTTATTGACAGAAACTTTTGCTACCTAACGCTTAAATCTTAAAACGGGTTGTATTTAAAGTCTCTCTGTTCCCAATTAACAAAGTATCTCGAATATCCTGGGTCTCTGGCATTCCTATTTTGGTTGGATCACGTCAGACATTTCTCGCCCCTATTTTTTCCACACAACACGTGTTATAAAATCAATAGCGTATTCTATATACATGGTATGTTGGAAGACATTTGTCCATTCCCATAAGGGGGAAAAAACATCAAGCTGCTCATTGCTAACCGCATGTATTTTCCAATACAGGCAACTCCAGCCAAGTCATTTTTTGAGAGGATTGTGGAAAAAAGCATTATTATCGATGGATAAAATGTTCATTTGTAATGGAACGAACAGGAGCAAGGCATGACACAAACAAGGAAGCCCGAGGAGATCTACACAGATCTAAAGTTGGTCTTGCTTACACAAGTCTTTGCCCCATTTTCGTAGGTACAGAAAAGTCCTGAGATCTCAAACCAGACTGCCCTTCAGGGAGGAGTTCAGCAGCCACAAAAAGCAATTGTGGAGAAACATTTGAAAGCCTTCAGACTTCGTTATCTTTCTGCAAAAACTCAGCCAGGGTCCCCATATCCACAGGAATTAATAAATATTCCACTCCATCAGCACTCTGGAAAGAAGAACACAATATTGTTCACAGGTGTAAGAATAAAGCTTTTGTCAGCAGAATGCCAGTTTACTGATAGGAATAGCATGTTAAACTGTCGGTCTTTGATCATCTCTAAACCTATGCAGAAGGGTCATTCTAGGAAAGTGGTTCTCAACCTGGGGGTCCCCAGGTGTTTTGGACTACAACTCCCAGAAATCCCAGCCAGTTTACCAGCTCTTAGGATTTCTAGGAGTTGAAGGCCAAAACATCTGGGGACCCACAGGTTGAGAACCACTGACCTAATGGCTGTTTTAGATATTTACACAAATCAATTGTGCAGTGTTGACAGTGGACTCTGCAGAAGATGCTTCAAACATCTTTCATAAAAAAGGGGAAATCAGCCTGTTCAGCAAGCCATGCAAATGATGATTTATTATCAGTCAATGTCTGAGTTTTTCAATCTCTATTTTATATACCTATTTATCCGGGGCCACATAAAACAATTCCAGGCGGAAAGGGGTCCTGAGAGAAAAAGCTTAAGAGCTGCGTTCTATGGTACGCAGAGCCAGTGAGAACCTTGTAGAGCTGACCCCAGAATTTTGGAGGGAACCCCTACTGACTCTGTATGATGGATCCCAGAGAATGGATTTAATTCACTTTCCAGTATTTCACAGTGCCAAAAAGCAAGAGAACAAAGAACAGGAAAAGGAAGAGACGCCTACAGAGGAAGGCAGGGTGGAATTTTATTATGGAACAAAATTTGGAAATTTTTCTGTTCCTGGTTTGAAAATGTTATTTCCTGTTTCATTGTGCAGTACTTATTTTGGAAGTGGTTGTTCTACCTTAGAACTTCGTTTTTGTGGCTGCCACAAACTATGTTGAATTGGTTGAGACTCTATCAGATAGTCAATGAAAAACTAGAGCAAAATGTGCTGCAGGGTTTCACGCAAATACAAAGTTTTGGAAGTATAAGAAACTTTTTGTATGTGTTTATGATAGAACCAATTAGGAAATAACATTTACAACCCAGAAACAAAATTTGTGTTACATAGTGTTATGTGAGCACACAGATGACCACTCAAGGAAGCACAGCAAAAGCAAAGCAGCCTATTCTTCATGTCCTCACACCTATGAGTGATTTCCACTCTGACTTAGCAGAAAAACAGCAGCAGTCACTCTCATATCAGCAACGAAATTGATATTCCTATGGAACACACTCCCAAATGAGGTAAGATCTGCTCCTTCCCTCCTGGCTTTTAGGAAAAAATTAAAATCATGGTTTTGGGACCAGGCCTTTGAGCAGTAGAATGCAGCATTTTGGAAAGAGTATGACTGGAACGGCGATTCGACGGATGAGACTGTTTTATTGTTTTAATGATTGTTTTATTGCTTATGGATGTATTGTTTCAATTTGATTTATGTTTAATTGTAATGTATAATTGTAATTGTTTGTACTGGCATTGAATTTTTGCCATGACTTGTGTGTAAACCACTTTGAATCTCCCTCGGGGTGAGAAAAGCAGTATACAAATACTGTAAATAAATAAATGCATATTCAAGAACCAGTCCTGCACAGAAATGCTGATGGCTGCAGAAATGCTGCCACTTTAGAGACACAGATGGATGTGCTCAAGAGGAATGCAGAAGCTGCCATAGACCTTGAGGAGAGGCTGCTAACTATAGGCTCAGGCTTTCTAGTTCTTTACAAGCTACATGTATCAAGAATTCTTGAACACATTCAAGAGTGACACATAGTTATTTTCATATTCAGGAATCAAAATGCATTTACAAGTTAAAGAATCTTAGTTCCACTTTCCAGTCAATTCTCACAGTGTTCCGGTCACTGACCTGTCAGATAAGGAGGGGCTTCTTGTAGGAGTAATGGCAGTTCTGTTGACGTTTACCACCTCATAAACCTTTCAGAAGTAGTGGCATAGTAAAGCAAGCAGTCACGCTAGAATGCTTAACATACACCATCACTTTACTCACCCTCTTGGTCCGAATAAGCTTATGATCCCTGAATTCTGTAAGTTGAGCTCTAAGACTGAGGTCACTGTTTACTAAAAAGGCTTCTCGGCAGTGTTGATACAACTCTTGAAAGGAAAGGCCTAAGATGGGGAACAAAAATAGCACACGTTAAAATAATGTCCAGTGAAGAGGAGAAGCAATTATACTCTCCCTTCTACACTTGCTACCATAGGCTGCTTTTGGTCATTATGAATGCCGAGTGGGGAGATGGCAGCTCTTTGGCCCTTCGCCTGAAAGGAGTATGGAGAGAGGAAAGGGGGTCAGTCCTTCATTTTGGTTCTCTTGGGACAAACTAAGCTCTCCCCTTTTGCCAATATACTCAGAGATGAGAATGGTTCCTTTTGTTATAAGGGAGGAAACTATACTTCAACTTTAATATACAGAGTGATACCTTGACCTAAGAGTTTAATGAATTCAGTGACAAGCTCTTAAGTAATCTCAAAGCGAATTTCCCCACTGAAATGCTATTAATCTGTTCTGGCGGAAACTTCCTGAATATAATTTGTTACGTGTTTTTCAAAAAGACAATGTACTTTATGAATAACCTAGGGTGGTTCTCCACAGGATGACCCTTGACTCATCAACAGGTCATATCAAAATTCAATTCTTTTGCCCCAAAACTTGCCCTCAACGTATTATGCATGAGGTCAACATATATATATCATAATTGCAATGATCAGTGATAGATTTCCTCCTCCCTCTCTCACTGTCTTCTGTTATATTCTCTCTATGTGAATCTTACTAACTCTAGCCAATGGTTTGGCCTTTGACCAGGCTTCCCATTCTGTTTCCAGGAATCCCTTGCATAGGAAAGACCTCAAAACAACAGGTGAGTGTCTACTAGATCACGCTTCACTGATCATTACAGTACAGAGAACCAGTGCCTGGCAAAGAACACAGAACAAGTGAATATTCAACAGGAGATTTGTGAATTCAAAGTGTTTGCACCTATTTCCAATGGAACTTACTTGTACACACTATATATTCACCAACCTCAGGCTGGTTGCTTGTGGAGTACACTTGGGGATTACAAGACCATTTTGTTGTTCCTAGGGCTTTGTAGCAGCCACCATTTTAAAAAAATGTCAAAAAGATCTCCCTCAAAGTGCCCTTTTCCTGTAATAAGTTAAATTCATAGAATCATAGAGTTGGAAAAGAACTTGTGGGCAATCCAGTCCAACCCCCTGCTAATAAGCAGCAAAACTGCATTCAAAGCACCCCCGACAGATAGCCATCCAACCTCTGATTCAAAGACTCCAAAGAAGGAACCTCCATCCCAATCTGGGGCAGAGAGTTCCACTGCTGAACAGCTCTCACAGTTGGGAAGTTCTTCATGTTCAGGCAGAATCTCCTTTCCTGTAGTTTGAAGCCATTGTTCCGCGTCCTAGTCTCCATGGCAGCAGAAAACAAGCCTGCTCCTCCTCCCTATGACTTCCCTTCACATATTTATACATGGCCCTCATCATGTCTCCTCTCAGCCTTCTCGTCTGCAGGCTAAATTCAAGTTTCATCTTGTAGGGGGGAAAGGCTTTTCCTGGCCGTACAAGGGTCCAAGGGCCACAGAAAACTTTTGAGCCTCCTAGAAGAGGACTGACAGGCATTTTGACTGGAGAAAATTTGTTTTGAGAGATGGGGAGTCCTGGGAAAGATAATATAGTCCTCTAAATTCCCATCTCATTTTTAAATATTACGATGAAGTATATCATTAATTCCCAACAAAGAATGTTGTAATTGCAAATGAAACTGCTTTTGCTTCATCTTCAGAAAGAACAAACACTTCATAACAATTGATTGATGGCCTACCTGGCCAAGAAGGGTTATCCTTATTTTCTAGTTGGCACTCTCCCAAAAGCCTGAAAATCCCCCTGAGGAGAAAGAAGGGAAACCACAGGCATTTTGAAAAAACCTGGAAGTGAATTATTTTCAAGAAACAACAACACGTGGGTTCAAAAATTTAAAAAGGTTTGAAACCCATGGATGACCATAAAGAAATCTATGTCCTTTAACCTCTTCCATTTTTTCCAAACAGGAACACCCTCCTTTAGAAACCATTACTTTCAGGTGCTAAATTAAAACATACACATTCAACAAACTTGTATGGGTACGAACAACCTGGTAAACATCACATACATTTAAAAAGTTCTTCTCGGAGAAAACAAAAAGAACAACAATATCATCGGCAAAGAACTATATTACACATGACCAACAGGATTTCCAAACAATCTGCTGTTCTCCAGATTTTTCCAACATCCAGCCAATAGTACGGCCAATAATTAGGAATGCTGGGAGCTTTGGTCCTCCATGTACGGAGAACACCAGAAGCTAGGAAAGGATTGTGTATATTACAGAAAACAACAAGGACCTGTCCCAGTTGTGTTGTGGCAAATTAATTCTGAGGCACCAGGGAAATACCACATTTCAACATCCCATTTTCCTATACCAAATGATCTGTTTTCAGCCATTTTTCAAGTATCTGGATAAGTGAATCCAGGGCACAGTGAGGATTTCAAGATGCCATGCTTCACTGACCATTTCTTACCTTGCATTAGGAGTGAGACTGTGCAAAACATGTGTGAGGGAGCTCAGAGCCAAAGACCCAGACCGCTGAATCAACAAAGAGTTCTCATAGGATGTTTCTTCTATGTAAGGGCTGTAAGTAGTTGTTTCGTACCATAACCAGTTATACATGCTTTGTTTTGCCTGATCCCACACTAGAAGATCCACAAACAAATAAAAGTAAAGAAAGAATAAAACAGGGCTAAGATTCTGGAAGTGTGGTAAAACATTTTTCAGAAATTATTTTGTCAGATACTATTCTAAGGAGGCAAACTTATCCTTCTTCTCTGCAGCGACACACAAAACAATTGCCTACATATATTTACAGAGAATTTCCAATGCTGAAATTCAGTAATGATGACACTTCAGTGTAACTATCTCTACCAGGGGTCCTCAAACTTTTTAAACAGAGGGCCACGTCACAGTCCCTCAAACTGTTGAAGGGCCGGATTATAATTTTTTAAAAAAACATGAATGAATTCCTATACACACTGCCCATATCTTATTTGTAATGCAAAACCTCTTTAAAACAATACAATAAAATAAAGAACAATTTTAACAAATATAAATGTATTAGTATTTCAATAGGAAGTATGAGCCTGCTTTTGGCTGATGAGATAGGATTGTTGTTGTGTGCTTTCATGTTGTTTCAGACTTAGGTTGACCCTGAGTGAGGGCCAGGTAAATGACCTTGGGGGGCCGTATCTGGCCCCCAGGCCTTAGTTTGAGGACCCCTGATCTATACTACTTCAAACTCAACAATGAAGTGCTTTAATATGTTTATTTCATAAATGGATCTTCTGCCTGAATACTTTGTGGGGCTCTTCTGGAATTTATTAGATGCGGCCTGGAATCATTTATACTCTATCCTGGGCTGCAACAGCTTTGGAAATTTATTCATGCCTCTGAAGATTTTTTAAGCTGTTTCCATCTTGATGGCATAACAATTACTCTAATTGTGATATGCTTGTTGTTTAAAGTCAAAGGTAACAGGGAAAAAATAGTGTTAGCACAAACTGTTCTTTTTTTAAAAAAAAAATATCCTTAAACTAGTTTTAAATCCTGGTTTGTTCACCCAAAGAAGCCATGGTTTGTGAGAGATTTTTCACTGCTTGCCTTTCAATGAAAGTTCAAGGATTCCAAATGTGGTCTCACGTCCATGGTATTCTAATAAAATCAATAGTTTGACCTCACTCAGATGGAATACAAAGCCACTGTTAAGCATTACACTGGAATGCAGCCAAATGGTTAGCTGTGAAGAGACACAAGTCTGAAAGATCCAAATACTCACTGAGGGGTGCATTAATATGATCAATGGAGGCGATGAGGTAGACATTGGGAAGGGATGACAACTGCCCAAGGATCTGTTGGCTTTTATCTCCTCGCAGCATCTGGCTGTCCAGGTTATGAATGAGCAGATAAAGCTCCAAGGAAGGATCTGGTGACAAAGAAGTGCCAACAGACAAAGTCAAAAACAAAGTGCCAAGATCCTCAGTTTATTCAAATGATGATAATCTCACTGTGAGGCTCTCCTCCAGAGAACAAACATACATATGCCAAAAAACCAACATTTTTGCTTTTTCTAAAAGCTATTTTTCTGAGAGTATAAAACTCAAGTCGGTGTCTACCAGCATAATTTCCTGCTTTGATTCCTCAAAGTTATGACTTGCACTTGGGATAATTTTTCAAGTAGTTTTGCATGGAAAGCTGCACATCTGGATTGCTATAGGCTCAGCCCCTTGCTCACTACCCCATAGCTTTATATGCTATTTCATTACTCAGGACATGCTTTTGCTCCTGTAGGCCTTATTCTTATTCTGGTGAGGTACATCTTGTGTATATTAGTCTTAGCTACTACCTTAACATAGCTATCATCATCATTACTTAAAGTTATTTTAGCCTATTTCATCAATTCCATACAATAATGAAGATATAGCTATTTCTTTTCTTCATCTTTTGCTTATCAAAATCCTCTTTATTGGTCTGCTTTGGTATTAAGTCCACTGTTACTGTTTAAGGTTTCTAAACTAAGATTTTGGACCAGAAGATGCTGGTTTTGCAGACAGGATTTAAGAGTGTGCTACTGCAGTCTCAGTTAGACAATCCAAAATAATAATCTACCTTCCAGCTGTCAAACCCAGAGATACCTATTTACCACAATACTATTCTATATACAGATAAGTGAGGTCATGACAACTACATGAACCTACTGCTATTTAGCAAAGACATAAAATATATTGTTTTCAGCTGTAATACATAACAGCTTACAGTTATGTAGTATAGATTAAAGCAACCATCCAAATCTCTACACATTTGTTTCAAAACAGATTTGTTTACATATATAGTAACTGTAAATAAAAACAGTTGACCATAATACACACAAGCCAATATATCAAACTCTATTACAGCACGTTTCAGAATTCTTCTGTTCTACTGCATATTACAAATGAACAGCATCTGTGTATTTGAATATGAAGTTGTGCACATCTGTATACGTTTAAACACAAAACATTCAAGTACACCATGTAACAAAATTTTTGTTCCTGGGTTATAAATGTCATTTCCCAATTGGTTCTACCATAAAAGCATGGAAAAGGTTTATTAAACTGCAAACATTTGGTTCTTGCAGGACATCCTGCAGCGCATTTTGCTCTAGTTTTTCAATGAATATCTCAGAGAGTCTCAACCAATTCAACATAGCTTACGGCAGCTACAAAAACACAAGTTTCTGGAATATAACAACTACTTTCAAAATAATACTGCACAATTGAACAACAACAATTTTTATTGATTAGCCAGTTGGCCTTATCAAAAACAGACAGTGCAAACACAACATACAACATACGTCTGGTCCTATTAAAATAGAATACAAATATATAGGAATTTATCAACTTAAAACCAATGTAGATTAGCCATAGATATATGCATCAACTATCCTCATCTCCCCTACACTGCACCCCAATCTGATCTATGAACTCCGATCCCCTTTTAGCAGCTTTAAACAAATAAAGGGCAACTTGTGTTGTCAGAATAGGGTTAAAACCAGCCAACAAAAATGAGGTTTTAGCTGCTGTATTCCAGCTTATTTTATTGCAAATGAAAGGCCATAAATATTTTTTCCTTTCTTTTTCATATAGATTGCAGTTATGTAAAATGTGGTTCAGGTTTTCAACTTCAGGAGCTCCACAGATACAGAGTCTTTCTTCATATGGGATATGATTGAATCTGCCGTGTCTCTCCATGGATTCAATTTGTTCAAATCTTGCCCTGGTAAAAGCGGTTCTTAGTTGTCTTGGCATGTCAGGTTTTGTTATGTAGTGTAATTGGATACAACTAAGTTTTTTAAAAAAATACACAGCAGAATTCAAATTTCTAGGATACAGATTCCTCTTCATTACCTTCTTTAAATCTTGTCATGACCATATCCAGCTGATCCTGGGGGCTACGAAAAGTGCTCTTGCAATCCAGCACCTCCTCTGTGATGGAGTTCAGAATCTAACACAGAAAAGTCACAGATTATCATCTTCTTTTAGATATTTTAAAAATAGAATAGATCTTATAAGAAAACCAAGGCTGGGGTAAAAACAGAACTCCAACTATGAAAACTATATCAACACATTATCACAAGTCCTGCACTCAAAGTTACAAGAAATGAAAATAATTAATATATACAATGCACAGAAGTTCCTTCCAAGTACAAATTCTGTATGATGCGAAACAGTCCTTAAGGTTCTGTATAGCTACTCTCCATCCTATTTAATTATACTTTCCTCCCAAGAGCTTTGGAGGTATGCCTATGTTTCCTGACAAGACATCTCCCCTTCACTAAAATAATAATAGCCACAAATAATAACAGGCCATATAACATGATGCAAACATTACCATAAGAACCAGCTACAAATTCTAGATTCTCCACCTCTAATGCAGAAAAATCATTACTACAACAATGTCACCTGAAACAACTTTCTTATCTTCTTACAATAGTGATTCTCTTGCTTATCTTCTAATATATTAAGTTTTGAATGCAATATGGGCTTTAGTGTAATTATATTTTATTTAAATATTAGTATTTTTCTTTTCTTTTATGTTTATTTCTATTTTCTCTCATAGTTATAAGCTTATTGATGCTATTTTATATTGTTTTCATTTGTGTGTTTTGTTGACTATGGCACTGAATGTTTGGTTGGAGTTGAGGGATGAATGGGCACTTGACATTTGAAAATGCATGACAAACAAGTCTCTTATCCATAGATCATCGTAAGTTGAAGTCAACTAGATGGCAGTTAGCAATAAAATTGCATGACATACGCTAACTGTCTTGGCTATATTACAAGCTTATTACAAGCTTATTACAAATAGCCTGTTATCATCAAGTGGTTTTCTGAATGGCCACTTTTAATAATGCAGTTGTTACCATCAGGATTCCATCTGAATTCATTCTGACCTCAATATCAATACCTTATTCAAAATAATGTGCTTTATATATAATTCAACCTCTAGATTATAATCCAGCATGTGAGAAAATGGGTTATATCCTACAAAAAAATCATGTAGCAAAAAGATCTATTAATCTTATAATGCCATACTCTGTTTCAATATCATTAGTGTAATTTGTAAATAATAGCCAGTATTTTTAATTGTAAGTGAAAATAGCAAATAACCAAGTTAAACTACAAAGAAGTCAATTGATTTAAGCAGGGGAATCGGAAAAGCTATTTAGACTATGCAATCCATACCTCAGCATTCACAAAGTATGAATGAATTCTCATTTTTCGTTTGGCTTACCGATTTAACATTAATGTTAGGGAAGAATCCATTCACAACAATGTGAACACAGTCCTGAAGAGAAATACGAAAATTTTCCAACAGATCTCTCTTTGAGCCTAGTCCATAGAGCAAAATATTGAATCCTAAGCTGTAAGAAAACGAAAAAAATATTGAGGTTTGCATATCACTGTACAATCGAAGCATACAGTTATGATCAGGGGTCCTCAAACTTTTTAAACAGAGGGCCAGGTCATAGTCCATCAAACTGTTGAAGGGCCGGATTATATATATATATATTAAAAAATGAATGAATTCCTATGCACACTGCACATATCTTATTTGTAGTGCAAAAACACCTAAGACAATACAATAATTAAAATGAAGAACAATTTTAACAAATATAAACTTATTAGTATTTCAATGGGAAATGTGGGCCTGCTTTTGGCTGATGAGATAGGATTGTTGTTGTTGTTGTTCTGTGCTTTCAAGTCGTTTCTGACTTAGGTTGATCCTGAGCGAGGGCCGGGTAAATGACTTTGGAGGGCCATGTCCGGCCCCCGGGCCTTAGTTTGAGGACCCCTGGTTATGATGGATGTAAAGGATACGTTTTGACTCTGTGATGTGGCACGACATTCAGTTTATGGCCAATTTGAGGCCCAAAACCAGATAGAAGTGAGTTTCAGTTTCTATTTCGGAAGTTCATTAAGGCACTTTTTTTGAACTTCCCCAAATTTTTGAAAAGTTTGGGGAACCCTCCAGATATAAACCAATTTTATCTTCAATACATTTCAACTGAAAAAAGAAAGCAAGTTTGCTTATGGGCCCTTACAATTTAGAAACTATTTCATACAGTGTGGACTTCTGCTAAACAGAAACACAAACTGTAACTTGAGAAGGTATTTGTATGTTCTAACACATTAACAATCTACAAGGTTGTTCATGAAAAGGTGGTGCCCACTTATGCAAAGCTGATTTCAACAAAATACATTAGCTTTTAATAATATTCTGTCAAGAAAATTAGGAGTTGCAATGACAACAGTTTCTAAGGTCTGTCTATGAAACTATTATTGAATTGTAATGGTTCTGATACAACTACTGTAGTTCTGTAAAAACAAATACTGTTACAGGAACAAATGGGGCACTTACTGCAACTGCAGCATCCATTTATAAAAAAAGGTTTTGTATTGGTTAGTTAACGCTTCACGTTCAGCAGCAAAAGCAACAGGTACTTTATTTAAGATGTTTTGCAGGGATTCCTGGATAAGAGAGGAAAAAACAGCTTTTAGACTGTATGCAAGACTGAAGGAAACTATTTAATATATCCATGAAGTACATAATTACAACGGGTTGCATTCAGTGGTGCTCTTTCTTTTAATTCAGTGGAGGCTTCTGTTACCAAAGGGAGAGGGCTTCCAACACTTACCTTCTACATCTAGTTAAGTTTATGCAGATATGTTAAAGTAAATGTTCTACAAGTCTGAAAATATCAGAAACATTGATATTATAAGAAAACAAAAGCTCTTGCAAAACTCACTTAAATTAAAAAATATAGGCCTTCACATGGTACCACATACATCATAGTAGATGTAAGCATGTCTTCTCAGAAAGTCTTTCCACATTCCAGAACTTAATCCCAAAGTCTGGGAGTGATACCTTTCCAACACTAAGGTTTTAATCAAGATACACCATGTGAAGATTTTTACGAAGATATTTTGCCACATTTTTATATAATGTGGATGTATATATGCATGAGTGTATGTGCCTTCAAGTACAATGCACAATAGTCCTAACAGAACATTATAAAAGCAAAGACTGCAGATATGCTCCTCGTGTAGATCTGTATTTAACGTATCAGCCTAAGTAAGTAAAAAGGCAGCAGATTTCACAAAAGCCACATGTTCCCAAACTGTGAAACTAATATTATAGAAGAAGAGCTATCCTTCCCAATCCCAACACCAACACCCAAATCAGATAACTCTACCTACATTAGTAGCAGTTCCATCACGTTGAGACTGAATTCAATTTCAAAATCATGGGAGGGAAATGAGGGAAATAATAATATATCTGTCAAGCTATGGCCTAAATGGTTGTTAGTCTCAACTGGAAGAGGTTCATGAAGTCAATGGAATTTCTAAATGTGTTGATTTATAGGCTGCCATTGAGCCAATTGATCTTCTATAGCTGGGACTAACAACTGGATTTAGCCTTTATGACTAAGTAAAGTAATAATATCTTACACTTAATCTATCTTTCTCAATTCAAATTATACAGAATGCTGGAAAACATGAAACAATAACATTAGTATCAATTTTACTCCTGATCATATTTTATGAAACAAGATCCTTGATGGTTTTTTTTAATGTTAGCATTTGCAAACTCAAGTTGTGACATAATATCACTATAGTACAAAGATGTATTAACTATCAAACCTGACCAAGGCAAGAAAATCTTAGTAAAAACTACGAACAGGATCTATGAGAAAAGCATCAAAAATAAACTCTAATACACACACAGTGTCTCCTGGCACATACTGCACCTGATCCAGTTTTTTCTTCTCAATCTTTTGGAGTGTTCGGTCAGAGGTTAAAACTTTAGAACTACTGTGTGCTTCAAAATACTCTTCGACCAAATCGCTCTGATAAAAGAAAACATACACAAGAACAATCATGTATTCTCTGACAATATAATGAAATAATGGGCAAATTGGCGACTTCATTTCATTAATGTAGGATAGTGACTGAGTGCAAAGCTGATTTGGCAATGGCATAATAAAGAATAATAGGAAGACAAGAAAACATATGAGAAGAAATCACTTTACGAGTGTAAATAACTTGTAAGCCGCTTTGAGTGAGAAGGGTGGCATATAAATGTCGTAAGTAAATAAGTAAATAAATCATGAATGTCTTTAGAACAAATACTTTTGCCTCTCTGATGTCAAAAAGTACACTTGCCTTCATGCTGCTTTTGAACGAAAACTTACATTTTGGTTGAAAAGGGTAATTGTGCCCCTCCATCACTTAATTAACGGTGGCTGAATTTCATCAGCTTTAGAAATGCAATTGCAGGGATCCAATTGTATTTGTTAAAAGCGCATATAAGGAAAATATGACAAGTCAGCAACCCTTGTCCTACTGCCATTTTGATGACTTAGTCAAAAATTGACAACTTTTTAAACTTCTTCAAATACACCACAATCAAATATACATCTAATTATGAATAGAAGGCATTGCGGAAAGAGGAACCTGCTTCTGATACATTTTTAAATTACAAATTATTTGTGTAAAAGTTAAAATGGACAAAATAATTTTTGATCAGAAAAGCTGGGTAGACTGATATACAAGTCAATGGAAGTATCTCTTTCTGTCAGGTCTTGAAATGCAACACTTTTCTTGATCAGGCATTCCAGAAGGCCAGAAGTAGGGCCATGGAAGAGAGGAGAACATAGGCTAACCCTTCTTTTAGGTTCCCAAGTTATTATAGAGTTTAAACTGTACTGAAATGCTTTCAATGTTAGCTGCTTTGAGTCTCCTTGTAGAGAGAAAAAGTGAGGTATAAACGAACATAATAAGGATAATAATTATTATTATAATCCATGGGTCATCTTTTGGGCCCAAAACCTGTCTTCAACTTATACACAAGGTTGATTTATACCAATGGTTCTCAACCTGTGGGTTCCCAGGTGTTTTGGCCTATAACTCCCAGAAATCCCAGCCAGTTTACCAGCTGTTAGGATTTCTGGGAGTTGAAGGCCAAAACATCTGGGGACCCACAGGTTGAGAACCACTGATTTATACACAAATAATAATAACAACAACAACTTTATTTATATCCCACCACCATCTTCCAAAAGGGATTTGGGGCATCTTACAAAGCGCATGGTAGTGCAGTGGAATATACAAACACAGTAAAACACATAACAATTGTAAAAAAAATAACGCCAATAACATAAAACAGATGTACTTAAAAACAGCATAAAAACTCCTATACATTAAAATACTCAATAAAATGCAGTGATGACTGCAGATAAAATAGTCATATCAATTTCAGTCATGTTAAGTGCCTGAGCCAAACAAGTGCTTGGTCCTCAGGTACAAACTAGTGTTAACCCTATTTGAAGGTCTGCTTAGAAAGCCATTTAAAGTACCCTTGTTAAATTGATAACCCTAAAAGAGAAGGAGCAAAAAAACTAGGTATTACTTTTAGAGGTTTTTACTTCCAGGAAAATGTAAAATAATTTGAGTTAGGCCATCCTTGTCACATTAGCTTTTACAACATCTAAACTTATTTCCATATGTAACAATGCAAAGGCTTCAAGAGAAACTCACTATATTCTACCTAACAAATGGCTTACAGTGTCATACAGAACAGATATGGTCTCCGTTTCAAAAGGAGTTGCTTTTGCTGCTAATAGAGAAAGAATTTTTACTTGCTTTTTACTGCTTTTGACCCCGGTCCCAAAAAGGAGTGGGGTCAAAAGCACGGACCCTCCTTAAATACCAACTGAAACAAACATCTAAAACAAGATGGAGGCCTGGGCTGTTTTTTTTAAGATGATGTTTAATTCGTTACTAGATAAGCAGACAGTGAACTTTGAAAGCTAACGCCATGTCTTTTGCATTTTTTGGCTAACCTAATAAAGGTACCATCTTGATGTATAGACTGTATTGCACTTTGCTGCATAAGTAACATAACTATCGTTGAATACTTTTTACATGACATGATTTCTTATACTTTTCTTGTTCATAAACTGAACTGCATCCACACTCACAGGAACATGTGGCTTTGGTTTCTTAGCTGGTGTTTCTTTACTGGGGTGAGCAGATGTGTGAAGAGTTAAATCAGCACTTTTGCTACAACTTTCTCCCTCCTCTTCCTCGGAGCATGAAGCAGAATAATCGCTTTCACTATCAGAGCACATATTCAATCCTGGAAAAAACAAAACGATTGTGAAGAGACAGCCAAGACTATCAGTTGCTCATGTGGTTTTCATAGAATATATTGTTATTCACTGTGCACAACAGGATGCTGGATTGACAGCCCTTCAATGCAATCCCCAGTTCTTATGTTCTTTCTAAAAAATCATCCTGTTTAAGATACTGCATATACTGTATCCTAAACAATACAGATTACACACATATATAGTTTAGCTAAACAGATTCTCTGTTCTAACGTACTGTAATTGGAAGGATAGAGTTGCAGGCAAAATGTTACTATCTATTGAAGAATAGTATTTGCCCTTAGTATAAAACAAAATGACAAATAAAAAAATTGTTATAACAATGTAATATCCAAACACGGCAGAAGCAGTTTCAGTGTTAAATTAGAATGTGGACAAACATCAAAGAACTGAATACAACAAACTGAAGGCATTATACTTCGCCTGTGAATGTATACTGTGAAATAAGCTGATACATCCATCTTCTTCCTGGCCAACATTTTCCTGGACAGGCATCAAAACAGACAGTTCTAACACTAACCTAACAAGCTGAGTGGTCCAGTTTGTTAGGTTAATGTGGACACAACACAGTTGCAAATCATATGAACACATCTCATCTGACATCCGCCGGCAAATAGCAACCAATAGTGAAAGGACCAAGGCAACGACATCTCTGGCTCATCATCCTCTGTTTGGATATCAGCCAGTATGCCAACAACTTAAATCAAGAAATAGTTTTCTAAAATCTACAGAGACACTCACTGGAATACCTCAGCAAGCGAGAGTCCAAAAGTGACAGGCTCAAATCCAGAACCTCAATCAATGGCTGATACCAAATGAGAGACTCCCTCCTAGGCACACGGAAAACTGGGTGATTTGGAAGGCGCTGAACAGACTGCGCTCTGGCACCATGAGATGCAGAGCCAACTTTAAGAAATGGGGCTACAAAGTGGAATCCACGACATGCGAGTGCAGAGAAGAGCAAACCACAGACCACTTACTACAATGCAGCCTGAGCCCCGCCACATGCACAATGGAGGACCTTCTTATAGCAACACCAGAGGCATGTGGACGCAACACAACTGTAAATCATACTATATCTATGATGCACATTATCAGTCTGCACAATTGAGTTAGTGATGTGTGAAACCTGACACAATGAAAACACTTTCTGAATGCACCCTTCTGGAAACATTCTAAAGCTGAAGAGACTATATATAAGAATGAATTCTCATATTATTATGTCATCAAACTGCATTAGCTAGAATTTGTTGCAAATGCTTTTACTTACCTGTAATTCTCTTCCTGAGTCTGTAAGGTGTGTTTGATATGCACACCTTCCTTCTACTCTTCTAAAAACAACAAAAATATTAATATTTTCAAAAAATACCTTCTGTTTAAACAGTCAAATTTCTAACCATATAGTGTTTGAACACAAAAACTGAATTCATCTGGCAAAATCTAGTTGTGGGATCTCACAATGCTTGAATCTACAAAACAAGCAAAGGCAATTAGGAATCCAATTTGTATTTCATTTGAAATACGGTATTTATTTCTGGTAATGTGTACATCAGCTCACACTAGATCCTAAGATATTCAGCTTTCCTACACCATTTCAGATTGTTATCTTAAGATGAAACTTATATTTAAACAGAGGCATATGTTCATTTACTAAAGACTAGGAGAAATTGGAAATCTGTAAATGACATACACTGATGTGGCCTCCTGTTGCATCAGTGTTTGTGCTTCTGTGGCTACCATGGAAGAAAGATCCAGAGCAACTGCTCTTCCTCTTTCCCAAGAGTAAACCTGCACCAGTTATCGAAGTTGCTTACATCGCTACATCACACAAAGAACACACACGTAAAATAACAAAGACATAGCCGCCATACAATTAATAAGACCTAATATCTATTTTAATGTTTGTGTGTTTTAAATTATATATTTATTGCTTTTATTGTTAGCCACTTTGAGCGTCTTTTAAGAGAGATAAAGAGGGGTCGATAATGATAATAATGATAATAACAACAACAAAAGCAGAAAATGATAAGGTTATTTATTTTTATTCAGACAATTTAAAAATAGGAAGAAAGAAAATTTGCCATATATGACCAGAAAAGGGGTCACAGAATTCAATATCAGCAACCAAAGCAGCCCTGTCCTGGGGACCCACCAATCAGATAGCAGTTGAAGATCAGCCAACTACTTATTTTGATGTTTAAAGTATTCATATAATAATTTAACAAAGCCACAGAATATAAGAGTAATTAATAAATCAGGAAAGGAAGAGTATACTCTGAATGCAACAATAGTCACCCTTTTTAACATCCAAAAATGTCACTCACCTCTTCCTGGCCTTTGTCTGAAAATTAAACAAAAATTGTGTCACAGATAGTTGACAAATAAAATGTTTCTAGGTGTTCATAAACTAGTATCACATGACCTACTGCATATCTCAAAGGGCACTCCAATTATTTGACCTAATTATGGACATGTGATCAAATCACCATTGTACCTTCTCATGTAATAATTCTGAAGCCATGCGTTAGTTACATCCAGAATGGATTACTATAATGCACTCTACATTGGGCTACCTTTGAAGACAGTTAGGAAACTGCAGTTAGAGCTAAGGCTGGCTGCCAGATTACTAACTGGGGCTAGGTATATGGAACGTACTATGTCTCTACTAAAACTGGCTCCACTGGCTTCCAACAAGTTTCTGAGCTCAATTCAAGGTGCAGGTTATTGCCTACAAAGCCCTATACACTTCGGGTCCAACCTATCTTTGAGGCCACATCTCTTTCTATGAACCAACACGGGCTTTGAGATCAGTAGAGGAGACCCTTCTCTTGGTCTCACCACCATCTCAAGTGGTGGGGACGAGAGAGAGCCTTCTCTGTGGTGGCTCCCCAGCTATGGAATACCCTCCCAAAAGAGATTAGGCTAGCCCCCACCCTTGAATCCTTTCGATCCAGCCTAAAAACATGGATTTTTAAGCAGGCCCACATGAGGTTGACACTCTGGCACTTTAGTTTTGAATTGAAGGCAGCTTGTTTTAACTACAGATGGTCTGTGTTTTTAAAATCGTTTTATCTTATTTTATATGTGCTGAAAACAGGTTATTATAATTTTTATGTGATATTGTTTTTTAGTCATGTACTGTTTATGTTATGCTGCACTTGGAGTGCCTTGTAAGCTGGCCAATTCCCTTTTGTGAGATGGTGGTGGGATATAAATAAAGATGATGATGATTATTATTATACTATTATTCTATATCTAGCTCTTGAAGCTTATGCAATTTAGGCGCTTTTAAAATTATTTGAACATTATTTCATGAGTCAATGCTAATAATGCCATAGTCTTTTATGAATAAACACTTGCTATTCCTCAATAACAAATTGAATAATCTGAACACGTGATCTCAAAGACGAAATACCTGTATATGTTTTTATTTTATACAGGGATCTTGTACAAATATATTCCTCATTTTATTTCAAGAAAGAAAATGACAGCCCAGTGGAAAACAGCAAATCTATAAAGCCAGATTGTAACTTCCTCAGAATGACCGGCAAGTAATCATTCAAAAATTATTCAACAATAGATTTTTGAAATATTTTTATCAATAAACACAATTGTATGTAAAAGAACACGCAAGGAAAACTATAGCAATTACAGTAGGCTCCAATAACATACTATATACTCAGCCAGAATATACATACTGTATAAAAACTATAAAGGGGAAGACACATGACTCCCAACTTTCCAGGTAATGTTTGTAGATAGATAATTATTAATCCTACAATTCTTCAAATCCTACCACTACTCCTAATTTTCCCCCATAGTCCCTCAAACATCAATTATTAACACTCAATCCTTATTAAAATCACTTAACAACTTATGAGTATCAAAATCAACAATTTATCCATCTTAGCAAGGTCATGTAAAGCATCCTCAACATTGAGGATGCTTTACATGTCCTTGGAAATTATACAGTTGGGTGTGCTCTGTTTAACTGGCCAGCCTATGGAAGGACACAATGTTACTCTTCCAGTTCCCTCTGTTCCATCTGCCCCTTTGTGACACTATCACACATTCCCAAGATGCGAGGAAAAAGATATGGGCACACAAGTGTGATCCTCGGAGACATTTTGTGACATCTGATGATTCTCCAAACCAGCAATTGCCACATCCAGAACCTCTCGCACAGCAAAACCTTTTCAAGATGGAAATCCAATCATTTATTATTATTATTATTATTATTATTATTATTATTATTATTATTTCAGTTGAACTTACTTTTACTTTGTGCTTCATTTTCATGCTTCATTAAATTGTCCTTTGTTAGATTTCTTCCAAGGTTCTGTGCTAGCTCAGAGGCTTTTGAATAAAAAAAGATTAAATATATATTAAAGATTGAGATATCAATGATTAAAGATTATACTAATACAATATAAATAATGGCTGGGCATATGTAACAAATAAGGTCACACTAGAAATAATTTTACAACTGATTGGAACCCTGGTAAAATACTGTAGTAATATTGTAATAATTACAAAGAAAAGATGATAATAATAATAATAATAATAATAATCTTTATTTGTACCTCGCTACCATCTCCCCAAGGGACTTACATGAGGCCAAGCCCGCAGTACATCAATAAACAAAAGCAATAACAAAATAATCAATACAAAACAGTTAAAATAAATCTCATAAACAAAAAATAAACAATAACAATAACAAAATAATCAATACAAAACAGTTAAAATAAATCTCATAAACAAAAAATAAAAAATAAACAATAACAATAACATACAAGCATTTAAAAACCTATGGCCGGGCGTGATTTCGTTCATTGGTTCTTTTGTTTTTATGTTTTTCATTATGCACAGAGCATTTATATATATATAGATTGAACAAGTACTTTTTTATTTCTTTACCATATTTATACCCTACTCTTCTCACCCTGAAGGGGGCTCAGAGTGGCCTTACAGATTAGGCAACAATTCAATGCCATATAAAATAAACAATACATTTTACGTGTAATGGGCTTGCCTGCCTGCTCTCGGGTTCTCCTATGATGCCATGAATGAGAAGGGGAGTGTTGCCACGCCCCAGGTGGCCAATGAGCACCCCCCCACACACCATCCACTCACAACCAGCCAGGAAAAAGGCCAGGCATACTGCTTGCTGGCTAGCATGGCTGCCCCCAAACCTGAGGCAAGGTAAGTGCTGCCACCGCTGGGGCAGCCAACAATATCCTGACCTCTTGCAGCTTTTTTGTAGCCAATGCGTCTGTTCTGTGGAACTCTTCCTCTCCTGACTTTTCCCCTCCTTATGCTTTTGCTGCAGCCTGGAAACCCTATTATACAGTAATAGCCTCCATTTATATATATGAGTTACTTAAGTCAGATGTTTGTAACACAGGAAATCCCTGTATTTCCTAGAACTCCCTTCCTAGTTAGAGAAAGTAAATATATTTTTGTTTCAGCAGACCTTTGAGAACTAACTAGACATGGGGGAAGGATTTTAATAATGCACTGTATTCTCTATATTAATTTTAGTTATGCTTGGACTTGGTTTTAATTCTTTTTATAGTTTAACTCTGTGTTAACATTCACATATTTAATTATGTTGACTTATATGGTTCAACTTTATATTAGGGAAAAGGTAGGACACATATAAAATAAAATAACAGAATACCTGTCTCTGCCATCTTGTTAGAGCGTTTTGGAGTTTGGAATGTGAAAACATCGCCACCACCTGTATTACAGCCATTTCTCAAAGATCCTAAACAAACACAAAACACAGATACACTTTTTTGGGAGCAGGAAATATTGCAAAAAATGTATGCTGAATAACAAATTATTTTATAAATATCAAGACTGTTTAAACTCTATAGTTAAATTTAGTGGGCAAACCCTCACAATCATGACTGACATAAATATTAGATATTTTTAGCAAGCTTCCAAATGATTATGGCTGTGACAGAGATGAATTTCTCCAAAACAGCTTCTTTCTTCAGTACCTTGGACGACCGTCCCTAGGTTAGACACATAGCCTTGCTCTTTAAAAGGAACAGGATCCTCCTCTTCTGAGCTGTCCTCTGTTTTTTTCACCAATTTTTTAATATCTAGTGTAGGCAGAACTTTGGTTTTCCGAGCTTTAATACCTGTAGATACAAAAAGAAAAGCAGCAAAATAGTGAACGATTATCCCAGTTTCAGTGAAATACATGCTCCTCTCAGTTTATTCACATATACTCACCAAACAGTTGAGCTTTCAAAAGTAAATTAAATAAAAAATTAAATTTTAACTATTACATTTGGCCCAGCCATTGGTTTTTAAATGTTATTGTGTTATTGTCGATGTTTACTGCCTATTTTTTGTTTATGAGCTTTATTTTATTGTTTTGTATTACTGCTTTTGTTGTTTTTTGCTGATGTACTGTGGGCTTGGCCTCATGTAAGCCGCACCGAGTCTCTTGGGGAGATGGTAGCGGGGTATAAATATTTTTATTATTATTATTAATTATTATTATTATTAAATCCCACTTAGGGTAGTTCTACACAGGTACTATAATGAAGTCTGCAGCTGGTTTGAAGATGGGGTACTCTTCTAATGCACACTGCAACATGCATTAAGCTGGAAGCAGTATGCTAAAAAAAATGCCACAAAGTCCGAAATAAGGCAAAAACGTAAGCACTGCATACCCCAGGCACACTGAGAAATGAGCCATTCCACGAGGAGCACTATTATGGATGCGCTAGTGCTGAGGGTCATATCATCATCATCATAGGTGACCATTTGTGGCCAAGTGTGATTGTCTTCCAAGGGTAGAGTCTTGGTGGTGGGTCTGTAGTGACTGTAGAAACCTATTCCGGATTTGCATGGCCTTTCGCAGTGAGGACATAGATTTCCAGATGGAAGCCAATCCTGACAAGTGCCTTCCACTTGCCTTCCACTTGGCACATTTCCCTTTTGCCCTCTGTTCTTTCCCCTTCAAAATCTATAGCACTGTTGGCAACAGCTGACCTCCAGTCAGAATGCTCAAGGGCCAGGGCTTCCCAGTTCTCTGTATTTGTGCCGCAGTTATTAAGGTTATGGAGCCCCCGGTGGCACAGTGGGTTAAAGCACTGAGCTGCTGAGCTTGTTGACCAAAAGGTCGCAGGTTTGATTCCGGAGAGCAGTGTGAGCTTCCGCTGTCAGCCCTAGCTTCTGAGAGAGAGTGCTGAATGAACTAAGTGTTGGATTATGCTTGCAAATGTACTGAGTCCTTTTTTGTGTGAACATCTGCTGGGAGCCAATGGGATCAGCTGGGGGCAGGGGAGATCCATCCCAGTGCCCCTGGATGTCTCTGCTCATGCACACCACCAATTGTCGGCAAATAGATTAAGAAAAAAAAAATCCCCATATTCAAATTCACTTCCTAATTCAATTTAAGTGGTTGTGTAGAATGCCCTCAGTCTCTGTTCCTGTTCAGATTTTCTCTTAAATACAGACTCACCAAAAGTATGAGTTTTAAATAATGCAAACTATAGTGAAATTCTTCAAGAAACATATTAAATTCTGAGCCTGGGTCAAAGCCAACTCAAAGCTTGAGGTGGCAAATACTGTACTGAACACCAGCCACTACCATTCTTAAAACGATGTTTCTTAAAGGCATCTAAGAACATATAAAATTATTAGTTACTTTTTGGAAAATTGCAAATGGCAGAAACTGGTTCCTCATTTTAATAATACTAAAATAAAGCAGCCTTCTATAGGCAAACAATCAATACCTGCATCCTCAGAAATGTGCTTCAGAACATCTTCATCTCCTATAAACTTGACTTCCAAGATCTTCTTCTTTATCTTTGGATTACTCATAGCAAGCTGTACAAAACCAAGAATAAAATAGTGTGTCATTTCTAGCAAAGCACAGAACCTGAAATGCATAGTGTATGAAAAACCGTAGAATGTCTTAGTAATAGTAATGATAACCATTTCTATTTGCTTGACTCTCTTAAGTTGCTGGGCGTGTGTAATTGCTTAGAAGTACGGCAATATTTATATTTGCTATGCATTGCTGTAGAAGTCTGAGATAATAAACGCCTTAGAAAACATACTCACAGAGTTTTATTCATATTTAAGAACATATGTATTTTAGACACCCCCCTCCCTCCGGTGACCGGAACCGAGCACAGCCTCCAAGACGCCGAAGATGTAGATTGTAGATGAACTATAAATCCCAGTAACTACAACTCCCAAATGTCAAGGTCTATTTCACCCAAACTCCATCTGTGTTCATATTTGGGCATATGGAATATTCCTGCCAAGTTTGGTCCAGACCCATCGTTGTTTGAGTCCACAGTGCTCTCTGGATGTCGGTGAACTACAAATCCCAAACTCAAGGTCAATGCCCACCAAACCCTTCTAGTGTTTTCTGTTGGTCATGGGAGTCCTGTGTGCCACGTTCGGTTCAATTCCATCATTGGTGGAGTTCAGAATGCTCTTTGATTGTAGGTGTACTATAAATCCCAACAATTACAACTCCCAAGTGACAAAATCAACTTTTTTAGTGATAGTCACTCCTTGGGCTATTAGGTGTCTTGTGGCCAAATTTGGCAGCAATTCGTCCAGCTGTTTTTGAGTTATGTTAATCCCACAAACGAACATTACATTTTTATTTATTTATTTATTTATATAGACTAGCCATCCCCTGCCACGCGTTGCTGTGGCCCAGTCTGTGTATATGTGCTTTGTGTATGTATATATTTATGTATATGTGTGTTTGTGTATATATATGTGGTTTTGCACATGAGCTGTAATGTATTTTTTGTTTTTTGGCTTTTAAATCTTTTCTGCTGTATTTCAGTGTTTTTATGAGCGATGGCCACTCGTTGGCCTGATATGTGTCTTGTGTCCAAATTTGATGTCAATTCGTCCAGTGGTTTTTGAGTTATGCTAATCCCACAAACAACATTACATTTTATTTATATAGGTGTAATACAATATAATAATAATAAATTATAATTATATATTTTATATTATATGTAATATTACTAATAATGGTATAGTACAATATAGTAATATATAATACTGATATTGTGCTATGCTAATAATATATTGCATGTATGTATATCTTATAAGCTGCTCTGAGTCCCCTTCAGGGTGAGAAAGGCGGCATATAAATGCCATAAATAAATAGATTAAATAAATTTATATAAATAAAAATGTAATGTTCGTTTGTGGGGTTAACAGAACTCAAAAACCACTGGACGAATTGATACCAAATTTGGACACAAGATACCTAACAACCCAATGTATGTCCTTCACTCAAAAAATTGATTTTGTCATCTGGGAGTTGTAGCTACTGGGATTTATAGTTCACCTACAATCAAAGAGCATTCTGAACTCCACCAATGATGGAACTGAACCAAACTTGGCACACAGTTCTCCGATGACCAACAGAAAATACTGGAAGGGTTTGGTGGGCAGTGTTTTTTGGTTTTGGAGTTGTAGTTCACCTACATCCAGAGATCACAGTGGACACAAACAATGATGGATCTGAACCAAACTTGGCATAAATATTCCATATGCCCAAATATGAACACTGGTGCAGTGTGGGGAACATAGAATCTTGACATTTGGGAGTTGTAGTTGCTGGGATTTATAGTTCACCTACAATCAGAGAGCATTCCAAACCTCACCAACGATAGAATTGGGCCAAACCTCCCACACAGAAACCCCATGTGGGCCACAGCAACACGTGGCAGGGGACGGCTAGTAAATAAATAATATTTTTGAGTTCAGGGTCACACTAAACTAAAAGTGGCTGAAATATCTTGAGTCCCCAGTCAGATATTCCTTGTAATGCAAATGTTAAGGGTATTTTTACCTTTTTCTGATTGTCTTTGAAGGATACAAACTCCTCTGCTGCACCAGCTCCACTGGCTGCCGATCTGCTACCGGGCTCAATTCAAAGTGCTGGCGTTGGCCTTTAAAGCCCTAAACGGTTCTGGCCCAACTTATCTATCCGAACGTATCTCAGCCTATCAGCCCACCAGGACCCTAAGATCTTCTGGGGAGTCCCTGCTCTCTATCCCGCCGGCTTCACACGTGCGGCTGGCGGGAACGAGAGACAGGGCCTTTTCTGTGGTGGCCCCTCGGCTTTGGAACACCCTCCCCATAGAGGTACGATCAGCCCCCTCGCTGATGGTGTTTCGGAATAGATTGAAGACATGGATGTTTAAACAAGCATTCGGTTAATCCGTTGCAACGAATTTTGATGACTAAAGGATTGGTAATCATGGACGATGAATTTTGGACTGCGATTCCAGTTATGAGATGCATGGGATTATTATTGGTGGCCCAATAATTTGTATTGTATATGTGTTTTATGCTTTTAAACTGAATACTGTTTTTTAAATGTTGTAAACCACAATGAGTCGCCGACTTAGGCTGAGATATTAGCGGTATACAAGCGTATAAATAAATAAATAAATAAATAAATACAGAGTGCTCTGCAGAACAAGGGCAGTTTGGCGTGGCTCGATGCTATAGAACAGCGTTTCTCAACCTGGGGGTTGGGACCCCTGGAGGGGTCGCGAGGGGGTGTCAGAGGGGTCACCAAAGGCCATCAGAAAACACTATTTTCTGTTAGTCATGGGTTCTCTGTGAGAAGTTTGATCCAATTCTATCATTGGTGGGGTTCAGAATAATCTTTGATTGTAGGTGAACTATAAATCCCAGCAACTACAACTCTATACTGTCAAGGTCTATTTTCCCCAAACTCCACCAGGGTTCACATTTGGGTATATTGAGTATTCGTGCCAAGTTTGGTCCAGATCCATTATTGTTTGAGTCCACAATGGTCTCTGGATGTAGGTGAACTACAACTCCAAAATTCAAGATCATTGCCCACCAAACACTTGTAGTATTTCCTGTTGGTCATGGGAGTTCTGTGTGCTGTTCTGTGTGCCAAGATCTTGGAGTCTTTGTCGACAACAAGTTGAACATGAGCCAATAGTGTGATTTTGGGCTGCATCAAAAGCAGTATAGTGTCTAGATTGAGGTATGTCATGATGCCTCTTATTCTGCTTTGGTTAGACCTCACCTGGAATATGGAGTCAGTTCTGGACACCACACTTCAAAAGAGATACTGACAAGCTGGAATGTGTCCAGAGGAGGGCAACTCAAAT
This sequence comes from Anolis sagrei ordinatus, assembly GCF_025583915.1. Lineage (NCBI taxonomy): Eukaryota > Metazoa > Chordata > Lepidosauria > Squamata > Anolidae > Anolis > Anolis sagrei. Next base: position 186,201,693 of record NW_026844366.1, read on the forward strand.
GATGAAATGATGAAAGGTTTAGAGCAGTGTTTCTTAACCTGGGGGTTGGGACCCCTGGAGGGGTCGCAAGGGGGTGTCAGAGGGGGTCACCAAAGACCATCAGAAAACACAGTATTTTCTGTTGGTCATGGGGTATCTGTGTGGGAAGTTTGGGCCAATTCTATGGTTGGTGGGGTTCAAAATGCTCTTTGATTGTAGGTGAACTATAATGTGAACTATAAATCTCAGCAGCAACAACTCCCAAGTGTCAAGTTCTATTTTCCCCAAACTCCACCAGTGTTCACATTTGGGCATATTGAGTATTTGTGCCAATTTTGGTCCAGATCCATCATTGTTTGAGTCCACAGTGCTCTTTGGATGTAGGTGAACTACAACTCCAAAACTCAAGGTCAATGCCCACCAAACCCTTACAGTGTTTTCTGTTGGTCAGGGGAGCTCTGTGTGCCAAGATCAGTTCAATTCCATTGTTAGTGGAGTTCAGAATGCTCTTTGATTGAAGGTGAACTATAAATCCCAGCAACTACAACTCCCAAATGACAAAATCAATCCCCCCAACCTCACCAGTATTCAAATTTGGGCATATTGGGTATTTGTGCCATATTTGGTCCAGTGAATGAAACTGCATCCTGCATATCAGATATTTACATTACAGTTCGTAAAAGTAGCAAAATTACGTTTAGGAAGGAGCAACAAAAATAATTTTATGGTTGGGGGTCACCACAACATGAGGAACTGTATTAAGGGGTCACTGCATTAGGAAGGTTGAGAAAAAGTGCTATAGAATGATGGGAGTTGTAGTTTGGTGAGGTACCCCAAGACTCTTGGGCAAAGAAAGCTCAAGACCTTGTGAAAACTACAGCTCCCAGGATCCCATAGCACGGAGCAGTAGCAGTTAAAAGTGGTGTCAAACCACATTATTTCTAGTGTGCCTGAGTCCACACTCCTACGTTGGTGAAGTGTTTCCTTTCCACGTGGCACGCCTGAGGAAAAAGAGGAGCCTTCCAGAGTATTGCAAGAAGTGAGGGAGGGCATGAGGGAGGGAAGTCTCCCGCCTCACAGGAAAACAGCTTCCCTCCGCCTTCAAGCCACGCGCCCCTCAGCAACGGCTCTTCCCTTTCCACTAACTAACTAAGGTCCGCGCGCGCGACAGACACATTCCCCAATGTCGGCCTTGAAGCCCCGCCCACGCCGCTCCGACTCACCGCCGCCGCCAAAGAGGAAGAATCAAATCAACAAAACAGCTCGCCGCGCGCCGCCGGAAGGTGCGTCGAATGTCCGAACGCAAACTTTAGGGGCGTCACCATTCGCCTCTGGTGGGCGGGGCCATCCCCTCTCCGTTCCCTCGCGGCTCCGAGGAGAGCCGTCATTGGCCCTGCGGAGAACCAATGGCGAACCAGCAGTGAACCTTTTCCAGGGAGGCACACCAAATGCTTTCCGAGACTGCCGCGCATGCTCAGTATTTATTTATTTATCGTGTCATCAGCAACCATTGAATTACAGTTCTAACAGAGCAAAACAAACACACAGATTTTGCAGATTTGGTATTTGGTTAAATGTCCTTTGACCAGTATCTGGCCACTTGGAGTGCCTCTGGGGTTGCCGCAAGAAGGTCCTCCATCGTGCATGTGGCAGGGCTCAGGGTGCATTGCAGCAGGTGGTCAGTGGTTTGTTCTTCTCCGCACTCGCATGGTGCCAGAGCGCAGTCTGTTCAGCGCCTTCCAAGTCGCCCAGTCTTCTGAGTGCCCAGGGGGGAGTCTCTCATCTGGTATCAGCCATTGGTTGAGGTTCTGTGTTTGAGCCTGCCACTTTTGGACTCTCGCTTGCTGAGGTGTTCCAGCGAGTGTCTCTGTAGATCTAAGAAAACTATGTCTTGATTTAAGTCGTTGACGTGCTGGCTGATACCCAAACAGGGGATGAGCTGGAGATGTCTCTGCCTTGGTCCTTTCACTATTGGCTGCTACTTCCTGGCGGATGTCAGGTGGTGCAATACCGGCTAAGCAGTGTAATTTCTCCAGTGGTGTGGGGCACAGACACCCCGTGATAATGCGGCATGTCTCATTAAGAGCCACATCTACTGTTTTAGTGTGGTGAGATGTGTTCCACACTGGGCATGCATACTCAGCAGCAGAGTAGCATAGCGCAAGGGCAGATGTCTTCACTGTGTCTGGTTGTGATCCCCAGGTTGTGCCAGTCAGCTTTCGTATGATGTTGTTTCTAGCGCCCATTTTTTGTTTGATGTTCAGGCAGTGCTTCTTGTAGGTCAGAGAACGGGCCAAAGTGACTCCCAGGTATTTGGGTGTGCTGCAATGCTCCAGTGGGATTCCTTCCCAGGTAATCCTCAGAGCTCGGGATGCTTGTCTGTTCTTAAGGTGAAAGGCACATGTCTGTGTTTTAGATGGATTAGGGATCAGCTGGTTTTCCCTGTAATAGGCAGTAAGAGCACCTAGAGCTCGGAGAGCTTCTGTTCTACCATCTCAAAGCTCCCTGCTTGAGCAGTAATGGCACGATCATCAGCATAGATGAAACTCTCTGTCCCTTCTGGCAGTGGCTGGTCATTTGTGTAGATGTTGAACATGGATGGAGCAAGCACGCTTCCCTGAGGCAGGCTGTTCTTCTGTTTCCGCCATCTGCTTCTCTGGCCCTGGAACTCAACAAAAAAGCTCCTGTTTTGTAGCAGGTTTCCTATGAGGCGGGTGAGGTGGTAGTCCTTTGTGATAGTGTACATTTTTCTCAGGAGGAGGCAGTGGTTCACAGTATCATAGGCTGCTGACAAGTCTATGAAGACAGCTCCTGTGATCTGCTGCCTTTCAAAGCCATCTTCTATGTGCTGAGTCAGGTTCAGCACTTGCGATGTGCAGCTTTTGCCTTTTCTGAAACCAGCTTGCTGTGGGATCAGACAGGGGTCTATATTTTCCATAATTCTATGCAAAATAAGTCTCTCCAGAACTTTGTAGAGGTGGCACAACAGGGAGATTGGTCTGTAGCTTTTTGGGTCATTACGGTCTTTGCCTGGCTTCAAGATGGCGATGACTCTTGCTTTCCTCCAGATTTTGGGGATCTGACAGGATGCAGTGCAGTTGTTCATCAGCTCCAGCAGCCAGCTCCTTGCTTTTGGACCAAAGTTCTTGATTTGTTCCATGATGAGCCCCCACTTGAATGTGGGACTCCACTTCCCAGAAGCCTCAGCCACTGTTTACAATTGTCAGTGGTTCTGGGAGTTGAAGTCCAAACTGCGAGAAGACGCTGCCGCCTCAATCCTGCTCCTGTAGCAGCTGTTGAAGGTCGCAGAAATGTTTGAGAAGATGCAAAAATGTGCGACCATTATTTAAACCGTCCATTGAGAATGAAGATACTGTAGTAAGAACTACTTCTTGTTTATGAAAGTTACCTGCTGTTGGGTTGCTGTGAGTTTTCCGGGCTGTATGGTCAAGTTCCAGAAGCCAACGGGATTTTGGTCTGCATCAATAGTCTAGTGCAGTGGTTCTCAACCTTCCTAATGCTGTGACCCCATAATACAGTCCCTCATATTGTGATGACCCCCAACCATAACATTGTTTTTGTTGCAACTTCATAACATTCATTTTACTACTGTTATAAATCATAATGTAAATATCAGATATGCAAGATGTATTTTCATTCACTGGACCAAACTGGGCACAAATACCTAATGCACCTACATGTAAATGCTAGTGGGGTTGAGGGAGGATTGATTTTGTAATTTGGGAGTTGTAGTTGCTGGGATTTATAGTTCACCTATAATCAAAGAGCATTCTGAACTCCACCAGCGATGGATTTGAACCTAATTTGCCACACAGAACTCCCATGACCAACAGAAAACACTGGAAGGGTTTGGTGGGTATTGACCTTGAGTTTGGGAGTTGTAGTTCACCCATATGAGCACTGTGGACTCATGCAATGGTGGATCTGGACCAAACTTGGCACAAATACTCAATATGTGCAAATGTGAACACTGGTGGAGTTTGAGGAAAATAGACTTGACATTTGGGAGTTATAGTTGCTGGGATTTATAGTTCATTACAATCAAAGAACATTCTGAACTCCACCAACGATAAAATTGGCTCAAACTTCCTATATGGAATCCCCATGACCATCAGAAAATACTGTGTTTTCTGATGGTCTTTGGTGACCCCTCTGACACCCCTTCGTGACCCCCTCAGGGGTCCCGACCCCCAGGTTGAGAAACACTGGTCTAGTGCAAAGGTTCTCAACCTGGGGTCCCCAGATGTTTTTGGCCTTCAACTCCCAGAAATCTTAACAGCTGGTAAACTGGCTGGGATTTCTGGGAGATGTAGGCCAAAAACATCTGGGGACCCCAGGTTGAGAACCACTGGTCTAGTGTCTAGATCCAGGGAAGTCATGCTCCCTCTCTATTCTGCCTTGGTTAGACCACATCTGGAATATTGTGTCCAATTCTGGGGCACCACAATTGAAGGGAGATGTTGACAAGCTGGAATGTGTCCAGAGGAGGGTGACTAAAATGATCAAGGGTCTGGAGAACAAGCCCTATGAGGAGCAGCTTAAAGAGCTGGGCATGTTAAGCATTCAGAAGAGAAGGCCGAGAGGAGACATGATGGCCATGTATAAATATGTGAGAGGAAGCCACAGGGAGGAGGGAGCAAGCTTGTTTTCTGCTTCCCTGGAGACTAGGACAAGGAACAATGGCTTCAAACTACAAGAAAGGAGATTCCATCTGAACATTAGGAAGAACTTCCTGACTGTGAGAGCCGTTCAGCAGTGGAACTCTCTGCCCCGGAGTGTGGTGGAGGCTCCTTCTTTGTAGGCTTTTAAGCAGAGGCTGGATGGCCATCTGTCGGGGGTGATTTGAATGCAATATTCCTTCTTGGCAGGGGGTTGGACTGGATGGCCCATGAGGTCTCTTCCAACTCTATGATTCATTCTCTCCTGATGAATCATAGCCTGCGGGCTGATATTGGCGGGATATAAGTGATGTAAGTGATGATGTTTTGCCCACATCTATGGCAGGCATCCTCAGTTGTGAGGTCTGTTGGAAACTAGGCATTCAATGCTAATTACGGTGGCCAATTGCAACATTCCCATTTGCCTCAGGCCGACTAGAGTTCTTTCTCCCTCCCTGGACCTTCCACAGATAGATAAATCTCACTTGCCTAGTTTCCAACAGACCTCTGAGGATGCTTGCCATAGGTGGAGGCGAAACGTCAGGAGAGAATGCTTCTGGAACATGGCCAGACAGCCCGGAAAACTCACAGCAATCCAGTGATTCCGGCCATGAAAGCCTTCGATAACTCATTGAACTGTTGTTTTTCGTTTCACCACAAGATGACGCCATTAATGTATTTTGGAAGTTTTAGGCACTTTACAACATGCCCACATACTGCTAACAGACTTTTTGTTATTCTCTTCCAGGAGATATGGGACTGCACACAAACCCTCTTGGTCCCCTTCCACACTGTCCCTATATCCCAGGATCCGTTCCCAGATTATCTGCTTTACACTGGATTATATGAGTCTCCACTGCCAGAAAACCTGGGATAAGCAGATAATCTGGGATCAGATCCTGGGATATAAGGACAATGGGTCCTTCCACACAGCCATATAACCCAGAATATCAGGGCAGATAATCCACAGTATCTACTTTGAACTGGATTATCTGAGTCCACAGTGCCATATAATCCAGTTCAATGTTATACAGCTGTGTGGAAGAGCCCTTTGATGTCAGTCATCAGGCAACCTGTTTTAATTCCTCTTATATTGGTATATAAAGGATACAAAAGAGACATGACAATTTGACATCTGCTCACACCATTAAGGCACTAACCAACACCTCCACTTGCAAAAACAATGTCCAAATAGATTTGTGTAATTATTGGTTATATCTGAGACCCCCCCCCCCCCGGGAGGCGGGGTTGAGAAGGGCAGGGTAGAAATGTTGTAAATAAATAAATAGATAAACAAATAAATCCATTGAGCAAATAATAGTAAATTTAAATGATGGAACCCTCGAGCATGTTTATAAATTCCATAAATTAAAAATAATTCAAATCTTCCTGTGGACAAATTGTGCTCTTTGGTGAGTTCAGCTCCAGTCCTGGGCTCCTTAAACTTTTCTACTCGTGACCCCTTTTTGGCCTGATAATGTTTACATAACCCCAGGTATATAGGTATATAAAATAATTAAAAAATCAACAATTAACTGATAACAAATCAGCTTTAAACAAACTGTTTTTCCTTTTTTATTAAATAAATATTCTTCTGCAGAGTCCATTGTAAACAATGCATAATAGATTAGTGCAAATGTCCAAAACAGCCACTAGATGACATTCAGAAACCTTTTATCATTTCTGGGACTTCAACATTGAGCTAAGAAGACCCCTATTTGGGGTCAGGGCCCACAGTTTAAAAAGCAGGGATCAGTGTATTTAAGTTAGCCTTCTACTACCCTTGTTATAAAGCCAGGACTCGCCTGCAATTCTGCATCCATCTAAAGGCAAGTACGGTAGGTTAGATTAAGAATTTCTCCTCCCATGTTCCTATATAAATGAGAAGGAATAATTTCATATCACCCCATCCTTAGCTAAGATTTCTGCCTTGAGTTTCAAAGGAAAATATATTTGTGTGTGTGTTTGAATGACAAGTTGTTCACAGCTGTGTATGACAATAAATGCATAAAACTTAATAGTATCACTAGGGCCATCCCTAGATCTCAGATCTTTGTCTGGAAACAAAAGGCCTGGGACAATCCTGAACTGGCAAACTTAAGCATTTGTTTCTACTGAAATAAATAATTATCTGTCATCGGAAATGTGTGTCCATGAAGTATCCATAGTTCTGAAGATGTTTACTTCTTTTTAATTATGTTCTTATGCTACTTTTATTTTGTTCAGTTGATGCATTTTTTTGTGTTTTGTTTTTAACAGAATTATTAGGAGCCCCTGGTGGCGCAACAGCTTAACTCCTTGTGCCGGCAGGACTGAAAACTGACAGGTCAGAGGTTCAATTCCAGGGTGAGCGCGGATAAGCTCCCTCTGTCAGCTCCAGAGAGACATGAGTCAAGCCTCCCACAAGGATAGTAAAACATCAAAACATCCGGGCATCCCCTGGAGAATGTCCTTGCAGTCGACCAATTTTCTCACACCAGAAGTAACTTGCAGTTTCTCAAGTTGCTCCTGACACACACACACAAAGAATTATTGTTTGGATATATTTCCTTTCAAGAATTGCATCCTCATATTACATAAATGCCTTATCCTAATACGCTGTAGAGTACTATTTCTTAAACTGCAAGTCCCGATCCCAAATGGGATCCCCTTAACTCAGTGTTGAGGTTCCAAAAAAATTGGCAACAGTAAATGGTTTCTGAACATCATATAGTGGCTGTTTTAGACATTTGTATGAATCTGTTGTGAAGATCTGATGTAGAGAACAGAATTAAAGACTGGATTGAAAACCATTTTAAGCAGAACAGCATGGTTGGTTTGGAACTATATTTTTAATCTCAGCTGTGTCTTTGGTCATATGCAGTATCAGCCTTTTGGATTACATGGCAGTGGTTGGGCACTCATTGTCTGTTTTCATGTCAGGAGGCTTTGATCTGAAAAGAATGGCCAATTGTGTACATTGGTGCAACAGAAAAATAACTTAATTTTAAATATTGTCCTGAAGAGTCCACATGTTGGAACAGTGGAAATCAATTTTTAGTAGTGAAATCAATTTTTTACACGTTAATACACTATATAAAGTCAACATTGCAAATGTGCAAGCCACAATCCTGTTTTCCAAAACAAAAAAAAAACTAGTTATGTTATTGCATTCTGCTAGCTATTTGTTTAAAAGAAAGCTGGAGAAAGGCTAGAGGGCAAACTAGGTCGCACAAGATGATGATGAAGGCTGCACCTACTAATAGTACCTCACAAAAATGTTTCCAAATGCCTTCTTGACAGCATAAAAGTGCCATATTTTTACCACCTGGGCCATTTTAGACCCAGCAAAAATGATGAATACTAGGAAGTGGGCACAAGTAACCTCTCCTAGACTTAAGATTGTCCCAGAGAAATCCAAAAGTGTGGTAAAAATACCACTTGGTGGTAAAAAAATATAATATAGACTTTTTTCCTAAAAAGCTACCATAAATGTTTGACCTCCCAAGAGACTCTGGAGACACATGTGGCCATATTTTACCCATCTTTGGTTTAAAAGATAAAACACATATTCATTACATTTTTGCAGTTTGCTATCAACGGATTGATATTAAAATATATAGTTTGAACCTCTACTTATGAGCACCCCAACTTAAGAGCATTTTGAGTCAAGAGCTGTCACTCAGCCCAGTTTTTGCTTTGATATAAGAGCAGCATTTTGAGATAAGAGCTAGTGCCAGAGGGAGCACTAGCACAAGAGTACAGGGCTTTAGAGCTGCTGTAAACTAGCCTCCTGCGGGAGCAAACTGTGCCAGCACATCCATGATATCATGAGACTCCGCCTCTTTCTCCGTGCCAGCGTGGTTTTTCCTTTGCTAGGGCAGCATTGCCAGCGTACTCTCGTTGTTGACAGAATTTAACATCGAGAGTATGCTGGCAATGCTGCCCTAGCAAAGGAAAAACCACGCTGGCACGGAGAAAGAGGCGGAGAAAGGGGCAGAGAGAGAGGCGGAGTCTCATGACGTCATGGACGTGCTGGCACAGTTTGCTCCCGCAGGAGGCTAGTTTGCGGCGGCTCTTAGGGCTTCGGGGGAGCAGCCTCCATGCCTCGTGTTCTTGTCCGCTTTGGGAGATTGCTGTCCACTTTGATCTTGTCCACTCTGAGTTAGTTGATTTTGTGTTGTTTTTCTTCCTGGTATATTTGACTTCATGAAGAGAGAGAGGGAGAGAAAGAGCAAGAAAGGGAGGGAGGCTGGAATGAGTCCACTATGAAGAACATGATGCTTCTGCCTCTTCACTTTGTGCTTCCTTGCCATAACTTTGTGTTTCTACCACTGTGCCATAACATTGTGCTTCTACCATTTTAAAGTTGATCTTTTTTATTGTTCCATATGAGTGAACATTTGCACATTATTTGTTATTTATAAAGTCCATTTTCTTATTTAAAAAGAGAGAACAAAAATGGGGGGGAGAGCTGGAACAGAATAATAGCATTTTCATGGGAAAATTCCTTAGAGATAAGAGCATTTTAAGTTAAGATCTCACTCATGGAACAAATTAAACTCTTAAGTCAAGGTATCATTTTATTTATTTATTTATTTAAATGCAAAATATTTCTCAACTGCTGCACTAAACAAGGGAAGCCTGTCTTGTCAGAGGTTCGTCTTCAAAGATATAAAGCAGACAAGTCTGGCCCCAGGAGAGAGCAAAGTCAAGCTTCCCCATGTCTACATCCCCTGCCTTTGACATCACAGTGTTTTCCTATGCTGTACAGGATCTTCCCTTTCTGAAAAATTAAAATCTCGCCTTTCAGCTTCTTAATTGTAGTAATTAAGAAGCTAAACTATATTGGTCATTTCGGATACCATTCTCTGTCTCCTTTGGCCTTTCCCCTCGCAACAGTCACCAACAATATGTACTCCCTTCACTGAGAATGGAAGGTTGCTTACCTGTAACCGTGGTTTCCTGAGTAGTTACCTGTGAATTTGCACATTGTGGTATTCCTGCGCCATGCAGGCCAGTATCGGAACCTTCTAGAAACCTTAAAAGAATTGTATCCCCCTCCGGGCTCCACCCCCCCTCCTCGAGTATATAAGGCCCCCAAATGGAGCCCGCCCTCAATCCTCTTTTAACCGTAAAGTCAGTAGAGAAAGTGGCATGGTACTCGAGGGGAGGAAGGGTGGGTATGTGCAAATTCACAGGTAACTACTCAGGAAACCACGGTTACAGGTAAGCAACCTTCCATTTCCTGTCGTAGTTAACTGTGAATTGCACATTGTGGTAGACTAGCGAGCTATGAAACGGACGGTGGGATCATGCCACTGCCGAAAACAGCACCGCTCTACCAAAACTGGCCTCTCCTCTTGACACCGAATCCACTTTGTAATGTGACACGAAAGTGGAAGGAGAGGCCCATATAGCAGCCCTACAGATCGTTTCCAAAGGAATGCCCTTCATAAACGCTGTAGACGCTGCCACAGCTGTTGGATCCCTTGTCTCTGCTCCTCCTCGGTACCGGAGCTGTCGGCACCGCGAATTCAGGGACCGCAGGCGGGGCTAAGGAGCCATCCTGCTGGGGCATCGTAGCTTGACACGCCTCCTCTAGGGGAGGGGCGAATGGCTCCCAGCCGGAAGCCACGCCCTCTGGCGAGGGAGGTAGCTCGAGCTCGAGCAGATGGAGCTCCGCCGAGCTCGGAAGATCGATGCCGGTCGACACGGCCGGTCCGGAGGGCCTCTCGACTGCCTCAATCTGTCCCACCATCGGGGTCAAGGTAGGTGGGGACTGGGTCGGGGCCGGGGAGTGGATCGGGGCCGGCGAGGCCAGGACTTGGCCCGGCGAGAACAAGGCTCCCACAGGCCTGGTGTCGACCCTCGGCGAAGGGCTCCCCTGCGTGGCCGCTGGAGAAGCAGCTGGCGGTTTTCCCGCTCCTTTCCCGGTGCTCTTGGGAGGAGCGGACTGCGGGCGGCCATCTTTATGGGCCTTGTCGGCTTGCTTCTTAGCCTTCTTCTTGGCGCTCGCTTGTTCGGGCCTAGCAGGGGTCAGGAGACTCGGTCTTTCCCCGGTCGTTTGGGGGTTGGGAGCAGGCGGCATGAGGGCCCTCTCATACAAGGCCGCTTTCAGACGAAGCTCCCTGTTTTTGCGCGTCTGTGGCGTGAAGGCAGCGCACACAGAGCAGGCCTGGGAAAGATGCCCTTCCCCCAGGCAGGCTAGGCAAAGGTTGTGCCCGTCCGTGTCAGGGAGCACGTTTGGGCAGGCCGTGCATCTCTTGAAAGATGTGGTGGCCATTTCGGAGATAGATCCAAGCCGGGGGAGTCCTTAACTGCAATCCGTAAGGCGATCCGCGTCGAGGGGGAAAGATATCTTGGGTAGTCGTTTAAGCCAGTCCGTTGTCCAAAAGCCAGAAGAAAATGGCAATAGATAAGGTTCACTTTGCTGCTCTGCCAAACGGCGGAAAAAAGAGGATT
>NW_026844366.1:186212978-186240424 GCF_025583915.1 Anolis sagrei ordinatus
GGAATGAAAAGTTTTCCCTTCTGCTTCATAAACAACAGTTTAATTGGGAAGACATATGACAGTATTGCACTTTTCGAGAAACAGCACGATATTTATTTAAACATTTTTATATCTTTATGTATATATATATATATTTCTGCATTGCAGATTTGTTTCAATTTTATACACTTGTATTTACAATGATTTAAAATATTCTCTATCTCTGGCAGATATTTACAAGGTCAACAATTAACTACATTTCACATTTCAACAACAGTCAACAGCATTAATCAGATTCAGTAAGACAGTTAAGATAATGGCTTACATGCACCAATATAATGATCTTCAAACATGTCATCTGATCTCTGTTAATACAAGTTTTGCCATGGTCCCAAGGTTATGGTCCAACATTGCGAAGACTGTGTTTATTACATACCCATTTCAACCAGCATTTCACCAGCACCAGGGGCTGAATATTTCAGATCATACCACCATGCATGCTCATGCTGGTGAAATATTAACATAGTTCAAGTTTTTCGGCCAAATAGATTTTGTTTACAGTAGGTGGGTTATTTGCTGCCTATGCTCCTTTTGTGAACGAGGTAAAACAGGTTTACGTAATGCCAGAAGAGTAAAAATCCTTCAAAAATCTTAGTTCAGAAGTAAACCGTTGTATGAGAAAGAACCTGGGGTGGGGGGAGCTTTCGACACTGTATTATATATTTGCTCATCAAACCGACTGCAACTGCTGCAGGAAACAATAAAAATCAAAAGATTTATTATAGACCAACTGTTCATATTACAAATATTACAAATTTAACAGGACTTCTCCATTCACAACCTAGAAGACTGAGACCTGTCATTTTATAACAACTTAATTAAGTAGCTCTTAAATGAATAACCCTGTAATGTGTCTATTATGTGGAAATAACATTATTTCCACAAAAGAGCTGACATCTTATACAAATCATTTCCCAAAGAATATTGAGAGAAGATTAACTTGTGGCCTTCCCACAATTTTCCCCTAATTTTAAAAGAAAGGATTTACACACACACACACTCAAAGTCAAACAACCATGAATGTTTTTCACAAACATGCTTCTACAGATGGTCCGTGAATCAAAATGTTACAGCTTAGAAGCTATATAAATTATTGTATGTCATAAATATAGTTTCAAGTCAATGTGAAAGTTGGATAAACTGGTGGAAGTTCAATATGCCCCCCTCCCTATTGATTTAAGGTCCTTTTATACATATAATAAAGATCTGGATCTTGGGGAAACTAGATGGGTAATTGCTTGCTGGAATTCATCGTATTAGAAAGGGAGGGATCTTGGTCTCCTCTGATTTAAAGCACCGACAAGTGTTCTACTACTGCTTTTCTATTACCAACATATATTCTATATTCAAATTCTTCAATATCCAATACAAAAAGAACCCCTTTAATATCAGCTATTCAAATAAACAATAGTCAAAATATATAAAAGTCCCATTTGTGCTAAAATCTTTGCAAAACGAAATCTCTCTTTCATGCTTAACATAGAAATGATCATCTATTACAATGGATTTCATCCAGTCATATTTATGGAAAAGGACAGTAAACCGATTCTCAGACCTTTCCTCTAAAACAGGGGTGGGGAAAATGTGTTATAGGCTGTGACTTCCAACCTCCGAACCACAACAGTGAAGAGAGCCAAACGTCCTCCCTCCTTAGCCTAAAGGTTCCTGATGTCTACAAATATTTTCAAGAGCTTTTAAAAACAATATTACAACACTACACCTACTCTAAATGTTATAGGTTTTAAAATTCTACAACTTCTGAACAAACTTGGATTTATCCAATGACAAACTCCAGTCTTGACAATCTCTAAACCTCGGTGCATTGAAAGAGAACTTAAATGACTACGTCTGCTCCTGAAATGGCTAATATTAGCTTTGTATTTTCATCTGATAAAAATGGCTATGAAGATAGACACATCTCTGATTTTCAAAACATGATGCATTTGATTGTTGGGATTCTTCAAGTTTCATGACTTTACATTCTTTCTTCTCCACCAAACTCAGGTAGTTATCTCCACCTATTTGGAGGAAGGTTACTCATATTGCTTACTGCACATAAAGTTAGAATACTCTATGAAATTATAAAGTGTGGCCACAGTCCTAAACTCCACAAATAGCTTCATAAATCCAAGTAGGGTGATGGAGATGAATTTTCAGCCAACCAATCACCCTTCAATGCCATATGGTAAACAACTGTAAAAATTGGAAGAAAATTTCAAAAGCAGTTTGCAGGATGCCAAGGGGTCAGTGATGGTGTCCATTGTTGAGCATAAATAATATCTGGAGGCTAACAAATAACAACCAACTTTTCAAAAAGTAACATGTGAGACTAGGAGTAACTGGGATGGCACAAGCCAGAAACATTTATACATTCAGTAATATGCACCGATAGGAAGGGAATAGTACTCTCACTTCCAGTTTCTTCCTAACGTAATTCATCATTGAAACAAAATGCACAGAGGGATTCACTTTGAAGGAGCTGGGGGTGGCCACGGCCGACAGGGAGCTCTGGCGTGGGCTGGTCCATGAGATCACGAAGAGTCGGAAGCGATTGAACAAATAAACAACAACAAGCACAGAGGGAACATGACACGCTATATGTGAGTCCTGCACTTCTCAACGGCTCCCAAAGGTGCAAATCTTCTCCAAAACAAGGTGTACACTCCCTGCATGCCTTGTTTTAATGGGAAAAGGTAGATGAGGTTACAGCTTCACTACCTTTGGCAATCACTACATTTTGCAAGTTAAACTTCGGGTACCAATGCTAATGTTTTGCATCTTCCTATGAAAAGTGATGCGTTTTTGTGAAATCAACCTCCTGAAATTGTAATTTTATTTATATTTTGTTTTCCATGGGTTGACTCCCCTTTTGTATGTTCTGATCATATATTATTATTGCATTTAATACATAACATCATTCTTCAACTAAAATATCAATCTAATTTCCCTAACTATTCTTTTTGCAAATCATACGACTACTTGTCTGTTCCAGTGGAAAAATAAATAAAAACAAACCTTAGTTTTAGGTAGCACTTCCCCTGTCAAAATTATTCCTTCAGAACGCACTGTAACAATTGGAAGTATTTTTCCCCCAGGCCTCTTCCATGCTGCCTCTATATCCCAGGATCTGATCCCAGATTATCTTCTTATCCCAGATTATCTGGCAGTGGAGACTCATATAATCCAGTTTAAATCAGATAATCTGGGAACGGATCCTGGGATACAGGCCAGTGTAGAAAGGACCCTAGGTGAATACTGATAACTGAAAATGAAAGAGCAGATTTATTTTTGAGAAGCAAGAAATAAAGCAAAAGCTTTCTAACTATTTAGGAATAATAAGACTTATCATATGACCTCAATAATTGTACTTACATATAGCTTACGAATAACTGATTGTCAACACAACAAATGTATGTACTTTTTTATATTCACACCACTTACAAAACAAACATTTTCCCCTTCTACTGTTTGCTAAATAGTGCAAATAAATAGGAAAACATTGTGATTTTTCCTCAGTGACAAATATATGAATATGTCTATTTTCAATGTAGAAAGAAAAACACTACCAGACACACACAAAAATATGTATCAGAAACAAGTAACCTTTTCTATATGCTTAAAAGTTTATCAAGTGATAAGTACTAGCTATGATATGAATGTAACCTTCCTGGCAGGAAGTAGATATGGTTTCACACCAAAAATAATTTTTAATTAATCTAATAGGTGCACATTTTTGCAGCTTTTTATAGAATTAACATTCATTCATTATAGTCGATAGCTTAATGCTGTTTTGGATCAATCTAGCCACTGTGTTTCAAGTGCTACCTGCATTATGGAAAACTGCCCACCCCAAAAATATAACAAGTGTTAAATAATATAATCAAAGAGACGTGATCAATCTGTTTTTCTCTTCCTATGTATAGCCTAGGGCAACATTAATGGTAGCATACTGTTTGAATTATGGAAATAGCTAGACATAACATACCAGTAACATTGCTCTATCCTACTAACCAATTCTACTCATAAACCTTATTTGCAATTCCAGTGCAATTTCTCCCACTAACTCTTCGAAGATAATGGTTTATAGCAGTTTCCCTTCATCCACAACAATCAACCACAAATTACTATGAACATTACAGTACATAATTGAATCTGTGATGGTGATTACAGATAAAAGACTTCAAATACAGGAATGTGTCGTATTTATCAGAGAACTAAGTTACCTAAATTTTACTGTGTAAAAAATCAGGTGGGGAAAATTAACTGTGAGTTCATTAGAATGTTCTAGACTTTGCATGTTAATTCAGGGTCATTTTATTTTATTTCAATTTTTCACCTTAAAAATGGAAAGCAGCTTTGTAAAGGCCTACAAATTCTGCAATCTCTGGATCTACACTGCCTTATATCCCAGGATCCGATCCGAGATTATCTGCTTTGAATTGGATTACATGAGTCTCCACTGCCATATAATCAGGGATAAGCATATAATCTGGGATCGGATCCTGGGATATAGGGCAGTGTAGAAGGGGCCCAAGAAAGTAAGAACCATCCATTAGGTTCTCCATTGCCTTTCTCCCCTTTCTTTCCAAGGTTTCTGTTTCAAGCCGAAAGCTAACAAGTAGCCTTAAATTAGTGACTGAAAGCTAGTACTTGATTATTTGAATACTTGGGGTAGAGTAGGTGTTATGAATTTGTATTTCTGCATTACAGTTCATAAAAAGGTACTTTTAAAAGCTAAAACATAATTCAACAGAAAAAGGAGGATGTACCTGAGGTGAAGAAGAGTATGATTGTACAACCCCAAGGGGGGAATAAAGAGATATTGGAGGGAAATATTCCATTTGCATTGAACCAGTACTTACAACCATAAAGCATCAGTACTGTGTATTCAGTGGAAATTTGGGTCACCCTAGCAGAGAGCAGCAGATACAGAAAGAGATACAGAAACAGCACCAACATGACCCCTTAAAATGACTGCTTAGCATCTGCAGGTACGCAGCACAGCTTTAAGGAAAGATGTTCAGTTATCCATCACAGAACATATAGACCTATGGGAATGACATAAGCATACTATTTAGCACACTATACAGAGAAATTGCATATTCAAACAGAGATAGAATCTGAGAGCTGGGTCAAAAGCGTACAAGAAAAACAATGTTTGAGGCAAAAAAGCAAGCAAATGTTTGTAAGAGATTTGATTTCCTAACATGCCAAAAGGCACTAAAAACAAACAAATTACGGTAAATTTTACTGCACAACAGAAATGAACCAAACAACTAACCAGTTTGGGTTTCAACACCCACATATGAATAATCTCAGATCCAAAATACACATATACACCTGAAAATGCTGCCATTTTAATGTGCTGAGGCCACAACAAAACTTGATTTGGTTTGTTATAATATACAAGATACAACCCACCTCCAAATGAAAACTTACTGCTAAACACGTTCAAATGTGATAGCAAGGCCATGTACGTATAGGACGTCTGCATCTTGTTTGTATTCAATGACACCCGAGTATACTGGCATTTACCTATAAAATCAACTTAACCACCTGCTTTCTGTTCCTTTCAAAAAGAAAAAATTAAATAAGCAGTTTCGTCCTAGTCATATCTCTGTTATTGTTTGCTTTTAACGTAATGTCCCCTTTGGCTTCCTCTCTGCAGTTTACACGGAGCTGGATTTAATCAGAAGTTCTAAGCATTCTCCTAGATTTTTGGGATTTTTTAAAAAGTTCTTTTGAATTGGAGGCACCATTATGCCCATGACCTGGCCATAAAATAACCAATCTGGAGTCCTCTCCGGCTCCAACATGGTTTGACATTTGGCAGGGTGTTTGCTGAATATCAAAAAATGATCCTTTGGCCCATTCATACAACTCTTTGGATCCTGGCCATCGTTTCTTCCATGTTAAAAAGGGAAGCATTTCTACAGAATCATGGCCATTGAATAAGAATAAATTCCACCAGCACTTTAGAAAACTGATAGGCATGATAAACACGTACATCAATTTCTGTGAAGCATAAACACTTTCACAAAAGTGTACTGTGTTGATCAAGCCCTGGAAAAGTTATTTTTGGGGACTGCGATTCCCAGAATCCTTCACCAGCCTGACCAATGGATTCTGGGAGTTGTAGCCTAAACATTTTCCCCCAAGCTCTACTCTTCTTAGCTTGAATTATTGGTTTCAGAAGCAAAAGAGGCTGGGTTTACATTATACATACCATTTAGTATTACTCTGGATATTTAGAATTGTGTTTACCCACACGCAAAACTTTCCTGAGTCTCAATTATACAATATTTAATTATCTAAGGGTGTCTGCAGGACAGCTGTAACGCCCTATGTCAATTTTACTACAACAACAAAAATATTATTAGCTTGGCTGTTTCTTTTGGGAACAAAATCCAGTTTTAACTTGAGAAGTCATGAAGGAAAACAGCAGACGAACTGGAAGCTGTTCATGACATTTTAAAAAATGTTTTAATTGTCCTTTAGCAGAGTAATGGCACTTCATAGTTCTGAATGTGATAATTTTATCTATCTAAAAATAATCTATTGTGTATCTGTTCTTCTCAACTTTCCTCCCTGATATAATGCACGCAAAATGCCAGCCAAAGGAACACATAATTTACATCTGCTCCTTACAATAAATAATCTACATATTTCCAGGTCAATCAATAACGAGGAATAAAAGGGTGAAAACCCTCTTTTTCTTCTTATGTGAACAGAAGACCATCTCATACATGCTGAATAGCTTCCATTAGAATAAGAAAAACAATTTAAAGCAGTGATCTACAGCACAGATGTCAACTATTGCTCACACACCATTCACATGCATTCAAGATTAGGTTCAATGTGATGAGTTTCCAGATTAGTACAGCAGCGAAAGAAACTGTCTCTAACATTTCCCATGAACCATTACATTAGCTGGATGAAATAATGACAACTGCAATGGATTAATCAAAATAAGCAGTGAAGTGTTATCCTTCTGAGAGGAAGAAAGAGAGAGGGCTGCTAAAAATACCACAATTTAGGCAATAATTTGAAGAGGACCCTGTTGCCTCAAGGTTTCCAGCAGCCATTGCCTCTGTCCCTGGCACATCATGTGGGAGAACATTCTGTCTTTACTGTGGGTTTCTGAGCCTGTTCTGTGACAACAGTGAGTCACACCACAGCAAGCAGCCTGAAAAAATCCCATCACACAAGCTATACCTGTCCTTGTTCATTTCAAAAACCATAGGCTAACAAACCGTAACTTTCTTTTCAAAGGAAAAGTAATTTTTTGATGGGTTGCGGGAGGTCTGTATGCCTATTTTCTACATCTCAATTTTTTTTAAAAATCACAATTCATCTTTCAAAGTCCTATCACATAGGCAGGGCAACCCTGTGTCCTGGAGGGGGAAGACATGTAACAATTGGTATGGCTACAACGCCATTAAAAAGTGCCTTGCAATCTCCACTGCCAATTTCACAGCCCACTCTCTTTGTGGGACAGAGGGACAACCTAATAACACATATCTCCGAGTTGTTGAACATTATGCTTTAGGGGTGGGGGAAGAGTGGATGATGGTAGAGAAGGACTACTCTCATTTTTACATCAAAGTGCATTTATCCACCAGGAGCAATGGCAGCATTTCCCTTCCTCAGAATCGATTGCACTAACTCAGAGGTCCAAAGTCCTACTAGAATCTCTGAGGCACTCCTGGTTCCAAGAGACAAAAAAATAAAGTCACAATCCAGTAGTCTTTGCAGAACCATAGATTGAGAAAACTAACCCGTTTCTATTTCTCAAAAAAACAAAAACAAAAAAGCAAAAGCTTCATTTTTATAGGGATCACATTCACCATTTCCTCCGATCTTCTCAAGACTCACAGTGTTGAAATGGGACTGATCGGCCTACAATGGATTGCACATCACCCAAGGAGAAAGGAAGGCATGGAAAAGGCATAAAAGTACATTTTATACTGCTTCACAACCACATTTATCGGGGGCATGGAAGGGAGGGAGGAGGTTTTATTGCTGTTTCAGTACAAAATATAGTATGGTATCTAAAATGAATTGAACAAGATCACAAAAGCCAGGATTTTCACACTATAGGAAGATGGCTGGAGGTGTTGCGCGAAGAACTGGATAAAGGCGGGAAAAAGATAGGAAGGACAATGAAGTTAAACCTGGGATATCAGTTGCATATTGAAACTTGGGGATCGGGACTGCTTGGTCAGAGGAGCTCCTGATGAGAGGCCATCTTTCCCATTTCCAGCTTGGCCCAAGCGGTCCTCCTGCAGACTGATCGTTGAAAACCGATTGGTATTGCCTGCTGCCAAGTTAGTGACACCATTACCGCCAACACCGGAACCTGCCTGACTGCCATTCACATAGTCAAATGATTTTGTGGAAGAAGCACTAGCAGTCCGGATCAGGCTCACACTATTGGCTTTTGGCACCACTTGCCCAGCAGGTAGGCTCAAGTGTTTCTTCGTAGGTGTCATTTCAACTGCGTCCGTACTGAGGTCAATGGACTGGTGCAGGTACTGCTTGCGGCCAGATTCCCGGGGGCTCTCGATGGGTTTGGTGGCTGAGGCCATTTCCTTTTCCTTGGCTGAACGTCCACTCGCTCCTTTTCTTAAGCTCCCTCTCTGGGATCCAGATGAAGGTTTGGTCCCAACCGGCTGGCTGCTCAGGGATGCCCCAGAAGAAAACCCTTCGTCGGCATCATTAAGGTTCACAGATTCTTCTCTATCATTCACACCCTCAGCACCTAAAAGTCAAAAGAAATCAGACTTAGAAATTAAAACATAACTGGGATTTTTTTTTTAGCATGTTAAAGACTGCACTGAATACAATTCGCCTTTGTTCCATCAAACCTTTCATTAAACCTATCTCTGGGTTGCAGTAGCTTTATTTTAGGAAAACCGCTTAACATTGCAGTCCTGAGGAAAATTCCACTGAATTTAATCCTCCCTACCAAACATACTTAGGATTGTAGCCACAAAGTCTCAAACCAGTGGGTCCCCAGGTGTTTTGGCCTACAACTCCCAGAAATTCCAGCCAGTTTACCAGCTGTTAGGATTTCTGGAAGTTGAAGCCCAAAACATCTCGAGACCCAACATCTTAAACCACATCTATTTACCATAAACAATATCAATAGGGAAGTTATCAGAAATTACTATTTACTACTACTGGTTAATATACTGGACTGACTGCATTAAACCTTTTCTCTGGAAACAGATAAGACATACCAAAGATTGCAAAATAATACTAAGTAGGAAGGAAGTAATTTTTATCTGAGTGGACATGTTTAGGGTTGCTTACTTTTCTGAAACTAAGTCTTAAAGATCAAACTGATTAAATAGAATGTGATATTTCATGTGTTTATTTTTTCAAACTAGCAGCTTTGGAAGACTAATAACCATTGAGGGTGAAGCATTAGGGCAGTGGTTCTCAACCTGTGGTTCCCCAGGTGTTTTGGCCTACAACTCCCAGAAATCTCAGCCAGTTTACCAGATATTAGGATTTCTGAGAGTTGAAGGCCAAAACATCTGGAGACCCACAGCTTGAGAACCACTGCATTAGGGGAAAGGGAGTAAAACTCTTCCACATCCCATGTACACTCCACTTCACTGTCTTTGTTGCTTTATTAGCAATGATCTCAGGAGGTGCAATTTAGAAAAACAAACATTAAAACTACAGTTATATGTGTACTATTATATTATATATGCACTATATACTCTCAAGTATTGCTACCAACACTTTTAAGGCAATATTTCTGCCTTTAGATGAAATATTTCAAAATTAATAAAATTAATAACACAACAATGTTGTTTTTGAAACTATAATGTATGAAAGATGGAAGTACATAATCAGCTTTGTATCATAGAATCATTGATTTGGAAGAGACCTTGTGGGCCATCCAGTCCAACCCCGTGCCAAGAAGCAGGAAAATCGCATTCAAAGCACCCCTGACAGACGGCCATTCAGCCACTGTTTAAAAGCCTACAAAAAAGGAGCCTCCACCACTCTCCGGGGCAGAGAGTTCCACTGCTGAATGGCTCTCACAGTCAGGAAGTTCTTCCTCATGTTCAGTTGGAATCTCCTTTCCTGTAGTTTGAAGCCATTGTTCCGCATCCTAGTCTCCAGGGCAGCAGAAAACAAGCTCCCTCCTCCCTATGACTTCCCCTAATACATGGCTAATGGAAATAGAAAATTGGATGGATAATGGAAAACTGGAGATGGTTAATGGAAAATTCCTATCAAAACTTGGCAGACTTTGCTTCTCTGTATTGATATTACCAATATGCATCACTTTCCTAAGACACTCTCTCGTAATGGTCTCTATCTTGTGAAATGTCATTTGAAAGCTACTAGCACTTATTTACCCCAATGATGTTAGCAATTTCCTTGCCAATATCTGACCCATTTGAAACAGAGAGCACCAATACAAAGTTTTGTCACGTTTTATGACATTCACATGGTGAGAACCTCAATCATTAATGCTGATATCGTATAGAAGCATTTATAGGACCAACTCAAAGTAAGAATGTAAATAAGATTGGCCTCTTGTATCAGAAACAGCTCTAACTAGTTAATAAATGCACCTGTGATGCTCAACTACGGTAGTTTGACAATTTACTACTATCTTCCATTGCACAACGTGGAAGCCATTGTTCTAGCTCAATTCATTATCATGATTGTGCAATCTTCTATTTTGTCACGCAATTTTAATTCAATTTATCCTGCCTTTCATCTCTCTAAAGTCTCCAGAGAAAAGATTGTAACAGTGGCAGTCTTAAGAATCTAGAATTAATTTCAACAGTCAGGGGAACACAACAGTTTTCATACGGGGAATCTGTTCTATTCATTTCTAGATAATGAAAACAGCTCTTTAGAAGCACTATATCTTTTTATACAATGCTTACCAATACATCAGGAAAGACATTTAAAAAATAGCCACTTTGCACATGGTATTCTTCACATCCCCATTAGGAAAAAAAAGCCATTTAATACATACCTAAGACAGAATACCCTGAAAACAAAAGCACCCTTTATCAGATGCAGCATTTCATATTAGTGAATTAGACCATCATGCAAAGCTAGATGATAGTGCAGTTGGGCTGAACAGCGGCAGCTATTACTGTCACCGACACACCACCTCTCTCAGCCCTTTCTTATTCTAATGGAGAGCACAAGGAGTGTCCAATGAGCTGCAAGGTCAATGCTTTCCAACTGTACAGCTGCAGTCTGATGATGCCCAAGGATAAACAGCAAGATAGTAGACCAGAGAGCATCTTTGCGAAAGGTGTTCCCTCCACTTTGAGAAAAGAGTCAGAGAGGCTCAGTGTGAATGTCTGGGATGCTACCACCATGCAGCAGCCCAGGCAGCCCAGCAGCACTCCAGAGTGAGAGGTGGGCAAGGCAGCATGCAAGGGAGGGCCGTTCAAGCCAGATCAATGACACTCCAGAGTAAGGTTTGAGTAACTTGATACCTTATCATTTTAAATACACAGAATTCAGTTTATCAATATCCGCTATCCTATGGTAGTTCAAGCCTTGAAACAAAACAAGGCTGTGGCAGGGAAAACAAGCAGTTAAATTCTCCCCAAAAAAATAAATATAAATTTTCTTTACTAAAATCAGTGACAGAAAAGAAAAAAAGGGAAGCAAACAAACAAACAAAACCAAAGTAAACAGCTCATTTTCTCTGCTGATTAAATATTAATTCATTTTGGCTCCACCTAGTATTAACCTCTGTTTTTTTATCAGAGTTGCAAACTACCACTGAGCCTCAAGGCTGATGCCATTATCTACTGTGGTATAAGCACACTGGCATTTGCTCCAATCCTTACATACATCTTCATCTGTATGGATTGGAGCAAATGGCAGTGTGCTTATATCACAGTAACCATGGAGCCCCCGGTGGCACAGTGGGTTAAACCCCGGTGCCGGCAGAACTGAAGACCGACAGGTTGCAGGTTCGAATCCAAGGAGAGGCGGATGAGCTCCCTCTATCAGTTCCAACTCCTCATGTGGGGACATGAGAGAAGCCTCCCACAAGGATGATAAAGCATCAAATCATCCGGGCGTCCCCTGGGCAATGTCCTTGCAGACGGCCAATTCTCTCACAACAGAAGCAACTTGCAGTTTTTCAGGTCGCTCCTGACACGACGAAAAATAAATAAATCTGTATCTATATAAAGGACACAGACCATGGAGGTGTCTACGTACAACGCCCGCTCTTTGGCATAGAAATGGAGTTGAGCACCCACCCTCAGAGTCGAACATGACTGGACTTAATGTCAGGGGACAACCTTTACCTTTACGTTTATATCAAGCTATAAATACATATACAAATATACAATTTGTACACTATTTCTTCTCCCCCAAAGATGAGCTGCACTTCTGGCTAATCTGCAGAATATTCATCCAGAACTGACACTAACTATTTCATAAAAATGATAAGAATTACATATATCATATATTTGATTAAAAGCACTAAAAAACTGTAACATCAGAAATCATCAGTAGCTAGGGGAAATAATGTTGGTCCCATTATTTTTTAAGTAAGGTCCGTTTTGTTGTAGACACTAGTAGTTCGCGCGCATACTGCAATGAGCATGTGCATCGTGTACTGGCATGCCTCGGGAACAACTGTACTCAGTTTCTGCTCTGTAGCTAACCTGTACGGTTCTGTTCTGTGCTTTAAAAATGTTTAAGACTATCAACTCGCCCGCCGCATGTGAGGTTCGCTCAGTGATACAGTTTTCTGCCTGCTGCAGAAATTCATTGACAGATTTGTGAAGTGTATGGTGATACTGTTATGAGTGAAAGCAAAGTGCGTAAGTGGGTATGACAATTCAAAGATGGCCGTGACAACGTCCATGATGAGGACCGCTCTGGTCGCCCTTCTTTGATTACAGTGAACTCTTGGTTATCGGAGCAGGCGGCAAGTTTTTATGAAGAGGGTATTTTAAAATTGGTTCAGAGGTATGATAAGTGTTTGAACAAACTTGGCAACTATGTCGAAAAATAGAGTGAAGTATGTACTTTCTGAAAATAAATTTACTTTTTTGAAATAAACTTTCGTTGTGTACTTATGTTCAAACGGACCTTACTTAAAAAATACCCCTCGTATTTAAACAAGAGTGCTGTACATCCTCCACTTTTGCAGGTGTTAAGAATGGAGAAGCCCTGCAATAGTGGAAAAAAACAAATAAAAGAAGCTTAAAAAATGTACAGGAAAACCTCTCAAGGAATTTCAAGGTCCTCCTCTGAAAATAAACCATAGAATCACATTGGAGAACCTAGAAAATGCCTGGAAATGTGTTCTCTGTGGGAATATCTAGGTCTTGCATCGCAACTAAGGTCAACTTGCGACCACAGAATTGCACTGGAGAACCAAGAGGTTCCCTAAATAAAAACATATTAACCAAATTTGTGAATAGCCAAATCTGCAAAAATAACCCGCAAATGTTGAAGACCAACTATTTATTAGTTTTCTGTGAGACATACACTCTAAAACAGTACCAGAAATGAAATTGGACTATCCATCTGGATTTGGAGATTTTGTGACTAAACTCAAACCTATTTCTTTATTTAATCCTACAATACCCCTGGGAAAGACAAGTTCTGCTCAGCTGCAATATAAACTTATTTTTTAATTTACTGCTTTCAGAACTATGCTCTTCACTTTATCTGTCCAGATACCATATTGGACGATGCACGCTCCAAAGGGGGGAAAAAAACATACGGTACAACATTTAAAATTATTACAAAGTTTTAAAAAACTGAAGTGTTAAGTGTTAACTGAAGTGTTAAGGAAAGGGAGTGCTGTAGCACTTAAGCAACTGATTGTTGTTCTTTTTTATAAAAAAAAATCAGTGTGTGAAGATTTCACAGCATCCGTCTGGTCATGCACATGCAATGTTTAGTTAGTACAACAAAATAAGACCAGCTGAAAGAAATGGAGAAAAGTTCTGCTCAGAGCTCATTTACTGAGCATGCTCAAACTCACTCTGCACCAAGAGCAACTACTAAAAGCTTTGTGCTTCCACAATTTTCCACAGACCCTTGGGGCCTTGATTCCCCTGTCACTATTAAATGTCTGATTACACATGATGAATTCATCCCTAACATAATATTAACTCTGCTGGATATTAATCTTCCTTAAGGCAAGTGCAAAGCATGAGCAGTACATACTCTGAAAGTATAATGCCAGCAGTGCCAAGAGGCCGCACCAAAGAGAGGACAGATTTGGAAGAAGTGAAGAACAGCAAAATATATTGACTGCTCAGCAAATTAAATACCCCTACACCATCACCATAGGGACTACAGAATAATTATATGCACTGCATATACATGAAAAAGAATTCATACACTGAAGAATATCACTGTATGAGGCACTATTTTTCTTTTCTCACAAGATGCAAGGTACCTACCAGGACAACCTGGTGAGAAGCATTATCTCAAAATAACTAAAAACATGGTGACATAAGTTCACCTTTATGAAATATCTGATCTTTTTACAGTAATCTCGTGATCAAGGATTAATGCTGCAAACTGAAAGTTCAGCAAATAAAGCAGCACATGAAAAAAATCTTGATTTAAAATTACTCCTCATTGATTGATGATGATTTTCATATATCCTAAGTGGGTTTCAAATTTCCAAAATGATCTGTTTGCTTGGTGCATTTTCTTATTCTGCTTTTAAAAATCCCAGAAAAACAAGAGTTAACATGCTCAGTAACAGGGTGTTTCCATTTAATCCCAAAGTTGCAAGGTGTGGTTTTTTTGCCTTATTCTAGCCATGCTAAGCTGGGTATTAAACGAAGTATCAGAAAAGGAAGTTCTCTCGACGTGGTGCAAGGCATACAGGAGATGTGCACATTCGAAAGAGAAGAGAAAAGTGTACACTTTGGGAAAGTGGAAACACGCTCTAGAGTGACAAGGAATTCTGCTTGGGGAGAAAGAACCAGGATCCTGCCCAAGTCACTGCCTTACTGACTGCTGCCTCCTCATCTCTGTCCTACCCTCAGTTGTGGCTGCTGCCAAGTTGGGCTCCGGTGAGGCATGCTCAGGGCTCCTGAGCACCAGCACGTCCCCCTCTTCCTTGCGTTTGATCCCTAGGTCTGTGGAGCCGTGTAGGATCGGAGATCCGGGAATGCTCAAGTCAGCATCATTTGAGAAGTCAAAGCCATCTGGGATTCAACATATAATATTTTTAGTGCCTTTCTACTCTTTCCCTAAACATTCCAACCCAGGAAGGGAAAGGAAGGTTTACATGAAATATACAAGCATGCCGCCTGATTTTAATTTTAATGCCAAAAGTCTGGTGGACAGCATATAAATACGTAGGCAAGCTCTACTGTATAAAACAGATCAGCAGACAGCAGCACATCAATCGAAAGGACAAACATAACTAAGAATATGCAAAAGGACAGATGTTGTTTTTAGAATCAATGACATGATGCACTTCTATTATGTATTATCCCTTAAAACAATAAAATATTTAGAGTTCCAAGGGATATTATTATGATATAAGCTTTGCTTAAGAAATAATGTCAGTCTAGTTAGGATTCAAGTGCCATTTAGCAGGTTTGTCAGTAAACCCTGAATATATCCATAGTTTACCAGATACAAATTCTCCCTTATCTTCTGTTTAACTATAATTCTGGAATTTGATATATATACATATACACACAAATATACATATTTCAAATTATCAAACAAATTAAATTCAAAGGGGCATTTTGGAAAATGCAATACTTTGATAAAGATAAAAAATTCAAAGAAACTATTTAGCCGCAGTTGCACACAAACCGCTGGCATTTTCTACATGAAAAGTGTGCAGTTTCAGGCAATTTAAGCAACAGAAGGCAATATGACCCATACCACAACATATGAAAAAGGCTATCAATAAGCCATAATCTCAAGTCCTGGTAATAAACTTTCTGTACCCCAAGACACTATTTAAGTAACTTAAACCTTTCCCCCAGGAGATAAAATAAGGATAATACTTATCCCTCCACAAGATGCAACCATAATTACACATTCATGCAGATAGTGTATGAAAATGATCTGCACTTATGTACACTAATGAAATTGATATTAATAATCAAGCTCAGAAATCAGTTTGAAGCAATGTATGTGAAAAATGCGTCATTAAAGTAAAGTAAGTTTTACCTTCTCTTCTCCAGCGATGTCGACGGATTGAAGCCGTAGTAATGGCAGTCCGAGAAATTCTCGGAACTGTTGGAGTAACTTCTACTTTTAAGACCTTCTGTCCTCCTTGTGATGCATCTGGAGCATCAAAGGGTAATGAGTTCTTCATAGCATTTGCAACCTATGAAAACAGGAAAACCTTATATAAATGTTACCTTTCCACAAACCGATATTTTAAAAGACAGGATAAGGAAATGGTGAGAAAGCTTTACCGTTGCAATCCAAGAGGTTATGCTTAATAGGCAGAAGACGCCTGCTGTGAGACTTAGGACCAGTTATACTCAAACAAACCCAATTGACATCTGTATTGTCAAAATTAAGAAAAGAAAACCTCACGATCCCTCCTTGAAAGAAGGGCAGGGCAGAGTGCAGCACCCACATGATAATAATTTGCTGTTGTTGTTGTTTGCTCTCCATTACAAATAGTCCCTTATGTGGCTAACTATAAAATACAAGATAAAATGCCAAATCATGATGTTTACTTTTCCCAATTGAAAGAGAGAGAGAGAGAGAGAGAGATATTCTACACCACTGTATGGCAGGTGTGAAAATTATGTTACAGTGCTATCCCTTCAGTCATAACCAGCATAGTCAATACTGATGGGTGTTGTGGGCAACAGTTTAACTTGGAAGGTTGCATGATTACTGCCTTTGCTGTGGAAAAAAAAGTGAAGTACAGACAGTCCCCCAGTTAAGAACAAGAGAGGTTCTGTAGGTTTGTTCTTAAGTTGAATTTGTTTGGAAGTCAGAACAGGTACATTTTTAAGTGTAACTCCAGCCTATCTATTTGTCTGTCTGTCCATCCACACATATATGTGCGCTCTCTCTCTCTATATATATATATCTACACACACACACACACACACACACACATACATATACATATGAAATTGTATAACAAAGGGAAGGGTTAACACCCATGTAGTGTTTTTTTGCTGTCTGTGCCCCTGATCAGAAGATCACTGGATTTTGAAAAAAATTGGCTTGTGGAAACAAGGATTGGTGATAAAGCTTCAGTGGATACACCTTTTCCCCATGATAACTCTTTCAGGAGTGAATTTCCCTTCCAATGGGTAGATTTCTCTCACTTCCTGTTGTCTCACCCTGTTTGTAACTATGAGTCAGTTTTAAGTCAGCTGTTTGTAACTCAGGGACTCCCTGTACTGAAAGATGACCCCAAATATAAAAATAAGCCATGATTAATTGAAAACGAAAGCTATTAATATACTCCCAGAGGAGGAAAGAGGTAGGTGGGAAATGAGACGCACAAGGCACATTCATGTGACGCTAATGCAGTAGCTAGGCTTTATAGTGTCATGGTCCCCTCAGAGCATCTGATGAAAGCTATGCAGTTAAACACAATATTTGTAACTAGAAGGGAATAAAAAGAAAAACATATATCTCTCTTCCTATGGTTCACTGATGCCTTGAGCTCATCTATGTCCCCCTCGGGGTCCTAGGGCCACAAGTTAAGAATCCCTGTGTGATACAATACAGACCTGTATTTTCAATCATATTTGAAATATTATTTAAAGCATTACTGTAAGAAGCCAGACACTTGCATTTCTCTTTGGGGAAAATGAAACAGAATGTGAGAACAAGAATGTTCAAGGTCACAGGCAGACAATCCATCCTTCTAGGACCCGATTAACACTTTTAAGACCTCTTTGGAAATAAGCTGCACTCAGTTTAATATTTAATTAAAAGAAGACACTTCCAAGAGAAGAAAGTGGGCTGTAAAGAACTAACAAATGATTCTGAGGATGCTTGCCATAGATGCAGGCGAAACGTCAGGAGAAATGCCTCTAGAACATGGCCATATAGCCCGAAAAAACCCACAAGAACTGAGTGATTCCAGCCATGAAAGCCTTCGACAATACATTTAACAAATGATTGAAAGGAAGATGTGATTGCTCCTATATTAGTACTACAAAATAAGGCAAATCAAACAGGAATAGCTGTCAGTTTAAGTTTCTATCGGGCTCACTGCTCAGCTTTACTCAAAAATGAAACATAAGCTGAAATATCAATCCACCTTCAAGCTTTTTAGTCTAGCTGCTATCAGAGGTAGCCCCATAGAAGTGCAATGTTTTATTTACATTTTCTATCTAGTAGTGCATTCACTCATGTCTAAAAGAAAAAAAACCTGCTCCGACATTTTACTGTGAGGACTTATATTGCTATATTGAAAAACATACAGCTATATATCCTTGCCAACAGTAATTCATTAAGAGGGACATTTAGCTAAATTTATTGGAAAGATTAAAATGCTTTTTTCATTTGCCAAGAAATGATCCCACAGTATTCCCTTGCCAAAAGGCTAGCATTTAAACCTCTGCTTCCTCCACACATACTTATTTTCCTTCAGTATGATTAGTTGATTCTTCTGCAAGAATATATGATTTAGCAATACTTCGTTGTTTATGAAATACATCTTGTATCAATACTCTGCCTTACATCTTTAGAATAATTTTATTGTCATTGTACATTATACAACAAAATTAAATGCCATCTCCAATACACATGTTGAATTACAAAAACAAAATACTCATCCTTCCACATTAGCAGCTGCAAACCTGTCTCAAACCTGTCTTACCCTATCCATAGATAGTCTAGCAGGGAAGGGCACAGGTAGAAGGAGATGATGGGTGCAACAGGAATTGACACCAGCCTATATTACTGCTTCCTTGTCAAAGTGACACTTTTACATAAATTAATTGCTGGCCCATTGGTCCATTTTCTCTATATATTCATCTTGTCCATCATCACTCATAGAGGAAGATGTTGAACTCCCATTTCAATATCAGTTCTTTCTTTGTATGTATGTGTACATATAGGTAAAATCAACTACTTCATCAGTTTTTACGTTATGGTTATTATGATTTTCTATGAGCAAGCAGATAAAGACTGGCAGATGGAATATGTTCTGTATCTCAAAACTAGAGCCGATAGGGTAAAACTGGTACAATTTTTGGAATCAGCAGGTCAAATATACCCAGAAACAGGGCTAATATTTGAGACCCCAAAATGTGTGTTGGGAGTCTTATTTCTTAGGTACCATAACTGCCTATCTGTGCAAAATTATATGTATAAAACTATAATAATAATAATAATAATAATAATAATAATAATAATTCAGTTCTTGTGGTTTTTTTCAGGCTATATGGCCATGTTCTAGAGGCATTTCTCCTGACGTTTCGCCTGCATCTATGGCAAGCATCCTCAGAGGTGAGGTCTGAGGATAATAATAATAATAACAACAACAATAATAATAACAACAATAATAATAACTTTATTTTGTACCCCAATTCCATCTCCTTAAAGGGACTCGGGGTGGCTTACATATGAGATTAAGTGCCTAAAAACAATGCATAAAATAAACACACAGTACAATACAAAAATAAAACCAATAGCACGTAAACACAACAATTTAAAACTCAGAACAATGCCCAATAACCTATGGTGACAACTGCCGTAAGACATGGCCAAACGGTAAGCAATAGAGGGAATGGGATAGTGCAAATTGTAGCTAAGAACCAAGAGCATGGGATAAAAATGCAGTGTCGTGTCATTAATTGCAGACAATTGGGGCTAGACATTCTCAAAGGCTTGTTTAAATATCCAAGTCTTCAAATCTTTATGGAAGGAGGACACTGTGGGGACCTGCCTAATTTCCCTGGGGAGGGCATTCCAAAGCCAGGAGGCGACCACCAAGAAGGCCCTCTCCCTTGTTCCACCAACCGCGCTTGTGACAGTGGCAGAACCACGAGGAGGGTCTCCCTGGAAGATCTTAACAATTGCACAGGTACATAGGTGGGAATGTGGTCACAAAGATAGGCAGGACCCGAACTAGAGAAAATCAAACTATGTATCTGTTCAACTCCCAACCATGCTGAAGGACTGCATACGACCCCATCAGATGTCATCTAAACTTTCTGCTTATCATCACAATATCTTATATATTGGAACGTTATTTATGCTGCTGTTATTCACACGTTAATATGTCAATAACTAACTAGAGCATGAAGACCAGACTTGGTTAAGCCAACAACTTAATTATGAATCCAGAGAAACATCAAATTTGCTTTTCTGTTGATTCTGCACAGCAAACTGGTTTTGAAAATGTGAGAGGTAGAAAAATAAAATGTTAAACATTATATGCTATGGCAGAGAAATCAGCTGCGTGGTAAAGGAGAAAAATAACCATTGGCACAAGCCTCTCATGTTAGGAGTGGGTGAATGTCAGCCATGCTGAATCACAAATCTTTGCTAGTTGTGTGCCATTCACAAAATAGCTCACAAATGGGGGAGAATAAACATTGTTTACCTAAAAATAAATACACATTTGTTCATGAATAACATCAATTAAAAGTAAATGTGTAATACAATTTCTGGTTAACATTTTCCCCCCAAAAAATCTAATTTAACCATAAAGAGGTCTGCATCCTTCTCATCCTGCTCACTTGGCTCTTTTCTCTTAGTCAGAATAGTGAGGACTCTCCATCCATGTTTTGTTTCAATGTGATATCTGAAATAGGAAATCTCAGTTCTCAGGAAAAGACAAAGTACCATCATATGCCAAGATCAAACCATGGCTTACGACTCCAGCTGCTGTGTAGCCAGTTTGAATCTCACACTAAATGAATCTCAGATGGACAGTCCCTAGCTTGTTTAAATGGCCTCTGCAGGGAGGGGCAACAGCAAGCAAGAACAGTCAAACAGCATGGACCAGCTCACAGACTCATGCCTGGTAAGCCATGTTTTTCTTTTAAAAGATAAGGTTTCTGCTTACTGCAATGTCTAACCATACTCATTCCCATGAATAGCCAAATAAAAACATGTACAGCCGCTGTATTGCTTACTATTCCTTCTGCCAAAGCAAACATACAAGTGTGGGCTGTAAGTAGAGGGGCTCACAGCAAGCAGATAAACACACTTCAGGCAGCCTGAGAAAGCTCTCCAGATTACTAACTGCTGATCCTGTTACCTTGGCCTTCAAAGAGATAGATGTGTGGGGAAATAACATGCCAGACTAGAAGATGTTTCTTCCATTTCCACACAAATTTATTTCAAGACTGGAAGGCAAACCACCCTTCATTTAAGTTCCAGCTTGGCTTGAATCTTCAACAGAGCAGGAGCTATATTATCAGCAGTACTTGGTAGTAGAAATCTTGGCTTTCTAACTCCAGGACCTTTTTCCTTTGCTGTGTCATAATCTGCTTTTCTTTGAATCAAGAAGTGAAGGTGAGAGTGGCATAGTGCTGGCCATCAGAAACTAGATCAAGCTAATCCCTCTATATGGCCCTTTTCAAAAACCGATACACCAAGTTCCACTTATACTCTGGAAACAAAGCAAACATGTGTATGATTCCCCCAAGACCAGTATGGCCAAGAGCACCAGTGAAAATAAAGTTCACTGGTCTACCTCCAAATCTTCTTGAGTGGTTTCCTGCCCATCATCATCACCACATGCTATCATTCGTGGCCAAGTATGATTGCCTTCCAAGTTACAGCTTAATGGTGCAACATTAGAAAATGTTGACCATTTCCGCTACCTTGCAACCACCTCTCCACAAAAAGTCAACATTGACACTGAAATACAACACCGCATGAGCTATGCAAGTGCAGCGTTTTTCCGAATTAAGCAGAGAGTGTTTAAGGACTGGGACATCCGTAGCGAAACCAACGTGCTTGTTTATAAAGATATTGTCCTCCCAACCCTGCTATACACCTGTGAAACGTGGACTGTCTACAAACATCACAATTCAACTCCTGAAACGATTTTATCAATGTTGCCTCTGAAAAATCCTGCAAATCTCTTAGGAAGACAGGCAGACAAATGTCAGTGTGATGGAAGAAGCAAAGAACACCAGCATTGAAGCGATGCTCCTACGGCATCAACTTCGCTGGACTGGCCACATTGTCCAAGTGCCAGATCACTGCATCCCAAAGCAGTTACTATACTCCCAACTCAAGAAGGGAAAACATAATGTTGATGGACAGGAAAAGAGATTTAAAGATGGGCTTAAAGCTAATTTTAAAAATTGTGGCATAGACACCGAGAGCTGGGAAGCCCTGGCCCTCGAGTGCTGTAGCTGGAGGTTAGCTGTGACCAGCAGTGCTGTGGAATTCGAAGAGGCACAAATGAAGGGTAAAAGGGAGAGACGTGCCAAGAGGAAGGCGCATCAAGCCAACCCTGATCGGGACCGCCTTCCACCAGGAAACCGATGTCCTCACTGCGGAAGAACATGTGGATCAAGAATAGGTCTCCACGGTCACCTACGTTTCCACTGCCAAGACACTAAACTTGGAGGGCTATCAACCTCAGGCTACAAAGGATCACCTAAGTAAGTAGGGTCTTGGCAGTGGGTCCATAGGAGACTGTAGAGACCGATTCTTGATCCGCATGTTCTTTCGCAATAAGGACATCAATTTCCAGATGGAAGACAGTCCCAACAAGGATTGGCTTGACATGCCTTCCTCTTGACACATTTTTCACTTTCACCCTCCTTTCATTCCCCCAAGATCACTTTGGCCAATAGCACTAGTGAAAGAAAAGTTCACTGGTTTACCTCCAAATCTTCTTTCAGTTGAGTGGTGACCTGCCCATCTCTATCTTCAATGGGCTGAAGCTTGGATACCAAGCTAATTAGGACCCAAGCATTCCTAGTTTCATAAAACTGTACTGTAGTTACAGTCTTCCTTGGACAGAGATAACATAGACAGAGCAGTTGATGTGACAGTAGTTTTCCAATTAAACCAATGCAACATGCTCGATATAGGTCTTGAAGATATTACAGATACTGAAAAAATGTACCAGCTAGATGTCAACCAGAACACTGCATAGAAACTGCTTAACACTCATCCTGAATTTACATGAGATATCAGTCTGCTTATTCAAAGCCCTATACAGCTTGGGACCTCAATTTTGAAGGAGTCTCCCACTACAGAATCCTGTCTGAGGGTTAAGGTCATCCTTTGTGTTTCACCTGTTGGAACAACATACCCCGTGAAGCCATGGGAGAGGGCTTTCTCCTCTGTGGCACCCCAGCTGTGGAATATCCCTTAAAAAGGCCTGATTGGCGCAAATTCTAGTGTCATTCTGGCTTCATGTTCCAAAGCCTCTTAGGTCAAAATCATTTAAAACATCTCTAGAAATGCTATTTTTTATTTTAAGCTGTTTAAATTGGTTTTAAACTATTTGGCTTTAACTTGTAAAATTGTTTACTATCCTTGCTAGTGTGTTTATGTAATTTTTTCAGTTCAAAATTTGCTTTAATAGTCAAGTTGTATGCTATACCAAGATCTTTAGATATAGGGTGGGACATTTTTTAAAGAATATTTATTTAGAGCATTTTTACCCACTCTTCAGACAAAATGGTTCCCAGTGCAGCTTAAATAACTAAATAATAGCAAAATTAATAACAAAATGGAAAATAAATAGCATTACAGATGCTACTGCCCAGAAGAGTAAATTAAATTGGAAAGAGAATCAGAATGCTATACAAGCCATTTAGGAGTAACCTATTGAGATTAGTAATGCATGCATATTTTAATCACATCAATGGACTGCAGCATTTCTTTCCCTTACCAACAGTGGCTGAGAATAGAGTTCAAGCTGTGCTCTGTAAATTATGTCATCCAGCGCTTCTTGGCCAATTTCCCACTGCCCGTTGTAACTGCATATGGATAAAAAGGAAGCAAGTGATTACTTTTCTGAACCAACGTTTTATATCCTCATCTTTTATCTTCCAAACACAGCTCCTGAACACAGGTCTTCTGCACTTTTGCGGGATCAATAATTAGATTGACAACCAATCATTCCAACTGCATTCTGCTTGCCTTCCAGTCTGAACAGTGTCATTAGTAAGATTATAATTCAGTAGAAAATATACCATCTATACTCGAGTATAAGCCGACCTGAATATAAACCGAGGCACCTAATTCTATCACAAAAAACTCGTATTGGCTCGGGTATAAGCTGAAGGTGGTAAATTTCAAAATAAAAATAGATATCAATAACATTATTAATTGAGGCATCAGTAGGTTAAATGTTTTTGAATATTTACATAAAACTGTAATTTAAGATAAGACTGTCCAACTCTGATGAAACCATTATTCTTACCTTCTTCAATGTAAATGCACTTACGTATCCTTCCAATAATAATAGAGTAAAATAAAAAAATGTAATAATGATAATAAGAATAACAACAGAGTAAAATAATAAATAACTTTGACTCCAGTATTAGCCAAGGGGGGCTTTTTCAGCCTAATTAAAGGCTGAAAAACTCAGCTTATACTCAAGTATATACGGTATATACTTCAGATACATACACAATCAGGTTATTTTCCACAGCAGCACATCACACAAAAGAACATATTCACAAAGAACAAAGGTTAACTATTTGTTAAGTACTCCAACAGCGGGTTATTCAGGCAGACTCAACTTTTTTCATTATTGTTTTTTCTGTGCACATAGACACACAAACAACTTGGGTGTACTCACATGTATACAGTTAATTGTAGGAGTATATAATTCTCTTTTTTAAAGGTATGCTGATGTGATAAGTCTAAAACAAGCCAGAAGTGCAAACCTTCAGGATCTACATTGATGGATTCACAAGCTAATAGAGGCTCATAAGGCAAATCAGAAGGAAAAAATCAATGACAAAAGGGGCTAGTGTTCAATGCTCGAGGAATGTGATTAAAAAAATACATCCCTGCCTGGTTTGATTAATACCAGGGAACTCTTCCATATACAAACTTCACATACTTACACAGCATAATAGACTCCAGTGAGTAGTTGTACCATGAATTCAGGATCCAGTACCACTCTGCAATACTCTTCCTTCCAGGGTTTTTCATGTTGCCGTGGAAACCCACACACACAGAGTCTGGGAAAAGATTGTTTATTAGAAATGGACTCACATATTTTCATGATGTTAACTACCGTACATACCGAGACAGATTCTAATCTGTAATACAGAAAGAGGAGGAGTGAAATCAATGGGGGAGTCAAACTAATTGAAGTCCCATTGCATTCAATGGGTCTCATAGAATCAAAGAATCATAGAGGTGGACCTTGTTGGCCTTCAACGCACCCCCTGACAAGGGCCATCCAGCCCCTGTTTAAAAACCTCCAAAGAAGAAGCCTCCACCACATTCCGGGGCAGAGAGTTCCACTGCTGAACAGCTCTCACAGTTAGGAAGTTCTTCCTCCTGTTCAGGTGGAATCTCCTTTCCTGTAGTTTCCTCCAGAAGCAAAATCAGAGGGCCAATTCCTCCCCTCCTCCTTCCCACACATACACCCAATCAGCTTCTTAGGACACTTAGGTCCTCTGAGGGGTGGCTATTACAACCAGCTAGAACCCGACTGGCAACCACCACCCAGAAAACCTTTTCATCAGCCATCCCAAGACTGTGGAACGACCTGCCAGAAGAGCTTCAACAGCTAAATGAGCTGTCAAACTTTTAAGACACAATGAAAGACCCATCTTGTCCTGCAGGCCTACCCAGTCAACTTTGAACCATCAGTTTTAGATTTGCATTGTGTGTTTGCTGTATTTTGCTCTTTGTATCATGTGTTTTGGTGTCTCTACTTTATAATAGTGTGTGTTTGTTTGATGTATGTATTTTATGTTGTTGTGTTTTGACTGTTTTATACTCCGTCTCCAGTTATGGGGAGAGGTGAATAACAAATAATAATAATAGTAATAGTCCTTTATCAGCAAAAGCAAGTAACCCTTTGGCCGCTAAAAGAATGATAAATGGAGAAGGAACTGAGCTCTGATAATGCATATCTTGGTGCCCAAATTCGTCTTCCTCCATATATATTTTTCAGGAACACAGTTTGGGTGCTCCTTTTCTTTTCTATTCCTTATTCATTAATTTCAACACAAAGAATCTAATCCACTATCAAACTAATATTCAGGGGGAAAATACAAAATAAAAAAATGAAATAAAAAGATTTTTGGATTCTAGCCTAAATACAGTGATTCACTGTGCTGAATCTTGTTTACTTGACTTAATAGAGAATATCTAAATCGCATATGTCAAACGCAAGATCCGCAGCCCTCCATGTCATTTTATGTGGCCCTCCTCCAGATGCTGGACTACAACTCCTGTATTCCTAATCATTAGACATCATGACTAGATCTCATCAATCAATCATCAGTCATAATACAGTAACATCTGGTATGTTACTGTTTATTCTGTTTAGTCAGGAAAGTGGGATTAATTCAGATATAAGGTTTGTAGAAGTTATGTCTGATTTCAAAATACCCTTTAACCTTTCCCCAACCTCAGAGCTAAAGGGCTGGGGGTTGCAATTCCCATTAGCCCCAGTCCACGTGCCGGATAATCAAAAGTGATGGGAGTAGTCATTCAATAACATCTGGGAACCAAAACTGAGTAAAAACTAAAGATTACCAATCACTATGAAAAAAATTATAGTTGGCCCTCTGTATCCATGGATTCTCCATCCATGGATTTAATGGTCTTTTGAAGGTGACCATAAGGCTGAGGTGTCTCTTGATGAAAATGAGTTTGAAACTTCTGATCTAGATGATCTACGTTCCTTTATGGGTCTCCAATAAATGAGACTAAACATACCATATGATCAAATGCATAGGATAGGGACAGAGATGGATACTTCTCATATAAGAAAGAACCAGATACTTCAGTGTTAAGTCAAATATAACAATACACGAAACTTAAGTGTTTTCCTTTGAATATTGATTACATATTCGCCTCTACACCATCGATACAAAGTTAACATACTCCTGAAACAACTTCAAATTTCTCACCTGGAACTCATCCTGCAAAGTGACTGATAGGAAGAAGCAGGCATATAGACAATAGCAGAGTTGTAACAGAGCATAAGAAAGCTCAGAACCTCAAACCTAAGGAGACACAAGTTCAATAAAACAGTGGGATTCTCATTTTGTATATTAAATAATTAAATTGCTGGGTCCTCTAGGACAAAAGAATTATCAAAGCATACATCTTTTCTACTTCATCCTACTTGGGTTTGAAATAGAGGTTAGAAGATGTAAAGATGTAGTTAGCTACTGAAAAAATATTAGATAAAAAGCAAAGAATTTCCATAATTCCACACAGTTGTTGTGGTTCAGCAGCAACAGCATGATGGGACTGAGGGTGCAGATGAGCATGATGGGAATGGGAATACA
>NW_026844366.1:186246428-186289829 GCF_025583915.1 Anolis sagrei ordinatus
GAACCCTGTGGGACTCCACAGTACAATGGCCGAGGAGTTGAGCAGGAGTCCCCTAGTGACACCTTCTGGGAGCGACCCTTGAGGAATGACCGGAGCCACTGCAAAGCAGTACCCCCAAGACCCATTCCCGTGAGGCGTCCCAGAAGGATACCGTGGTCGACAGTATCGAAGGCCGAAAAGAGGTCCAGCAGAACCAACAGGGACACACTCCCCCTGTCCAGTTCCGGGCGAAGATCATCCACTAAGGTGACCAAGGCTGTCTCAGTACCCATGTCCCAGCCTAAAGCCAGACTGAGCCGGATCTAGATAGTCCGTGTCTACCAGGAACTCCTGGAGTTGCGAGGCCACCACACGTTCCAGGACTTTGCCCAAATAGGGGAGATTGGAAACTGGCCGAAAGTTGACAAATTGAGTGGGGTCCAGCGATGGTTTTTTCAACAGCGGTTTAATAACAGCTTGTTTTAAGTTGGCTGGAATATTGCCTTCCCGAAGGGAGGCATTAACCACCACCTTTACCTGCTCTGCCAAACCCCCTCAAAATGGAGGCGATCCGCCATCTCATGGATACTGGGGTCCAAAAGGGGCAACTCAGTATCCACGGTTGGGAAAGCGCAGATTCGGCATCCCTGGAACACCAGTCTCCCATGGCCTGGAAAAGGTTAGTTTCATGCATTTAGATAGTTTAGGCAAGGAAAGACACAAAGTATCAAGCCAGAAAGTTAAAAGTTGCAATTTCATTAATGTTTATTTGGGGATTTGTTACAAAGTTGGGGCTGGGTAGGAACGTGAAAAGAGAGAGAGAATAGGGCTGTGTTGAGTCCTTGGTTGAGCTTGCTGTTGGGGCACATTTCATCAGTTTGGCCCAATCTTTGCACCCAGGAACTGTGGAACTCCCTGCTTCAGGTCAAATAAATTTAAAAGCAGGGGTCTGAGCTGCGCTCAGTATCAAAAGGAGGATGAGTGAAAATCGACTCTATTCTCCCAAGGAATTGCTGGGTAGCAACCCTCCTATCCAGGCTCATCTAAGCAGAATTCATGCCCGGCCTCGTGAGTAATATTTGCTTTTTAGGTGAGAAGGGCACTTAAGCAGAGAAAAAGGCCAGTTCAAAGTCCTTTGGGCTGGGCTAGGAATTTCTGGGCAAAATTACTTAAGAAATGCATCCTGCCATGCCCAGCCAAGTGGAGGACTCAAAGTTCAATGGTCTTTCTGTGATGCATGCCCTGTGACACAAAGTACACACAAGGCAAGCACACCCAGTGAGTTAAAATGCAGAAAGCATTCAGCTATACATAATGCAGAGCTTTAATGTGGGATGGATCAGGAAGGTTCAGAAGTGCATGCAATGAATCAATCTACTGAACAAAGTGCTGATAGCATGATACATGAATCAATACAATATAGATTAGCTACTGTAATTACTGTGGTTGCTGCATGAGATAATGTGTGAGAGTGCAAGTGGCTCCTCCCGGCTGTGTTTCAGGAAAAGAGCCCCTGAGAGACATCTTTGCCTGAGGCCTTGCAGAGCTTCCATCAATGCACAGGGCCTAGGAATGACCCTCTTAAGGGGAGAGGTCATCCGGAGTTTCGGGGTACGAGTGTCATCTGTACGCAGATGATGTCCAACTCTGTCACTCCTTTCCACCTGCTACTAAGGAGGCTGTCCAGGTCCTGAACCGGTGCTTGTCCGGATGAGGGCGAACAAATTGAAATTGAATCCAGACAAGACAG
Source organism: Anolis sagrei ordinatus (assembly GCF_025583915.1). Taxonomy (NCBI): domain Eukaryota; kingdom Metazoa; phylum Chordata; class Lepidosauria; order Squamata; family Anolidae; genus Anolis; species Anolis sagrei. Next base: position 186,248,158 of record NW_026844366.1, read on the forward strand.
AGGTACTCCTGGTCAGTCGCAAGGCCGAACAGGGCATAGGGTTACAGCCTGTGCTGGATGGGGTCGCACTCCCCATGAAGGCGCAGGTTCGCAGCTTGGGTGTGATCCTGGATTCATCGCTGAGCCTGGATCCCCAGGTTTCAGCGGTGACCAGGGGAGCATTTGCACAGCTTAGGCTCGTGCGCCAGCTGCGCCCGTACCTTGGGAAGTCTGACTTGGCCACGGTAGTCCACGCTCTGGTTACATCCCGTTTAGACTACTGCAACACTCTCTACGTGGGGTTGCCTTTGAAGACGGCCCGGAAGCTTCAATTGGTCCAACGTGCGGCAGCTATGATACTAACAGGAGCGGGACGCAGGGAGCATACAACGCCCTTGTTGTACCAGCTCCACTGGCTGCCGATTTGCTACCGGGCTCAATTCAAGGTGCTGTCATTGGCCTATAAAGCCTTAAACGGTTCCGGCCCAAGATACCTATCCGACCGCATCTCGACCTATGAGCCCACCAGGACTTTGAGATCTTCCGGGGAGGCCCTGCTCTCGATCCCGCCTGCTTCACAAGCACGGCTGGTGGGGACGAGAGATAGGGCCTTCTCGGTGGTGGCTCCTCGGCTGTGGAACACCCTTCCCGTGGACATCAGACTGGCTCCTTCCCTGATGATATTCCGCAGGAAATTAAAGACTTGGTTGTTCAAGAAGGCGTTCGAACAAGAAGTGCAATAATTGGTAATGACTATAGGAATGGAACAACGGAAAATGATACTGGATTGTGGTTTGGACGATGAGACGACACTGAATGGTTTTTGTAGTAATGACGATGTTTTGTATAATGTTGGATTGTGAATTGTTTTATACTGTGTCTTGAATTTTGTTCTTCTATGTTGTACACCGCTGTGAGTCGCCCCGGGCTGAGAACAGCGGTATATAAGCAAAGTAAATAAATAAATAAATAAATAAATAAATAATTCCCTCTTTTTTGTCTGTTTACATATTTGCTGATATTGCATCCAGGAAAGGAGACACAGCCATGAATACAGCCAGGCAGAGTTAGACATTAAAGTCATTGATTCAGTTCACAAACCTTTGTGGTTTAGAGTCACTACAGTACAACACAGAAAGGTACAAGCAAAGTTTTCATAATCAGTATTTCTTTGAAAAAGTATTTAAAAATTACCTATTTCCAATTAGAATAATGCCTTTTCAGAGGTGCCTGGCATTCAAAGTTCTCCCTGACACTTTGGTCTGAATGTAATTTCCTACCTACAAGCATTAGTAATATAACTAGGAAAGGATGAATTCCAGCTACCCTTGTGTATGAGATCTTTAACTTTCCCCGGAAAGTTATAAAATATATTGGACTGGGGAAGTACTTTCATGTTTCCCTGAGGCCACTGTAGTTCACAGGGGTAACCAAATTCTAAGTCAGTCCCTCTGCATTACGTTGCCAGATGTGATGAATTGCCTACCTTTTAAGCCAGAATAAGCTCAGGAATAAGGCCCATTTTTGGCAGCCATTTTGTATGTTGCCTGGAGGCAAAAGCCGTCTTAGGTTAGTTATTTCCTAGTAGAAGCGAAGCTTAGAAGCAGCCTGGGGGAAATGTGGAGAACCCTTGTGATTGGCTGGGAGAATCATAGAATCATAGAATCATAGAATCAAAGAGTTGGAAGAGACCTCATGGGCCATCCAGTCCAACCCCCTGCCAAGAAGCAGGAATATTGCATTCAAATCACCCCTGACAGATGGCCATCCAGCCTCTGTTTAAAAGCTTCCAAAGAAGGAGCCTCCACCACACTCCGGGGCAGAGAGTTCCACTGCTGAACGGCTCTCACAGTCAGGAAGTTCTTCCTCATGTTCAGATGGAAACTACTTTTTTGTAGTTTGAAGCCATTGTTCCGCGTCCTAGTCTCCAGGGAAGCAGAAAACAAGCTTGCTCCCTCCTCCCTGTGGCTTCCTCTCACATATTTATACATGGCTATCATATCTCCTCTCAGCCTTCTCTTCTTCAGGCTAAACATGCCCAGCTCCTTAAGCCTCCAATAGGGCTTGTTCTCCAGACCCTTGATCATTTTAGTCGCCTCCTCTGGACACATTCCAGCTTGTCAATATCTCTCTTGAATTGTGGTGCCCAGAATTGGACACAATATTCCAGGTGTGGTCTAACCAAAGCAGAATAGAGGGGTAGCATGACTTCCCTAGATCTAGACACTATGCTCCTATTGATGCAGGCCAAAATCCCATTGGCTTTTTTGGCCGCCACATCACATTGTTGCTCATGTTTAACTTGTTGTCCACGAGGACTCCAAGATCTTTTTCACACATACTGCTCTCGAGCCAGGCGTCCCCCATTCTGTATCTTTGCATTTCATTTTTCTGCCTAAGTGGAGTATCTTGCATTTGTCACTGTTGAACTTCATTTTGTTAGTTTTGGCCCATCTCTCTAATCTGTCAAGATCGTTTTGAATCCTGCTCCTGTCCTCTGGAGTATTGGCTATTCCTCCCAATTTGGTGTCATCTGCAAACTTGATGCATCTGCCTTCTAGCCCTTCATCTAAGTCATTAATAAAGATGTTGAACAGGACCGGGCCCAGGACGGAACCCTGTGGCACTCCGCTTGTCACTTCTTTCCAAGATGAAGAGGAAGCATTGGTGAGCACCCTCTGGGTTTGTCCATTTAACCAATTACAGATCCACCTCACCGTAGTTTTGCCTAGTCCACATTGGACTAGTTTCCTTGCCAGAAGATCATGGGGGACCTTGTCAAAGGCCTTACTGAAATCCAGGTACGCTACATCCACGGCATTCCCCGCATCTACCCAGCTTGTAACTCTATCGAAAAAAGAGATCAGATTAGTCTGGCATGACTTGTTTGTGTATATGTATATATGTACCCTCCTCCTGGCAACCTCTCCAACAATTTTTTGTGGAATTCCTATTATTATTTGCAATCTTTACTGGTGTTAAGTACCATTTCCAAACCAATTTGTAATAATTTTCTTTAACACGTATCGATAAGTTCTTTACATATCTTTGATCCCATAATTGTACCCAATCCGTTTCTTTTATTCTAATCCCTAGGTCTTCCTCCCATATCTCTCTTAATATTACGTCCTTTATTTTTTTCCCCTTAATATCAATAATTATCTTATGCAATTTGCTAGGAAAGCTCCTTGGCCACTGTGGGGCCCTTCCAGGCAGGTCCTATATCCCAGGATCTGATCCCAGGTTTCCTGTTTTAAACTGGATTATATGAGTCTGCACTGCCAGTTAATCTGGGCTAAACAGAAAACCTGGGATCAGATCCTGGGATATAGGGCCTGTCTGGAAGGGCCCTTGGAAACTTTGTGATGACATCAGCAGAAGTGCCCATGTGTCCAGGGAGAAGGAAGGAGGCAATCCTCCCTCTTGGTCTTGCAAACACATTAGGTGAAGTCAGCACAAGGCACTTATAATGAGCAGGAGCTCTATGGCCACCCAACAGCAGTGGCTGAGTGGTAAGGCCCAATCTGTCCCCCTTTGCTTATGGTTACACTGGCCTATGTGGACAGCAAACTAGTTCACATAGGGGTTGATCTGTTGTCCATACTGTCTGGGGTGTAGAGCTCCTCTGGAGTTTTCCTGAAACTCTGTGGCATTCCACTTTCCTTAGCTTAGGGCTGAATCAGTTCAATTAATTTGCTCTTTGCTAAGGACTGGAAGTCTTGGACATTGTGTAGATATCCAGGAGCTAACTCTGGCCCACTTAGGGTTTTGTGGCCAATGTAGGCAAGTCCCAAGCCTCCATATTAAAAACTTTTGGAAGAGTCTGAGTGCCATTACATCAGTGATTCTCAACCTTCCTAATGCCCTGACCCCTTAATACAGTTCCTCATGTTGTGGTGACCCCCAACCATAACCCTAACATTATGAATCACCATGTAAATAATGATCTGCAGGATGTATTTTCATTCACTGGAGCAAATTTGGCACAAATACCCGGTATGCCCAAATCTGAATACTGGTGGGGTTGGCGGGGGGATTGATTTTGCCATTTGGAAGTTGTAGTTGCTGGGATTTATAGTTAACCTGTAAACAAAGAGCATTCTGAACCCCACCAACAATGGAATTGGACCAAAGTTGGCACACAGAACTCCCATGACCAACAGAAAATACTGGAAGGGTTTAGTGGGCATTGACCTTGAGTTTGGGAGTTGAAGTTCGCCTATATCCAGAGCACTCTAGACTCCAACAATGATGGATCTGGACCAAACTTGGCACAAATACTCAATATGTTCAAATGTGAACACTCGTGGGGTTTGGGGAAAATAGACCTTGAGATTTGGGAGCTGTACTTACTGGGATTTATAGTTCACCTACAATCAAGGAGCGTTCTGAACCCCAACAATGATAGAATTGGGCCAAACTTCCCACACAGAGACCCCCATGACCAACAGAAAATACTGTGCTTTCTGATGGCCTTTGGCGACCCCTCTGACACCCCTTCGCGACCCCTCCAGGGGTCCCGACCCCCAGGTTGAGAACCACTGCATTACATCAAATGATAACTAATACTCCCCCAACATGATAGAGTAAGTAGATGTGGAGGTGGCAACAGCTGGCAAAGCCCAATGGTGTGCAGTGTGTGAAGTCACGTCTCTTTGGATAAACCTGGAAATGTCCACAGGCAGCATTTTTGGTGGATGGTTGCCTCAGATTGGTCTGCACCGTCATTGTGTACCAAGCCTACAACCCCATCAGGTGACCTTGGTGTCTGGGTGTGGAGCCTTGGCTTTAAAAGAATGTTGACAAACCTGAAATATATATAAAAAAACAAACCAAGAAAAAAACCTCCAGGGTGGAAAGTCCACAAAAGTGCATGTTATCATGGGTTGATAACAGTGACAGCTCCCGTTGGCTCCCATTGGCAAGAAAGCCTGACTTTGCTGCAGGTCTACTTATATAAGTGAAGAAAACTTACTGTGTGATCCAGAAAGGAAGACGGCAGAAACACTGTGAACTATTTGCTTTGTATGTATGTTTCAGCTTAATTTTTTAAAAAAGAAATAGTGAGCTTAGGGAGGAAAGGGGTGGGTTTCATTAATGATTTTGGCAAGGGGTGGCAAGCAAAGCAAAGGATAAAAAGCTAGTATCTTTGTAGTTGATATATCAAAGAAGAAAACATAATTTAGCTGCAGAGCTAGACTATACCCCACGTATATAGAGTAATACTCTTGAAACCTTAAAGACAACAGAGTCTGTCTGATCTTAGACATTTAGCAAGGTCAGCTTTAGTTAGTATTTGGATGGGAGACCAGCAAAGAATACCAGGTATTGTGGGGTATATTTCACAGGAAAGAACAGGAAGAACCAGCTCTGAACCTTCCTTGCTTAAGGAAGCCCTTTAAATTTATGGGGGTTATCATAAGTCTAAAAGGGACTTGAAGGCAGATTTGTGCACACATTTTTTTTGGAGGTTTGTATACATTCAACAACCCATTATTTATTATTAGGTTATGGCTTTCATCAAATGTTTAATAGTATATGGTAGAATCCAACTAATTAAACCTAACTAAGTTTCTAATTAAATTTAATATTTAATATCACCTCACTACCTCTGAGGATGCTTGCCATAGATGCAGGCGAAACGTCAGGAGAAATGCCTCTAGAACATGGCCCTACAAGAACCTAGTAAATTTAATATTGGCAATAAAAGGAGCAATGTAAATGTAAGTTGGAATTTCAGCATAAACTATTCTTTAATGTATTATGATTTTAAGAAATGCAGCAATGAATTAAACCAGTATGAAAATCCAATGATTTTTAGTTTATTCAGCTGACTACATGCCTGAATTTTTTGCAAAACAACATCTTTCTTTTTTAGCAAGAAAAAAAACGGTTTTTGGTGGAACCAGTGAGAAAGGTTCATAGAGGAATTTCATAGAGGAATTTTCCTCTCTCCAAAGCTCAAAATAAGAAAGCATGGAAGATTAACATCATGCATGGGAATTTTTGTCACTTCATTGTCATACAGGTTGTCATGTAGTGATATAATAAAGGCAAATGCTCATCTAAAATTAACTGTTTAAATTATACTTCTTTTGAAACAAACATAATTGAATCAGATTTCTTTTGGTTAATTTGGTGAATTAGAGTAATGCGAAAATCCCAGTTATCATGTCCATTTTTGCTCATAGTCAATGAATATAGTTTAAATCTACCCCATGCACACCGAATAGAGGCTGAAGCTCTGCCAGATATTGCTCGGCAACATTTAATTCTTTCTCACCTTTAAACAATATTCATACTGATAGCTATGCAGTTACCGGTAGGAATGTACAGGGCTGGCCAATGTACTGAAGAGTCATCTAAATATAATCTGAATTATTTTCTCCTTTTCTCACACAAATATGCCCCACCAAATACAGAGTTTTTATAAACACTAATGTCAAAGCATAGATTTCACAGAACATCAGGTGTCGATGAAAGGCACAGAACTTCTCCAGAAAAATGTTGACAAACCTTAGTTAGAAAGAGAACTTCATGAGAGGAAGGGAAGAAGCATGACACTTCTAACTAAGTTTTAATCATTCATTGCAGGACGAAACTCCGCATCGGATATGTGGAATACTAACCAAGGTAAAATTTGCTATTGTGACAGAGCAAACAGCAAAAGTCCTTCTTGGGCAGGCTGTTGCATCAGTAGAAAGTACATTGCCATGTTTCAGCATGCCAACATGTCCAAGGGTAGTATAATTTTATCCCCCCCATCCCCTTCCAGTGAGGTGTTATTCCATCCATTGCCTGAAACAGTGGCCTTCAAACAACCATATCTGAGCAACATGAATGACCTATGGGGCAACTTCTAGCTCTATGATGCTCTCAAATCTGGAGAATGCAGTAACTATACAAGGTCTTGTATGTCTTTGTGTTCATTTTGTCTTCTGGTAGGAATGCCACCTCAGCAGCCTTGTCCTCCTGGTCCATACCCTGGACCTTATCCTGGGCCAGGCACGCAGCCTGGTCAGCATCCTCCACCCACTGGATACCCTGGCCCATATGGGCCCCCTCCTCAAGGGTCACACCACCATGGGCACCATCCTCCTCCTCCTGGTCCACCTGGAATGCTCCCAGGAGGACCTGGATGCCCTCCAACTCAGCCACCAGGCTGCCACTCTCCTGGAAGTCATCATGGGCATCACAAGAAGCACAAGAAGCACAAGCATGGTCATGGTCATGGTCATGGCCATGGCCATGGCCATCATGGCAAAAAGGTGAGCAGCATATTGGTTATCTCAAAAACAGATCACTTCCCTGCTGGGCGGCTGATCAAAGATTTTGAGGTGTCAAGGCACTTGGGGAAAGTGGATTCTGATTTTTCCACATATTACCTCTTTCTTGAAACAATCTCCCTTGGAAATGAGACTTTGGTTTACTCTATGCTGTCCACTAGACTTTTGCATTTCGGCTGAACCTCAATCTATTTCTGCTGGCTTAATTCCAGGAGATCCGCAGATCTGTTTTTGCATGCCTCCCAAAAATGGGTGGGTTGTTGAATAGCCATTTCTGGTCTGCAGCTGAAAGATCCGGGAAGATCTAGCCCATTTGGCGAGAATGGGCTCCCCTTTCCATTCCTGGGATCCTTTCATTTCTTCCTTTCAAGGGAGTCTAGGTTTGAGCAATTGGGTTAAGGAAGAATCCTTTTTGGGATCCTTTCCATAGACACAGCTTGCATAAGACATGTCATGGCAGGCAGGCAAGGCTCACAGGGAAACTCTGTGCGAGCAAGACACAGCAGCCTCTCTGCACCATGTGGTTCTGAATAGGGGAGGAGGAGCCATGATTGGCTGTCAGGTGGTCTTGAAATGGATGAAAATAAGTGATGGCTGAGCCCTTACTGTTGTGGCCATCCAGCCAAGCTGAACAAGTTGGATTGGCTGAAGGAAAGTGACCACTCCAAATCCATGCACAAGCCTACTGGCCACACAACAAGTTGTTTCTGGCTATCTACCTGATGCCCAGGGTCAGTGCAAGGAAAACAGAATTAATTGAGTTCATGCCCCACTCCCATGACTGCTGTTGGATGGCTTCAGAGCTCCTGACCATCATGGGTGCCCTGTGCTGACATTAGAAAAAGCACACATACACCCAGGGAGCAAGAAAAAATGCTTGTGCCTCTGCTGATGTTAGTGAAGAGCTCCTGCAGTTCCTAGGAGAGGTCTATTGGAGTCCTGTGGCCATCTCACACTGGCGATGGCAACAAGGAAGGTAAGGTGATGGTCTAGCCAGGCTAAATTAATTTGGGTGGCTAAGCCATGTAACAACTACAACAACTACAACTTTATTCTTATATCCTGCCTCTACCTCCTCAAAGGGACTTGGGGCAACTTACATGGGGACCAAGCCCAATATGAACAAAGGTTACACGGTAGGGTCCACCATGCTACAGTGGTGGATAGTGCTGGTATAGCCAAGTCCTAAGAGAGATGTAGAAAAGAAATTGAGGAGATGAATTAGGAGAGTGGGTTGAAAATTTGTTGTTCATTAGTTCAGTTGTTTCCAACTATTCGTGACCTCATGGACAAGCCCACACCAGAGCTCCCTGTCGGCCGTCACCTCCCCCAGCTCCTTCAGGGTTGAAAATACAAAAGCTAAATAATGGGGTCATGGTGGTAGAATATAACTGAAATCCAGAAACAAGTGGAATTGCCAGTGTTTTTAAGATGCTTTAATCCGTTTTCTCTTCTCAGCATGGAAGCAGCTCCAGCAGTAGCAGCTCCGATTCAGACTGAAGATGCCCTTTCTTGCTCTCTGGTGGATCCCAGCTTTCAAGCCCTTTCCAGCACTTAAGGCTAAAATTAAAATTACTTTAGAACCTTTCTGGCACATTGCTCCTTGTCCACTTTTTATTCATTGGCACCATTTGTCTGTGTCATTTTTACCTTCAATTTTAGCAATTTTAGTAAGATATTTTTTATAAAAAGTCACAACAACATGATATTAATTTTTGTTGATAAAGATCCCTTTTATATTTCAGTCCTGAGATATAATAACATTGCTACTTCTTTGAAGATTTGCTATCCATTTTTTTTGAACTTATATGCTGCCACTCCCCTGGGACTTGGAGCGGCTTACAAGAATGGCTAAAATCTAACACAATTTAAAAACAATCTAAAACAATTTAAAAACAGTAATATCAAAAATCAAAGGCCTGTCAAAACAGGTATGTCTTTCAAGCCCTGCAGAAAGCTGATAAGTCCCGCAAGGCACGGACTTCAGGTGGCAGAGTATTCCAGAGTGATGATGCCACTGCTGTAAAGGCTCTGCGTCTGGTTGCTGTTAGACGCAAGGTCTTGACACTGGGAATTTCCAATAGATCTTGGTCCTCAGAACGGAGGGATCTCTGGGGTTGGTAGGGGGTGAGGTGGTCCCTCAGGTACATCAGCCCCAGACCATGCAAGGCCTTAAAGGTGAGTACCATCACTTTGAAAGTGATCCGGTGCTCAATTGGTAACCAATGCAGCTGTAGTAAGACTGGTGTTATGTGGCATCTCATCGGAATTCCCGCAAGAAGCCGAGCAGCTGCATGTTGTACCAACTTGAGCTTCCAGATCACCGACAGAGGAAGGCCAATGTAGAGGGCGTTACAGTAGTCCAGTCTTGAGATGACCGTAGCCTGGATCACCGTAGCTAGGTCGTCCCTGGACAAGTAGGGGGCCAGCTGTCTAGCCTGCCGCAGATGAAAAAAAGCAGTTCTGCAAACAGCCTCAATCGTCAGCAGAGGGTCCAAAAGGACTCCAAGACTCTTTACCAATGATGACGGGCGTAGCGCCTCGTCATCCAGGGTAGGCAGCTGGATATCTCCACTGCCCAGTTGACCCAGCCATAGGATCTCCGTCTTTGCTGGATTCACCCTCAACCTGCTGGCACGCAGCCATCCAGTAACGGCCTCGAGGCACTGATGGAAATAATCAGGTACAGAGTCCGGTCGGCCTTCCATCTTCAGCACTAGTGTCATCAGCATACTGAGTGTCATCAGCATACTGGTAACACTCAAGCCCAAAACCTCGGACCTGAGCAAGTGGTTGCATACAGATGTTAAACAACAGAGGGGAGAGAATGGCCCCCTGAGGAACCCCACAAGATAGAGGGGACCTCTCAGAGACCAGGCCTCCCCTCTCCACTCGCTGCCCATGGTTGTGAAGAAAGGAACACAGCCAATTTAAAGCTGTCCCCCTGACTCCAACAGCAGCAAGGCGGTGGGTCAAAAGATTGTAGTCAACTGTGTCAAATGCTGCTGTGAGATCCAATAACACAAGCAGCGCTGACCCACCCTGGTCAAGCTGGCATCGAAGGTGATCTGTGATGGAGACCAGCACAGTCTCTGTCCCATGCCCTGCACGGAAGCCGGACTGGAAAGGATCTAGTTCGGCTGTGTTGTCTAGGAATTGCTGCAACTGCTCCGCTGCTGCCCTCTCAATAACCTTGCCCAGGAATGAGAGATTCGAAACTGGGCGGTAACTGGAGGGAACTGAACAATCTAAGTCTGGTTTCTTCAGCAGGGGAGAGACCACCACCTCTTTTAAACCCTCTGGAAAAACTCCTTGCTCAAGGGAGCTGTTTATAATCTTCAACAGAGGCTCACGTAATCCCTCCAAGCAGGCTTTCACCAACCAAGAGGGACACAGATTGAGGGAGCAAGTGGTCAGTCTAGCTGCAGCTATGAGCCTATCAACAGCCCCTGCGTCCAGTGGGATGAACCGGTCGAGGATGGGCCCAGCAAGTGGCCACGGAGTCTCAAGTTCTCTTACTGTATCAATTGTGGCTGGGAGGTCCCGGCGAAGTAGCGAGATCTTGTCTGCAAAATAGCTCTGAAAAACCTCGGCTGAAGGGGCCTGATCACCACTCTTTGGGACGGTAGGGACCGTCGTTAGAGATCGAATTATTTTGAACAATTTTGCCAGGCGTGAGCTAGCAGACGCTATCAAAGAAGCATAATTTACTCGCTTTGCCTCGGTGATAGCATGCTCATAGGACTCCCTAAATGCCTCATAAGCTGATCTTGATGCTTCGTCACGGAGTTCTCGCCACATGCCCTCTAGTTGTCCCTTTTCCCGCTTCATCAGTCGAAGTTCCTCGGTGAACCAAGGAGACCGATTTTGGTGGGATTGAAGAGGGCGTCTAGGGGCAATCTTGTTGAGTGCATTGGATAGCCTGATGTTCCATGTGTCCACCTGCACATCGATCGAGTTGCTGGCAGGCTCCAGATCCCTCAGAGCATTCCGGAACCTATGGGTTCCATAAGTCTCCTTGGGCGAGCCCAAATTGGCTCGGCGCCCTTGCAGGGTGGGTAGGCATGCTCCAACTGGACTCTCAGGGCGCAGTGATCCGACCATGGAACCTCTATCATGGAGGCTTGGGTCACTTGAATTTCTGCGCTGAAAATCAAATCTAGCGTGTGTCCCGCCCAATGCGTGGGCCCAGTACTACAAAGTGAGAGTCCTAGTGTCTCCATGGTAGACACTAGGTCCATAGCCGCTAATGAACAAGAGTCTGCATTAGCGTGGACGTTGAAATCTCCCAAGACAATAAGTCTGGGGTACCTCAAGGACCACTCCAACACAGTCTCAAGCAGCTGGGATAGGCTGTCTGCTGGTGCGCTAGGTGCACGGTACACCAGCAGAAAGGTTATATTTTCCATTAGCCATTAATTATATCGCTTCATATAATTTAGAAGTCCACTTTAGCAAAGACTTTGGCGTGGCCTTTTCAATTACACATCAGAAATCTACATTTCACAGGAGTAGAATGTATTTAGGACTTTACCACATGAAGCAGCTAATCTACAGCAGTCACGTGATCACCGATACAGCATCCACAAATGGTGTCTCTCCATTTGTGCTATTGCTCTAGTTTGCCAGTTTGTGGTCCTGCACTTGTAAACAATTTCACAATTCTCAACAAGGTAAACTAATAATTTAAAAAATGTGGCTTGGGAATGGAGTGGGGGAGAGTGGGAGAACCCTACCAAAGGACCTCATCAGATGGCTAGCGGCAGGCGGTGTGGTCCTTAATGGCAAGGCATGGAGGCCATTGCTTTGCCTTGCGTCACCCCATCCTGTATCATCAGCCAGCCGGCGATCACATAGATTGAAGGGAAGTGTGACTCCAGTTCTGGGCTGTGCATACCTCCCTTCCATGCATGTGATTGCTGGCCAGCTGGTGATGTGGGACAGGGGCAACACAAGATGAAGTGATGACCTCCATGCCTCACCATTAAGGATAGTGCAATGGGATGCATGCAGCATCATGTGATAGGCTTTGCTGATTTGCCTCCCATTTGTGACAAAGTCCTACCTTACAAACAGAAAAAAGTAGGTCATTGTATTTTTAGCACCACAATAGACCCAATATATAACTGCAAAATAAGAAACAACACTATGTTTAAGGTAGTGTGAAAACTTTTATTTACCATGAGTGCAATTTTGGCTCAAGTAAGGATGTTATTCCAGAAACAGTAATCCCGAGAATACACTGAAATTGCAGTTTGGCTGCACATTAATCTAAATGGCTTTTTGCATTGCAGCGAGTTTGACATTCCACACTCTTGCCTCAGAGAAGGAGGCATGCTCTGTATTCAATACAAGAGAAAGCTGGTTAGTAGCAAATAAAAGGAAGGCACAATATTTTCTATGGCAAGGTTGGCTACATGGCAAAACCACTGCAGTGTAAAGAAAAAAGTCTGCATATAGCTTAGTTGCCATCGACAATACATTAGTTAAAATAGTTCTGCATTGACTGATAGGGGGAAAGCAAAGAAGTATCCAAGGCAAGGCAACAAGGTGTGCTTTCATACCAGCGTCTTCTTTTTTTTTTCTGAAAGAGGACTTCTGTAAGCCATAAATCAGATGGCACTGTGGCATATCTTGTATCGTGGCAAGGGAACTAGGAAGCGACCCAATTTGGTCTATTACCAGTTAAAAATAGCTGCCACTTGCATTGGAAGCAGTATCATATCAGTGCTGGGTACCTGCATGCCACAAGCCTCCTTTTCTTGCCTTTTGGCTGTCATCTAGTGGCATGTACTCAAACTTGGATCATGTAAGAACCCATTTGTTGTTGCAATTTGGAAGCAACTATATGAAAAACAAGGCTGGAGGACCAATCATTCATTTGTTAATACAATGTGTCGAAAGGCCAGGACTTCCTCCTCCCACCAAAATCTTCCTGTCACTGTTTCCATCTATGAAAAAGTGGAAGACTAACACAGCTACTTACAGAATGTGGGATGTGTATTCTTGAAAAGGAAGCAAGAAATTGAGGGTAGAAATAAAATTAGCCCTGACTGCCAGAAAAAAAAAAAAAAAAGTCCTGGCAACAGATGCCTAGGAAATGTAAGGGGTCTATTTGTTGTGAACCCCTCAAGCAGTGAGAAATGACTGGTTGTTGTGCTCAGTGTGAATGCTTTGTTGTTTCTCTAGTACATATAGGATTACAGTACAAACTTTTTTAAAAGAATGTGTTTTGAAGTGATAAATTACACTGTGTACCCCTGGATCCTTACTCCACTTTTGTTTTTAATTAGCACCATTAACATGAATTTGACACAAGATTTAAAAGAAGCCTATGAGAGTTTGGCTATAAAAATAAATCCCTTGCAGATCTGTGACAGCTGCCCTCAGGCAAACTGCATTAGCTTTAAAAACCTCATATAATTATTTAAGGCCATTATTATCTTTGGTGTCTTCCCTGCCACTAACTTTGGTACAAACTATCTTTAGTACTTCCCTAAAGCTAACAGATCCACCTAATGAATCTGTCAAAGAAACCAGGCTCGGAGAGGCTAGAGTAGTCTTTCTCCCGGAAAATGGCTGTCTGGTCTCCCAGGCTAATCTTCTGCAGGACATCCATGTCCACATCACTACCTAAGGCTACTACTGTGGGCATAACGTTCTGCTTCTTCATGGAGTCGATTGCCTCATCCAAGTTCTTGTTGCCTGTAATGCCATCTGTGATGAAGACAAATGAAAGCTCGGCATTGCGACGGGCGGCCCTCTGCCTGTCCCGTGGGTTGATGACAAGGTTGTTGATAGCGTAAATGATGGCAGACCCCAGGTTGGAAGAAGAGTCCAAGTATTTGATCTGAGCTAAGGCATCTGAGATCTCAGTGATGTTGTACGTCAGTGGGAAAGCGACTGCGTGTTCATTTTCACTTCCATACTGCAGGAGGGCAATACGAGCATTCATGTTGTCACTGTTACTTCTGGCCAAGGTGAGGTGTCGAGCCACATCTTCCACGAAATGATGGGCTTTGTGGAAGTTCAGTCCACCAATTCTCTCAGAGCCATCCAGGAGGAAGACCACATCAACAGGGCGCTGTGTGCACTGGGCAACAGCCAGCTCTGAAAGCAGAAAAGAAAGCAGGCCATCATCACTCTCAGGTGTGATAGGAGATATGCAGGGCCGTAGACAGAAAAAAAAATTCGGGGAGGGTTAAAAAATTGTGAGGGGGGGGTTGAAAACTGGGGGGGGGGGGGTAGGGTCACGCTGAAGCAAAGAGCACAGCAGGGGGCAGAGCAGCCTTTAATAGCCTGCAGCTCCGCCCCTGTCAACCACCTCCACCAAGTCTGGCCTCCAGATGGGCATGAGAACATCAGCTTTCTCTTGCTATGGTTCAGAAGCAACTGATATTCATAGAATCATAGAATCAAAGAGTTGGAAGAGACCTCATGGGCCATCCAGTCCAATCCCCTGCCAAGAAGCAGGAATATTGCATTCAAATCACCCCTGACAGATGGCCATCCAGCCTCTGTTTAAAAGCTTCCAAAGAAGGAGCCTCCACCACACTCCGGGGCAGAGAGTTCCACTGCTGAATGGCTCTCACAGTCAGGAAGTTCTTCCTCATGTTCAGATGGAATCTCCTTTCTGCTGCAAGTAATGACAGTGTGAATAAATTGTCAATATTTGCTTGAGATAGTGCTTGCAGTTCTGGAGGGACTCTTAATTTTTTGCGTCTCATAGATTTAGCATGGGGATTTGGTTAACCAGTTAAAATTCATGAGTAAACCAGGTTTTTTTTAACCTGAAAAATTTGGGGGGGGGGGGGGGTTGAACCGGCTACAGGCCTGGAGATATGTATGCATTTTGGGAGGGGTGTAAGGTCAGAAGACCTGTCAGAGTGATCTAGGCTTTTCTTCATCTCTTGCTTCCAATTTACTCCAGAGAAATAATGTAAAATTAACATAGTCAGCAACTATGTTTCTAAAAACTAAATAGTAGGCACAGAAGACTGGGATTGTTATCAATATTGCAGTATACAGGAAAAGAAGCTCTGAGTAAAGTCCACTTTCTCCCTCCACATCAAACGTTAAGGAAAAAAATGCAGTACTAGCAACAGGAATGCATTTGTTAATGCAAACTGCAAACTTGGACATTTTATAGAAATTGTGAATGGGATTGGAAGACTTTTTCATTTTTTTTAAAAACGTGGTTATTAATGTCATAGGTTGCAAGGGGATCAATGCAGAGCCTCCTCAAGTTTACTCAATTCATTTATTTCAAGTTCAAGTTCACCCAATTAATGTATTTATTAAGTTCTTGTGGGTTTTTTCGGGCTATATGGCCATGTTCTAGAGGCATTTCTCCTGACGTTTCGCCTGCATCTATGGCAAGCATCCTCAGAGGTGATAGATGCAGGCGAAACGTCAGGAGAAATGCCTCTAGAACATGGCCATATAGCCCGAAAAAATCCACAAGAACTTAGTGATTCCAGCCATGAAAGCCTTCGACAATGTATTTATTTCACTCAGTGGCAACAAATATTTTACATTTGAATGTCTGTAGAAAGCAAGGTTGTTGAAAATGTGCCATGATATTCTGAGAAGAAAAGTTGACTGAAATCCTGGGTGGGAGATGTCCCTGAGGTGACAAAGTGTAACCTGTTTCCCAATTCCATCTTTGAAAACTCACCTTAAAACCCAAGTAGCTACACCAACAAAAAGACTTCTGTGAGACTGGTGAACAGAGTGTTAAAGGATTACATGTCTAATCTCCTACCAGTAACTTGTGGAGTTGTGTCCTAACTGCGTGTTGCAATGTGGCTCACTGGTGGAAAGGTCTCGATGTGTCACTCCTCAACACCCTACATGCCAACATTGCAGAACTCCAGGTGGTGAAGCTGTCTAACTTTTAAGGTGGGTTTTAGAGGCATTTGTGACCATGGCAAAGGTGCTATCTTAGAGCATCACAAATACTGAACAAGATACCAGTTTTGATTTGTGATTTTTTTCTAAACCTGAGAAAAGCTTAGCTGATGCTACCAGGAAGTCTAGTTCAAATAAAATATGTAGTATCTAGAAGCAGCCCAAAACAATAATGTATTAAAACACTGTAAACAAATAAAAGTTGTCATTCCTAAGCTGTAATTAAAGAAAAAGGCTGGGCCTAAGCTGTATAAGCTGTAACGGCGCGCCATGCAGTCATGCCGGCCACATGACCTTGGAGGTGTCTATGGACAACGCTGGCTCTTCGGCTTAGAAATGGGGATGAGCACCACACCGTAGAGTCAGACATGACTGGACTTAATGTCAGGGGACTACCTTTACCTTTAAGCTGTATAATACCTTAGCTATGGCCTTGCCCTGCACTTCAGACATCACAATACATTAAAGAAGAAAAAAGCCTACTGCTAGCAAGCATGGAGGGATGCAGAGATGTCATTTAAAGGTTCTATAACATCATATCAATTATTGTAGAAATAAGTGTTTCAGAAAAGGAGAAAAGGTTCAACATGCCTGACACATATATTTGCAAATTCTAATTTTCTTTTATTTTTTCAGTTATGAAGAGACCGATCCCTACTGAAGGGTGATTATATGTAGCCATAGGACCATTACCTATAGTGGTAATAAATGATTGTGGGGAATGAAAAAAACAAAAACAAAAAACGAATTGGGCATCCAGTGATCACAAGACTGGCTAACTGTGATGTGACTGCAAAGTAGAAGCCAGGAAAGATCTGAGCACAACATTTTTTAAATATAAGATCCCATAGAATGTAGGCAATGTAGGAAAAGAACAGAAACATAAATGGGACAATGCACAATTCATAAGTTGGCTCCTGATAAAGTCCCAGGATCCTGATTCAGTTAAAACTTGACCCTCTCCTCACATTGCCCCTTGCCCCCTACTCTACCCATCTGTATTCTGGCTCTCTTTTTAAAATAGGATCTTGTTTGTCTTGGATCATGACTGTTACATCTGGTCCCTTTTGGGTTATGGATTGAAAGGCTCTGGAGTTAGACATTAGACTCTTGGTGGACTGTGCCGCTAATCTGGACTGTATACTTATTTATAGTTGCAGAGTTGCAATCCTAACTATGCTTAATAGAAAGTGTGACGTGTCTGCTACTGAATCTGAAAAGCCTGCTTAGGAACAAGCAAACTTCTTGAATTGCCTGACTTCTTGATATACCTTTTTCTGATGATTTTAGGGTTTTGTTTTGTTTTTGTCATGCAGGAGTGACTTGAGAAACTGCAAGTAGCTTCTGGTGTGAGAGAATTGGCTGTCTGCAAGGACGTTGCCCAGGGGACGCCCGGATGATTTTATGTTTTTATCATCCTTGTGGGAGGCTTCTCTCATGTCCCCGCATGAGGAGCTGGAGGTGATAGAGGGAGCTCATCCGCCTCTCCCCGGATTCGAACCTGCAACCTGTCAGTCTTTAGTCCTGCTGGCACAGGGGCTTAACCCACTGCGCCACTGGGGGCTCCAATGTTAGGGTTATGTTTAGGGTGAGTGTCCTAATCTCTGAATGCTAACTGCATCCTGAGAATGGGACTCACAGTTTTCGCATCAAAAACTTCTAATCAGCTCCTGTCTTTTCTATTTACTTTCATGGGTTTTTCTGATTTTCTACTTCTTGACCGCTGATACACGTGGGAACTGCATGGAGATGTCTCAAATATCCTTCATTTTAGGAAGTTCAGTGGACATATGACATATATATCCACATGTTGTACAATTAATGCTTTCCAATTAATGAACATCCATTTAAGTATTCAAGTGTTTCCCACTTGTTTAAGCCTCTTCCTTCTCTGAACAGGTTATAGATGAGGTTATGTGTTTACATGAGGGTTGGGAATCCCCTAAACCCTCCCCACTGATTATACTGGCTAGCGTTACTGGCAGTCCATCGATCGCTGGAGAACACATGATTCCCAGCCTTGACAACACTGATAATGTTCTGATACAGATAATTGAAAAAGTAAACTAGAATCAGGAGGAGGGGGGATTCGTTTGCACTGGCAGAACAACATGAACACCTCCTTCTAATTGACTTGTTGCATCGGATCAACTTCAGTTTAGAAAAGTTACAATTTGGAACCACAGTGCCCAAGATCCTTAGCCAGCATTCCATGCTGTTTGGGGGGGAAATTCTGAGAGATGTAGACCAATCCCCTCCATCAAGGTTTGGGCATCTCTAACTAACTTACCTGACTGATTGTAGAGAGAGCTACTATTAAGATACAACATATGTTGTCTTTTGGCTCTATTGCATTTCCAGAGGCATACAAGGAAACATCACTACACACCAGGCACATTTTTCTCTTCACAAATTTTAATTAGAGCACAGCTTCTCTCATGTAGTTTATATAATGCAAGCTGTGGAATACACTATTGATCCATTTTTTCACATGTTTCTGATGGTCTCTCTAATGTTTATAACTTACAGCATCTCTATTTAAAGGATAGCTGATTGCTTCTTGCAAGCCAGCTTAGCATAAGAGCACCAGAAGCAGCACCAACTGAATCCATGTTGGCCTGTGATCAGACTGTAATCACAAGATGTACACAATTCATACGGTTATGTACCTTGAAGCAATGGCAAAAAATAAGCAGAGACATTTGTTTAACATTTGTGTGAATTCCATTTCTACACCGATAACCTATTTATTGGGAATGGAGTAGTGCCAAGTGATTGGCACAAAAGTTGAATTGTACTCAAAATGTCATTCTGTTTGGCTAGCAAATGCATGTAACTGATTATTACTCTGGATTTAGGCAGCCCATGTTGAATACTACAACCCCCAAAGGCTTGATCTTCCTTGGATGGTTCTAACATGCAAAGGAAAGCACTTTCAAATTGTCACTGTCAATGGAGGTTTATTTGGGAGCTACAAAGAACAATACTTGTTGGCAGAGAGCCTGTTACTCTGAATGGACAAATATTCAGTTACAAGAAAAATCAGAATCTAGATGTTAAACTATACTTATATATTTGTACCTCTGCCTTGCTCTGCCATGAATTATGCATACAGGGGGATGGATTAAAGTCTGGTTTTGCTACTGAGGTGAAAATAATACTATTGCACAGAAGAGTGTGGGCAGCTAGCTTAATTTCTCTTACTGGCCTTCAATGAAATGTCTGACATTATTGTGGGCTCTTCAAATGCATACCTTTTATGCCACCTTCCAAAAGCTGGATGGAAACATTAAAGTTAAATTTCACATAAACCTAAATCTTAAATATTATTATAGTAACAAAGTGTTCCTATTTACTTGTGCAGTCACTGGGTAATTAGTTTCCATTAATACTTTTCTCCCAGGTTTAAAGAAATTACTATCTAGATGATGAAAGTGTGCAAAATGGTAAACTCCATATATACAAAAAAGAAAAGAACAGAAAAAACAACAAGCAAAACAATAACAATAAAAATAAGACAAAACATACAAAGCACAAATTCTGAAAAGGACACTCCTTAGGTTTCATTGGGAAATGTTGTCTGGTGGCTAACGTCAAGGCCAATTGATTAAAGAGCTGAACTTCACCTTGTCTCTAAGGAGCACCCAAGGCAACAGGGTAGCACTTTTTAAGGTGCTATACTTCCGATATTTTGGAATGTAGCTCCTAGGCCTCTTCGCCATTGGCTATTTTGGCTGGGGCTGATGGAAGGTTATTGGGAAAGGAAGAAGCTTTATGCTGAAGGCAGATGAAATGGTACTAAAACACTTTTTGCTCTGAAAACAAATGCTTTGGAATGTAATGAATGCTTGTTCAAAACATTTTCTATTCTAACATTCTCCTTCAGAATTCAAGCAAAAGAACATTTATGGAACTCAATTTCCCTTGATGATCTAGGAGTGCCTTTGCAAGTAAACAGGAAGACATGGACAGATATCATTTTATGGACAGTTAATGTGAGAAGAACACACATATATTGCATACACATTGTTTTCAGCTCATAAAAACCAGCTCCTGTTTTTGCCAGGCTGGTGGTTGGAACAGGGGACCATGCCTCATCTGGCTACTGTGGAATGAAGTCCTCTGCATGCTCAGACTATGGACTGGGACAGTTTCTGTCCTATGCACATGCTGGCTGTGCTATTGACTCAAGACAAAAATGGACAATCACTGACCATATGGCAATGTTTTGGGGGCAACTTCAACTGTGCAGAGAAACAGCTACCCCTGAGTATAGAGCAATCCTAAACTACACATTCTTTGCAAATGTAAAGGCAGGGATTATCTCATAGTCTACATCATGACCACAGACTAAAATTTCCATGAAATGAAGGCCACCCCATTGGGATAATTTTTGTATATTTGCTTTTTGGTCGTCACCTTATTCTAGCCTTTCCTCAAAAGACCAAGGACAAAAGAGGCTGGATGGGCATCTTTTAGCAACATTATTATTATGTATTTCTGCTTGACAGGGAGTTGGAATAGACAGCCCTTGGAATCCCTTCCAACCTTTGATTTTATCCAAAAGTTGTCCCTTATATTCCCCAATCCAATCTACATCTGATGTTAGACTACTTAGTGAGTGAGTGAAAGATCTCTAGTAGCTTCACAGGGTCACTCATCCATTTCACTTGGCCTCTGCAAACACAGTAACTAAATTATTATTTTGGCTAGGGACAACATACTGATCTGGAAGTAAAGCTGAATATAAACCACAATAGCACTCAAAACTGACTTTGAAAAAAGACTGCTTCTATTCTAAAAGCCTCTCTCTTAGCAATTTTTTTACTAGGGAGAGTTTGATGAAATTTCTACATCTCTTCTGGATAGCAGTAATGCTTTGCAGGCAGGATCAAGCACTTTTACTCTTAGGGACAGCAGTAGCACAGATTCAGCAAAGGCCTATTACAGTATCTGGATCTCCCACAATCTCACTGTGCACCATTTTAAAGGTATCAATGAACAAGTCCATCCATTCCTGCCGCTCATGTCCGGTGGCAAACTTGGCTTTTTCAGCAGTATAGGCCAAGGTGGCTACCAGCTGGGTGTACATGCTGGGATCCTGGACCTGCCTCGTGGAATTCAGGAACTGGGCGATCATGGGTTTGGTGCTGGGGAAATTTATCTTGACTCCCTCTTCCATAGGGCGGAAAGTAACTGGGTTTTCGATCCCAGGGTTCCTCCCATCTGCAAGTGAGTGTCAAAAGAATATTTTCAGGGCTTACTAGAATGGCATGGGTCTCCTGATTTCAATTCACTTTGGTTTTGTGTATGATATGGGCGGTGGCAGACCCCTGATTAATCTAAAGCAGAATGTAGTAGCTTCTGGATTGAGCCCTCAATCTTGGTAGGCCAAGAGGTGATAAACCTTCATCTCAGTTACAGCAATTCAGACCATAACTGAGAGCTCACACTATGGACTGATATTTTTAAAACAAAAGAAGTGTCCTCCTATGGCAGTGATTCTCAACCTTTGGGTCCCCAGATGTTTTGGCGGTCAACTCCCAGAAATCCGAACAGCTGGTAAACTGGCTAGGACTTCTGGGAGTTGTAGGCAAAAACACCTGAGGACCCACAGGTTGAAAACCACTGACTTTGAGCAATCCAGAGAGACCATTACCCCCCAGTTGGGGGTCAGTGAAACCGTGTATATGGGTTCTGCATGCAGGAGGTCTTATTGTATAATTCTGTGTTCCCTCTCATCTCTAAATATTATTAATCTGGTGAATGTAGCACCTAACAACAACTCCTATCCCTCAATCTTTATCCTCTTTTATTTTAAATAATTTTTATTAATAAACAAATATTAATACAATATCATAAAATTATGGTTTGGAGAAAATTAAGAAATGAAAGGTAGGTAACCCTATGTTTCTAAGAAGGAAAAAGAATATATCAAAATATAATACAGGAAAAGAAGGAAAAAGAAAAAAGAAAATCTAATTACTACTTCTAATGGATATGAGTAGGGAAAGGTAAGGGAAATAAGGGGGGGGGGATTTGTTGACCTCCAATCTTCTTCATCTTGGTTTACTTATGACTCTTATTTTTTCCTTTCTCCAATTTCACAGCTCACCCTCTTCTTCTTATTTCTAAATGGGAATCCTAATTCATAATATCCTTTATTGTTTATATCAACAGTTTTATTTTTTTTTACTTTTTCGTGTAATGATTAAAGAGTGTCCAATCTGTTGCTTTTTTGGCACTACCCTTGTTGTGTGTAAAGAATTGGATTAATTTGTCCATGTTCATTATTTCTATCATTTTCACTAACCAGTGATCCATTGACAGTACTTCTTTTGTTCTCCAATTTCGGGCATATATAATTCTAGCCGCCGTTACAGAATAGTTAAAGAGTATATCTTTATTTCTTTCCAAATGTATATTTAATATACCCATTAAGAAGTATTCCAGTATCTTGATTTGAAGAATTCTCTGTATTTTTTCATGTATTTTCTTTCAGATTTTTTTTTTGCTGTTTTACAAGTCTACCACATATGGTAAAAATGTGCCCGTATCTTTCAGATTCTTATAACATTTTGCTAATTTCTGTGAATGTACCACTGGTACAACATTTTGTACCAATTTTCCTTCAAGTCATAGGCATATGTGTATTTTATTTTTTGAATCCATATCTTTTCCCATTCTTCCAATATTGGATGCCCATTTTACTATGTAATCTCTCACTAGTTCAGTTTCTGTTGACTATCCCAATAATTTCTTATAGATTTTTGTGATGGCTTTCTTTTGCATTAACATTATTTTATTCTTTCTCTGAAAATCCTATTTTCTTATCTTTATTATAGTATTCTCTGAGATGTCTGTGCAGAAACCATGAAATATTCTTGTGTACTTAGTTAATTTCTCCTTGAGGTTTTAGTTGATAAACACCACTTTGTTTCTTCAATATTTCTTTATATATAGGCCACTTCTCCCAAACCTAATTGTCTTCTATGTCCTGCCTCTAACTAGGATATCCATAATTTTAATGCAGATCTTATAAAATGATTTCCAAAATCTTATTCTCTTGAAGATTTTTTTAAAGACTGAAAATTTAAATTTCATTTAGTGTTGCTAGTAAGGAAAACTTAAGAGGTTGGCACTGTTAGTTATATAGGCCTGTGTAAGTTTCCCGATGTGTCCTTTTTTCAGCACTGTGGAGATTAGTATGCCTTCTTTTACTGTGCCCCAAGTCCCCCTGGACTTACCATGTAACCTATGAAGTCCCGCTGCATAGCCATTCCATTTCTTTTGGGTAGTGGATGAGATCAGATAAGCATCTGACTATGTTCCTGTAGTGGACCCAATATGATTGCAACACCACTGAAAGGATGCCAATATTGATGTAATCATTTTGAATCTGGCTTTGTGGAGATAGCCAGATGTTTCTCCAATCCTGCCTGCTCCCTACAAGGCATGCAATGGCTGGATTGAAGTTGGTGTGTGTGCTTCAGATGCTGAGGAGGTCGGAGTGAAATATGGCTCAATCTAGCTCAGTTTAGCTCAGGTCTTCATTTGGAACTGCTACACTACATTGAATTATAAGGGATTGGAGTTAGTGTTGGCACAGGAAGGATTGCTACTTAAAACATTCCCGCGTAGTGCATTGATAGCTACTGATTTTTCTATATTCTTTTCTACATTCTTCACCAACATGAAAAGGAGAAACCTACAACCTCAAAATGACTGATCATCCCCACATGATCGTAATTTCATTTGCATCTGGTGTCAAGGTAATTTGATTATTACTGAGACATATTTTGCATATCAAATCCTGCATGTTAAAAATGAACTGAAGACATTCAAAGCATATCTGTAATTTTGCTATATGTCTAAGATGAAGACTGTAGTCATATCTCTATGCTACAAAGTACAAGTAAAATGAGCTGGTTTTCCCACATCCAACCCTACAGCCCATTTGTTAAGATATAATTCACTGCAATTTAGTTCCTGTACTAAAAGGAAACAGGCCTCTGATCATATTGAAAAAGAGCTCACTGGCCTCAAGTAAAAGCTATAAAAATTTAAAGTACATTTCACCTTTCTCAGCTTCAGCACTGGGCCAGTAAGCTACTATCTTCCTCACTTCTTTTAAGAAAAATAAGTAAATCACAAGCACCCTTGAAAACAATGAGGCTATGTGCTCAGTCATCAGGAAACAGCAATTTTCAAGAGGATTCTTCTAGATAAATGCACTACTACTGTCAGACTGCTGTAGTAAAATTATAGTCTTGAAATATTTTTGAACTGTTCAGTAATCAAAAAGATGAAATGTCCTAAATTGCCTCATGGCATCAGATCCAATCTGATCTTAAAAGTGAAGCAATATCAGCCCTGGTAATACATTGATGGGAGGCCACCAACGCATATATGCACAATATATGTTTTAGAGGCAATGACAAACCACCTTTGAGTGCCTCAGGAATCCCTTATTAATTTATGAGGCCTCCATAAGTCAACAGACAGGCACAAGTAC
This sequence comes from Anolis sagrei ordinatus, assembly GCF_025583915.1. NCBI lineage: Eukaryota > Metazoa > Chordata > Lepidosauria > Squamata > Anolidae > Anolis > Anolis sagrei. The sequence continues at coordinate 186,272,848 of NW_026844366.1, forward strand.
ATAGACACACTATCAAAAAGGAGTGCCATTAAACAATAATAATAGAGAGATAGAAATGGCGGTGATCTTGAAGTTCTTTATGAGTGTCAGCCTCCCCATCCAATTCAAATAAATCAATTCCAAATATAAAGACATTGATTACTTATGAGACAAGATCAGCTAATAACAAGATTTTTGGAATAGTCCTATGCTGCACAGCACTAATCATATCTCTTTGATCAATATTTATGGATATGATGTTTAGCTTGGAACTAAGAGCAAAGTATAAGTTTTTCTGTAATCCAAAGTAAATGTAAGGTGGGCAAAATGTGGCCTGCAGGCTACATGCAGTTCCTGGATCACATTTGAAGCCCTCTGACTACCCCTCAAAGTCCTTGTCCAATTTGAAATATTTTTGGTATAGTTTTGCGGTGTTTCTCTCCCACTAACGGTGTGGAGAATCTCCCAAACATGTAAAATACGAGGGGTATTTTTTAAGTAAGGTCCGTTTTGTTGTAGACACTAGAAGTTCGCGCGCATACCGCAACGAGCGCGTGCGTCGTGTACCTGCATGGCTCAGGAACAACTGTGCTCAGTTTCCGCTCTGTAGCTAACCTGTACGGTTCTGTTCTGTGCTTTAAAATGTTTAAGACTATCAACTCACCCGCCGCATGTGAGGTTCGCTCAGTGATACGGTTTTTGTCAGCAAGGAACCTGCCTGCTGCAGAAATTCATCGACAGATTTGTGAAGTGTACGGTGATACTGTTATGAGTGAAAGCAAAGTGCGTAAGTGGGTACGACAATTCAAAGATGGCCGTGACAACGTCCATGATGAGGACCGCTCCGGTCGCCCTTCTTTGATTACAGACGATTTGGTGGCTTCAGTTGAAGCGAGGATTTATGAAGAGGGTATTTTAAAATTGGTTCAGAGGTATGATAAGTGTTTGAACAAACTTGGCAACTATGTCGAAAAATAGAGTGAAGTATGTACTTTCTGAAAATAAATTTACTTTTTTGAAATAAACTTTCGTTGTGTACTTATGTTCCAACTGACCTTACTTAAAAAATACCCCTCGTATATCCAGTCCCACAGAGAAAGCCCTCTTTAACCTCCTCCCCAATAACTATTTTTAAAATCCTTCTCAAAATGATGACAGGAAGTGATGCAACATTCTATTCGCATGTTAGAAAAGAATCTAACAAAGATAGATATATTTAGGAGCAATGTTATAGAGGTGTAGCCAGCAGAAGAGCTGAAAAACAATTAGCCCCTGGTGCTATGATTCCTTAGAAGTCAAGCCACAGTGTCAACATGGGACATACAATGGTGGGGTATAAGCTGTATCATAAAACACAGTTTTTAAAGGCAGATCATTTATCTGAATATTTGGCTAAGGTAAAAAAGGAATGGAGGAAGCCAGAGATGATTGTTTATACTAAGCTAGAAGAGACTGAGTAAATTGGACCTTTTATGATAGGTAGGAATAAGAACAAAAAACTGCGATGCCCTATTTATGAACAAATGTATGGTTCAGATGCTTTTTCCTCGCTGAACAGCAGTTTGCATGCAGGATCTTTTATAAATCTGGTAATTATCATCAGATACTCAGTTCTGACACTGATGTCTGTGGAGGTTGTTCCTGCTATTTGTTTAACAAATAAAGTAGTATCTGCAATGCTGTGTAAATGCAGTGCTAACTTCTTTCTTGGAACAGAATGATCAGACTGCCCAGATCCTGATGACTGGTCAGTGCACAGCTGTCCCCCCAAATCAAGACTGATTACAGGGGTGAAATGGAAAGGTTCATCATGGGAGGCACAAACAATGAAATGCACCAAACCAATTGGTTATATTCCTGAATTATCATTTGATTTGTTCAGAACCTGAAGGTGAGCATGTGTTTCTAACATTTTGTGTGCTTTTATCCAGATGTACAGATGCACATTATGACTTCACTGACAGGCCAGGTTTAAATGCTGATATTATAAAATATTATTATTCTCAGTCCCTCAGCATCATGTCAAAAATTAGCATTGTTCCCTGATGTAAAACCTTGTTTTTCTATTACAGATTTATTTCTACTACAAACACTTGCTAATCTATTGTCAGTGTCTATTCCCGAAAGACAGGACTGTTATCCTCGGGAATGGCAAAGAGATAGAAAATATTTTTGCACAGTCACAGAGGTCTGTTTTGGAAAAAGCCCCATAAGTTTTGCACGATTAACATATAACACCTCATATTTTACATGGGAGATTCTCCACACCGTTAGGTGTAATGTAACAATTCACCTACCTGTGGAAATGAAAGCAGATGATCCCATGCAAGATGCTGATCAATGTTATCTCTACTCCCTTCTGTTTCTGTGGCCAGAAACCTCTTTTTTTTAAACTTCAAAACAAAATTCTTTACACATAATAAAATAGGGTAGAGAAGGGGCATGGAGAGAGGAAGGGAACGACAGTGTTTATTCCAGTGTTTACCTGTTTGGCAGGGCAGTTCAGGGCAGACAATCTGAGGATCTGAAATTTAAACCAAAACATTATATACTGAAACGATACAGATTTTTGTGCAGTGAAAGAAAACTACATCTGGTGGATAATGGCAGCCAGGCCTTTAAAAAAACCATTGCAAATTTCAGTGTGGTACTTCACACTTTGCTATGGTGGAAATGAGTGTGACTGCTTACTGAAACACTACGGCAGGGCAGAAATAGTTTTAAGGAGAACACAGCATTTAACACCATCTGATATGCATACTTATGGTCAAAAAACATATTTTTCAGCAGTCGAAAATAGTTGTAATAGTGATATTATGCCAGTCGTACAATAATAATATTATGCCACTTTGAAGGCAGTGTCTACAGACCTGGGCAGAGCTCATGCTCCATGCTGTCAATGAACTCTTCGGCCACCAGCTCCGTGAATAACTTCATTTTCTGGACCCTCTGATTGTCATTGCAGGCAATTGATCGAAGAGTCTCATCTTCCTCTTTCGCATTGAACATGTCTCCGATCCCAATGGCAGTGACAGTGACATTTCTACCACAGAGTGCCTGCAAGTGGGAGTCATTGTCTCGTGGATCATGGCGTCCATCCGTTACCACCACAGCAAACACTCGTGCTTTCTCCCGCTGGCTTTCCTTGATCAGTGTATTGTAGGCAAACTGAAGGGCAGAGAGGGTCCAGGTGCCTCCTGCAATCCATTCTAACTTCTTCACAGCTTCTTTGAAGCTGGAGAGGGAGTCAATTCGCTTGTCATTCAGCTGGATGGCTTCAAAAGTTCCCTCGTGGCTGTACTGCACCACTCCGACACGGGCACCTGCCAGGAAAATCAATGATCAAGCACACTCCTCAGATGGAGATTATTTACTTTTTTTCATAAATGGGTGCATTTTGTGTGTCTGAGGGGTGACATTGCCCCTGAGATTAATATAGTTGGTCAAATGAAACTAAGGAGGAGAGCAACACCCAAATACCTTCCTTCCTTTCTGATGTTATCTGGCTCTCCCACTCTCAGATGCCTATTCTAAGTTCATCTGTGCATGGATTTCAGTGCCTCTCTTTGCATGGAGCAAGTCCCTTCAGGCATTACCCCACTACATGACAGGGTGGAGAATTCTTAAAGCCATTTTAAAGATAACTGGAAAGTGTCATTATGGAGGAGCAAGGTGACACAAAAGAAGGCCAAGGAATTGGGACGGAACATCACTGTTAATGTCATCAGTCCCACTGTTTTGGTTATCGATGCTATCAGGGATTTCTCTCATTTGTGCCAATAACCGAGGAAAGTATGAAAGCATCAGAAAGACAGTTTCTTAACTTCTCCTCAATCTACTTTGAATGGCAGAAGACCAGCTCTGAGGAGAAATAAGGCAGATATGGTGGCTAATAGAAATGATACTCTAAGCTTATCGTTTTGAATTATTGGACTTGTAAGGATAGAAGAACTGGTCAATTTTGGTTATAGTCTGTAATTTTTCCAGTCCTCATTTTATTCCTGCCTATTTATACATCATTTTGCAATTTTAAAATAAAACCAGTACAGTTTTTTCACATTTTGTTCATATTCTCCACATGCTTGCAATTTTGTATATAATATTGCCAAACAGAATTTTTCAAATATGTAAATGCATGTAAGCATATATATTTGTGCGTATTTATAACTTTATATCTCTGTCTATCTATCTCAACAAATATATTATTATCCCACCAATACTACATCTATTTCCTAAGTATTTATCAAGAAAATATTTATCTTTGTGCACATATTTGTCCAAAAAATTGTCCTGAAGAATTACCGTAAATTCCAGGGTACTAGACAACTTTTTAACCCTCGAAAATCATTGCTGAACTTGGGGGTTGTCTAGTATGCCAGATAGAAAAAATCACTTCCTGTTTTGGGTCAAGGCGAGGGAGGCGAGCAGCTGCCCTGCGTTGGAGCAGGGCGCCTGAAGCAGCAGCAGCTGCTGCTGGGCTCCTCCAACACTGCTTGTCTCCCACTGCCAGGCTTCAGCTTAACTGAGGGGCTCCCTTTGTTTTAATAATAATCTTCTCCCCTCGATTCAAGTTTAATCTGATAGTTCTGGAGCGCGTTTACAGGAGCCGAGCAACACGCACATGTACACACATACATATGAAAAAGCACACACATATACGAAAGCCATTAACCAACCAACCAGCCCGAGCGGCCCGCTCTCCTCCCCCGCGCTCGCTGCCTCTGCTGGATTGATGGCTATCTCCCTCTGCTTGCTTCTCTCCAAAGTCTCTATCTCTCCTGAGGAGAGAGAACCTGTGTGTGCGCGCGTGTGTGTGTTCCTGTGCTTCTTAACCAGCCCAAGCTCGCTCTCTTCCCCCTCGCTCGCTGCCTCTGCTGGATTGATGGCTATTAGGGCTGGGTAACAACGGAAAAATTTGTTTCTAAACTCGTTTCGTTTTTAGGGGGTCCATTGCGTTTCGTTTTTTAAAAGAATTCCGAATTTTTCTTTAAAAAATTTCGTTATTTACGAAATTTCGTAAATTTTGAATTGATTCGTTAATGGCGGACGCGATTGCGCAATACGCTAAAAAAACCTCCAAATGGGACAGGGGGAACTTCTGAAGCTTCCCTCTCCCTCTGTTGTTGACTGTTGGTGTGATAATTTATTTTTTTATCACTGATAAAACAAACAACAACTATAAAACTTGCACCAGACATACGGAAATAATAACGAAACAATTTCGAACGATTTCGAACCAATTACGAAACAATTACGAAATAAATTGAAAAATTCGTTTCGATTTTTAGTTGCTCCTGCATGGCTCAATATCGGATCGTAAGCTAATTTAAATACGAATCAATAACGAATTACGAAATTAACGAACGAAACCACCCAGCCCTAATGGCTATCCCCCCTGCCTGTCCTTCTCCCAACGCCAGGCGCGATGCTGACGTTGCTCTCTCACTCTCTATCCCTCCTGAGGAGAGGGAACCCTGCTTCTCTCCAAAGAGTGACTTTGCAGAGAAGCAGGCAGCGGGGATAGCTATCAATCCAGCAGAGGCACTGAGTGCAAGGGAAGGGAGCGAGTCGCTCGGGCTGGTTAAGAAGCACAGGACACACACACACACACACACACAGGTTCTCTCTCCTCAGTAGAGATAGAGAGTGACTTTGCAGAGAAGCAGGCGGGGGGGGGGGGGGATAGCCATCAATCCAGCAGAGACAGCGAGTGCAAGGGAAGAGAGGAAAAAACACAGGACACACATACCTGCACTCTAACTCTCATTTCTCTCTGAAGCCCTGCGCCTGCCAGGCTTAACATCACTCAACACCCCCAGCATAATTTATGTGCACTCTATCTCTAATTTCTCTCTGAAGCCCTGCCCCTGCCAGGCTCAACATCACTCAACACCCACAGCATAATTTATGCCAGTATCCTGTCCCTTCTCCAAAAAAAAGGGAGGGGGAAAAAGGAGGAGGGAGTTCTAGCGTTCTTTATCCACTCCCCCACTCCTCCATAAGTTTGCCCAGGCTTTGAGGCTTTATGGATTCCATAAAGCAGCAAAGAGAATAGAGAAAATTCTCTGCTGACACCTAAAGGCGCATAGCTGCAACTGCAACTCAGGAAAACTTTATTATTTTTTTGATCCAAAGCAGGAAGTGATGAGTGTAAAGAACCCTTACTGTTCAGCAGCCAGGATGCAGGGCCTAGAGAAGCCTGGAAGCTTAAAACAGATGGGATGTGGGCATGGCGAAGCCTCAGCGGCTATTTTAGTGTAGTTCAGAGCAGGGAATGGCCGGGATTGGTGGAGGAAAAGGGGGCGGAGTTTAGGAGAAGCTGAGAGGGAAAAAGGAGCGTTTTAAGTTATAGAGAGGAGTTGGAGTTTGGGGTTTGAAGAGAAAGGGTGTTTAGGAGTGGAGTGGTGTTAAGGGTTAGAAGAAAAGGCAAAGGTTTAGCCAGAAGTTTGCCAGCAGGGTAGCTAAAGCAAACTGACAGCTATTAGGAGAATAGCTGGGTAGTAGCAGGATAGAATCAGGCTAGATTTATCTGGGCTACTGAAGAATCTCTGGCAGAGACACAGTCCTGTTGGGATTCTTGTTTTGTTTTGGAGGGAGATAAGAAACTCTTTAGTAACAAAGATAGAACCATTCTTGTAACCATCACGCTTTTAAGACACAACTTTCTGTAACAGCCAAGATATTGATGCATTTGTACCCATTCTAAATAATAAACTTTGTTGATTATTGTTCATCAAAACCTGACTCAAGTGTGCCTCAAAGTTTGAAGATTACAAAAGCAACTTTTGAAGAAACTAATGGTGACAGCATACTTTCAAAGTAAATAAGCCTTTTAAAATTTGGTTAACCCTTGACAATTGGTGGTCGCTCTATATATTGGTGGCAGCATTGATTAGTGATCTGAATAGATCTTTATAATTTGGTCTCCAGAGATTGAGATCGATTTTCTAGATTCTTTATAATTGGTGGCAGCGAGTGAGATCTGATTTATCTGATCATTATAATGGGCACGTGGCTGGCTGGCTGTGGCGGAGCCTGGCTGCCGGCGGAGGGGAGGCTCTATAGCATTGAGAAGCTGCCTCAAAGCCCAGGAAAGGAGGCTTTGGGGCCTGAAGGGGCTGGCAAAGAGGGGTCGTCTAGTAGAGCGAGTATATCCAAAAATTGAAAATTTTAATTGAAAAGCCTTCGACAATACATTTAATTGAAAAGTTGGGGGGTCGTCTAATGCGCCCAGTCGCCTATTACCCCGAAATATACGGTACTATAATTCAGATCCTGAAGGATGATGGTGTTTTACCTTGTATAATGATTCAGAAACTGTGTATTTGAAAAAATATAAACACAATGAAATCCTCCTACATACACAAGAACACTTGAGGGAACAGTGTGGAAATACAAGTTTTCTTTTTTGCTTTTTTTTTTCATTTTGAATGACACACATGTTTCCAGAGCTATCTGTAGATGCATAATGAATGATTCGATCCAGAAGATTAATGAACCAATATTAAATAGCTATGGGAAACAGATGGACTGGGAGAAGATCCCAAATCCTAAATGTACATATACTCAGCATGGAAAGACAAATAGCATAAACATCTAGTAACTTTTCTTTACTAGAAATGAAAACAGAGTGTTAAAGTCTCCTGTCTTTTTCTCTGGCTTATGGTAAAATAAGGAGTATTTGGAAAATGCTAGATTATTGTATCATATAAGTATCAAACAATCATAACATTCAGTTGTGAAAACAGGTTCTCTGTTATGCCACTGACCTGTCTCAGATTTTGGATCCTTGGCGATGGAGCCAAGTCTGCTCACTACATTGATGACAAAGTTCTTCTCCAGGGAGAAATTGTTGTAACCAATACTCTCTGAGCTGTCAATGATGAAGACGATGTCCAAGGGGCCACACCGTTTCTCACAGTCTGAGGAAACCAATCAGAAGCACAACACTGGTCCACCAAGGAAAGGCCCAAGCTGTTGGGCCCTGAAGCTGACTATAACTACTAACATTAAGAAGGGCTTTACAATTACAGAAGGCCTGAGCTTGAGCATGCTTGGAACCCTACATGTGGAACCTAAAGCAGGATGTGAACATTTGAACGCATTTGTAAATCATGCTACATTATAGTCTATCATTATATGAATGAGCAAGGACTGAACCTGTATAATGGTATTCTGGTGTGTCTGAATACCACATTTTTGGTGTGATCAGTTAATACAATTTAAGTTAGTCTTGCTAAACATCTCTCTCTCACTCAGCATATTAGAACATTTCTTTCTTTAGGCAAGGCCTCCTCTAGACTGCCATGCAATGCATTTTAAAACTGCATTATATGGTCAGTGTAGATTCATATAATGCGGTTTAATGGCACTGAACTACATTATATGAGTCTATGCTGGCCTATCTCAGACTGGATCTATAATCCAGTTTCTATAATCTACAATGCTCTATAATCCAGTTTCAGAATGTGAATTAACTGCATTGGACATATCAGTCTACACTGCCCTATAATACAGATCAATGCCCTTTTATAGCACATTCTGAAACTGGATAATAGGGTAGTGTAGATCGAGCCTTTGGGGCCATACAAACTATTTTTCATCTAATAAATTTAAGGCCTGACCGAAGCAAGGCTGACTACAAATCTACTAATGAATACCATTTGCATAATAATTAGTTTTGCCTGTCAGCTCTGAGCATAAATTTGCACTCTGAGGAGGAATTCTACTCTAAGGGAGTTTATTCAAATTCATTGCTACTACAAGCCACCCAAAAGAAGACTATCAACTAACCACAACAGCCACAGGTCTCTCTGACATAGGTCATCACATCACAGTCCTATAAACAACAATAACAAAAGGAAAAAAGAGTTGTTATGAGAACAAGATTTTAGTGAGTTAGAATCATAGAATCATAGAATCAAAGAGTTGGAAGAGACCTCATGGGCCATTCAGTCCAACCCCCTGCCAAGAAGCAGGAATATTGCATTCAAATCACCCCTGACAGATGGCCATCCAGCCTCGGTTTAAGTCTCCAAAGAAAGAGCCTCCACCACACTCCAGGGCAGAGAGTTCCACTGCTGAACGGCTCTCACAGTCAGGAAGTTCTTCCTCATGTTCAGATGGAATCTCCTTTCTTGTAGTTTGAAGCCATTGCTTCACGTCCTAGTCTCCAGGGAAGCAGAAAACAAGCTTGCTCCCTCCTCCCTTTGGATTCCTCTCACATATTTATACATAGCTATCATATCGCCTCTCAAGGGATAGGAACTCTGCTTCCCAGAATCCTAATCCAGTACTAAAAGTTATATACCACACTGAGTCCCCAGTTGCACAAGTTTGAGGGATATGGCTACATTTTTTGGGAAACTACCCAGAACATGGATAGAGATTATAATAATTTCCATTTCCATCCTCTCAGTAGGAAAACAATTTTTATTTTGGCTGAATAAGAGAACTCACATAGAATCACAGAATCATAGAGTTAGAAGAGACCATAAGGGCCCTCCAGTCTAGCCCCCTCCCATGCAGAAAACACAATCAAAGCCTACACTTTTCTTATCTATTGCTTGCAAGAGGATACGGCCAGAGTCTGCTTTTGATTATACATTTCCCATGGATATTACCAAGAATCTGCATAGGAGAAGCAATGTTTTGCAGGYCTTGTTACMYCCCCCCCCCCCTCCCACAAACTAGTATTGAAATAAGTAGACAACAAACTCATTGATACATCTATAATAACGGAAAATGTCTTCTACTTACAGTAAGCCCAGGGTCTCCAGCAGGGCCAGGTCCACCCTACAAAATGATGAAAAAGCATTATGGATGTCCTCTGCACAAGGAGCAACAATTCTGCTAGCTTCCTTCATATATTGACACAGAAAAATAATGGAATAGATTCCCAACAATTCTTAACATTCTCTGGTTTTGGCAACATGATTACTTCTAAACATTGACTATGTGCATACACCCCCATTAAAACTGTGTTTTTATTTTCTTTCACATAGTAATGATGATGATGATGTTATTTCTTACCCGCCTCTTCCCATGGCTTGAGGCAGGTCACAGCTGAGTTAAAAACACACCAATACTATAAAAATTCTACAAACACACATTAAAATTCAGTTTCATAAAAGATACAGATCAAAGCATTTATGTAAAAGGCACAATCACACAGGACAGAGACCAAAACATGTGACGTGAGTTTAAAATTCATGCTTGAAGACTGGCTGGGTAGGTCTGCTGGAAGAGATAGGACTTTACATGGTTCTTAAATTCCGACAGCTGATCTAGCTGTTGGAGCTCTATCATAGAATCATAGAATCAAAGAGTTGGAAGAGACCTCATGGGCCATCCAGTCCAACCCCCTGCCAAGAAGCAGAAATATTGCATTCAAATCACCCCTGACAGATGGCCATCCAGCCTCTGTTTAAAAGCCTCCAAAGAAGGAGCCTCCACCACACTCCGGGGCAGAGAGTTCCACTGCTGAACGGCTCTCACAGTCAGGAAGTTCTTCCTCGTGGTCAGATGGAATCTCCTCTCTTGTAGTTTGAAGCCATTGTTCCGCGTCCTAGTCTCCAAGGAAGCAGAAAACAAGCTTGCTCCCTCCTCCCTGTGGCTTCCTCTCACATATTTATACATGGCTATCATATCCCCTCTCAGCCTTCTCTTCTTCAGGCTAAACATGCCCAGCTCCTTAAGCCGCTCCTCATAGGGCTTGTTCTCCAGACCCTTGATCATTTTACTCATCCTCCTCTGGACACATTCCAGCTTGTCAATATCTCTCTTGAATTGTGGTGCCCAGAATTGGACACAATATTCCAGGTGTGGTCTAACCAAAGCGAAATAGAGGGGTAGCATTACTTCCCTAGATCTAGACACTCGGCAGGTTGTTTCACAGTCTTTAGGTGATGCTCTGTTCCATTCGGCAAATGTGTGCGATATTTTTCAGGAGGTGTGACATTAGGCTCTGTAAGCTGCCCCAAGTCTCTTTTGGGAGATGAGGGGCGGGATATAGATAAAGTTGTTATGGTTATGAATATTACTAGGCTTGTCAGCTGGGAAAGGACAATGTAGTTGTCTTCTACAATTCTCTTCAGTTTTTCAAATCTGTGTTAAAGCACAGTAAATATCGTTTTTAAGTATTTGAGGAAATAAAGAGTATAGCATTCTGCCTTTCTGGCAATAGACGAGTATCTGGCTGCCTCTCTTCCTAGGGTCTCTTCACACTATCCAATTATCAGGCCCTTCTACACCGATTGAAAATGTGGGTCCGATCTGGCATCCCAGATGCCGGATCAGTCTCACATGCAGTGTGATAGGTATCCACTAAACCGCTCTGAATGGCAGAGAGTCCCCACTGCATAACCATGCTAAACACAGTTTGGCACTGTTGGGCAGGGAGCGTAATGGACCCCCTTTCCCCCATGTTGCAACTGTTCTCAGTTAAAGATGCAGGGGGGAAGGGGATCCCCAGTCTCCCTCCTGTCAGTCTCCTTAGTTCATTTCACCACCTTAATACTTTATGTGTCTTTTTATTTCTTGATATTAGTCACAGTTGGATCTCAGGTTCAAGATCAGAGCTCAGTTTTTAACCTTTGAGAGGGAGACCCTGTCTCTCTTTCCTCTTACATCCAGGACACTGTCTTTCTTGATGCTCAGGGTCTATGGGATACTGCCCACAATGTCTTCATGATGTTTCCTAATCAGTGCAGAAACAATGGCATCAAAAGTTTAAGCCTTATCCACCTCTGTGGTTTGGTTTTCTGACAGTTGTGTCCTAAAATGCTATCTTTTACCCAGCAACAGAGAGATAATAGATTTCAGGATTTGCCTGATTGAGAATCTAGGTGGCTGTTGTTCATGGTTGCAATTATACACCTCAAGAGAGATGAATCGATGAATCAGCCTCAGAATACCAAGGGAAGGGGGTTGATAACACTCTACCAAACAAAGAGCTACAATAATACCTCACTGCCAGGTTCACCAGAACGTCCTCTGGGGCCAGGCTCACCTGGTGGGCCAGGGTCAGCCTAGAAAGAGAAAGAAACACATCAATGCATTCATTCTCTTTTGCTTGTGTATGTGGCAAAAAAGAAGAAAAAAGATATTGACTTGGGGACTAGGCAAATGTTTAGTTGCATGCCCAACAAAGTAGGTGTACAATGCTTCAAATATCTATCACTTATAATTCTTACCTCATGTGTCCTCATTAACAATAATGGGAAAGAGGCTGTCTTGGTAAAACAGCCTCATCACTCCACAACCGTGCACAAAATGTAAGTTTTACAGATGGATACTTCACACGGATGTTCATATGTATGGCTGGCTTGGTTGATCTGTCCTATCATTTCTGAGGGGGCAGAATCCATGAATCTGGACCCCATATGAAGTGGACTTCTTTGTGAAGCATCTGCCTACTTCTGGTGCCTTATCCCAGTGTTAATGTTTCACTACGGTGGCATAGGATTCCTTTTGGTGCTCTGGGGGTGCATGAAGCCATCTCCATCACCAAAGAAGGCTGCCTTGCCAACTCCCAGAAGCTGATAAGGCAGCTTTTCTTTCTTTCTTTCATTCATTCATTCATTCATTCATTCATTCATTCATTTTTGCTGAAAGAAGTAGATTTCACATGGCACTCATAGTCATTTTACTCCAGTCTCTGCTCTTCTGCTCACAAGCTGTGATGACAGTGGAATGAGTGGGAGGTAGGAATCCCAGTGACAACAATCACTCTTGTAGTAAACAGTGAAGCAGAAAATACTTACAGGTTCACCAACTTCTCCTTTTGTTCCTGGAGGGCCTTTGGGTCCATAGTCACCTCTTGCACCCTGTTCCAAAAATGGCATAAGGGGTGAGATTTCCCACCATCATTTTGCTCTTGATATTCATTTTTAGAAGTTCTCCAGGCCACCAATTTTTAAAAAAATATTACTAAATTATTTAATGAAATTATTTAAATTAATCAAAATTAATTAAAATTATTGTCGACATCTTTATATCCTTTTGTATAACATAGACACTCAGGGTGGCATTTAGATAAAGTCTGCCTAAAATTTAAGAGAACTGAAATTTAAAAGAAGGATTCAAATACTAAATAATCATATATATAGAAATAGTTAACACATGTGTTAGCAGAAATATCAAGTGTATGTTCATACTATACCTCTGGTCCTGGAAGCCCCTTCTCACCTTTCTCACCCTGAAAAAAAAAAGAACAAGATATAGAGAAAAGATTTATAGCATGAATGGAGAAATCAAAGGTTCTGGCTTTCTTGGACTGTCTTTGTTCCTGTCATTTTTTTGTTCTTTTTTTTTTTAGGGGGTGCTGGTGACAGAATGTGTGAATTTTCTCAAGAAATCAATGAAAGAATTAATTCTTCAGAAATATTGTGAATAAAATGGAGATTTGTAGAAAAAATGTGGCAGCCAAAGAAGAAACGGAGGAAAAAAAACTCATTGGAAAGGTGAAGACCAGCATTTTAAATCAAACCACAATCTTGCTTCAGGAGTGAAGAGGACACAACACTATCAAGTACCAATGGGGGACTAATGTTTTACAGAAGAGGAAAAGTTATTTCATGATTTGAAAATATAAGGGTATAATTTGTCTTCATTATACATATTTTACACAAGGATGGTGAAAGAAGAAAGCACAAAAGCTGAGTCGCAGTTAAACATAAAAAAAAAACAAGATTATGGCAACAAGAATGATTGACAACTGAAAAATAGAGGGAGAAAATGTGGAGGCCATGACAGACTTTGTATTTCTAGGCGCAAAGATTACCGCAGATGCAGACTGTGGCCAGGAAATCAGAAGACGCTTACTTCTTGGGAGGAGAGCAATGACCAATCTCGATAAAATAGTAAAGAGTAGAGACATCACACTAACAAAGATCCGCATAGTCAAAGCCATGGTATTCCCTGTAGTAACCTATCGATGTGAGAGCTGGACCTTAGGGAAGGCTGAGCGAAGGAAGATAGATGCTTTTGAACTGTGGTGTTGGAGGAAAGTTCTGAGAGTGCCTTGGACTGCGAGAAGATCCAACCAGTCCATCCTCCAGGAAATAAAGCCCGACTGCTCACTGGAGGGAAGATACTAGAGACAAAGTTGAAGTACTTTGGCCACATCATGAGGAGACAGGAAAGCCTAGAGAAGACAATTATGCTGGGGAAAGTGGAAGGCAAAAGGAAGAGGGGCCGACCAAGGGCAAGATGGATAGATGGCATCCTTGAAGTGACTGGACTGACCTTGAAGGAGCTGGGGGTGGTGACGGCCAACAGAGAGCTCTGGCAAGAGTCGGAGATGACTGAACGAATGAACAACATAACACAAGGATGTTGAATATTTGAAATGTAAAAAATTGGGACAATAATTTTTTCTCTGCTGAGCAGAGGAATATAAATGCAGTGGTTTTGTATATAATTGATGTTGTTGTTGTTCATTCGTTTCCGACTCTTTGTGACCTCATGAACCAGCCCACGCCAGAGCTCCCTGTCGGCCGTCACTACCCCCAGCTGCTTCAAGGTCAATCCAATCACTTCAAGGATGCCATCCATCTATCTTGCCCTCTTCCTTTTTCCTTCCATTTTCCCCAGCATCATTGTCTTCTCTAAGCTTTCCTTTCTTCTCATGATGTGACCAAAGTACTTCATCTTGGCCTCTACTATTCTTCCCTCCACTGAGCAGTCGGTCTTTATTTCCTGATATATAATTGATACTGGATATGTAATGGTCCAGATCGATTGCCAATGATATTCTGGACAAGATAGCCACACTGAGGCTCCTTCTACATGGCCATATACATTCCAGATTATCTGCTTTGAATTGGATGATACAGCAGTATAAACTCATATAATCCAGTTCAAATCAGATAATCTGTATTATCTGCTTTGATAATCTGGATTATGTGGCAGTGTAGAAGGGGTCTGAGTTTCCTTCCCAGATTAGGAAGCATGGGAGTTTTTCTTCTTCCCCTTTCTGTGTCTTACATTGGAGGACTTCACATGGCCTCGTCCTCAAGGTTGGATATCTTGTTTTGTTTGAGATAACATTTTTTCCTGGTGAGGAATTTAAATTGATTAAGCATGCCACACATTACCGGGAGTCCTCTAGGGCCAGGATAGTTGAAACCAGGTCGTCCTCTGTCTCCCTACAATTAAAAAGAAAATGACTTTATAAATAAAGCTTAAGCATTTGGGAACTTTACTTTGTAACATTCTATGTTGCAATGTGTTTCAACATTATAAGGTTCCTTTCTGGGATAATAACAACCCTCAAAGCTGGATGTAACCAAAGAAACTGCAGAACATCACACACCTAACGAAGTCAGAGCACTAGAGGATAATGGAAATGACTGTCAATATTACATTCATTCTGTCCTGTGACAAACACTAAGGCCCCTTCTACACTGCCATATAAAATCCAGTTTATCTACTTTGAACTGGATTATATGGCAGTGTAGACTCATATAGTCCAGTTCAAAGCATATAATGCAGATTATCTGTTTTGATAATTTGGATTTTGTGGCAGTGTAGAAGGAGCCTTAGTCTCTGAAGTTGGTTGTGCTTTAAAATTAAGATTTCTTGCATTTTCAGTAATCTCAACATAAAACTGTTCTGTGCTGGTTTGCCAGGTGAGAGAAACTTTGACCTGTATTCACATATTTCATGATTACATTCTATCATTAATTATCAACACATCTCACCACGCTAAAACAGTGGCTGTGGCTCTTAATGAGACATGCTGCATTATCACGGGGTGTCTGCGCCCTACCCCACTGGAGAAATTACACTGTCTAGCCGGTATTGCACCACCTGACATCCACCGGGAAGTAGCAGCCAATAGTGAAAGGACCAAGGCAGAGACATCTCCAGCTCATCCCTTGTTTGGGTATCAGCCAGTACAACAATGACTTAAATCAAGAAATAGTTTTCTAAGATCTACAGAGACACTCGCTGGAACACCCCAGCAAGCGAGAGTCCAAAAGTGGCAGGCTCAAACCCAGAACCTCAATCAATGGCTGATACCAAATGAGAGACTCCCCCTGGGCACACAGAAGACTGGGTGACTTGGAAGGCGCTGAACAGACTGCACTCTGGCACCACGAGATGCAGAGCCAACCTCAAGAAATGGGGAATCCACGACATGCGAGTGTGGAGAAGAGCAAACCACTGACCACCTGCTGCAATGCAACCTGAGCCCTGCTACATGCACAATGGAGGACCTCCTTGCGGCAACACCAGAGGCACTCCAGATACTGGTCAAAGGACATTTAATCAACTACCAAGCTTGCAAACTTTGTGTTTTGCCTGTCTGTTTGTTTGTTTTGTTAAAAATGTAATACAACTGTCTGGTTGCTCCTGACACGATAAATAAATAAATAAGTTATCAACAAGGCTAAATACTTGAATTATCAACATATACAGCAATCCCTATACGAACTTATGTGGGCAGGTACATACATGTGAATGTACTTGCCCACAGACCACAACTATATCTATAAAGTGTTAACATGATTTTACTTCTTTCCAGATGGGATTTCTTTTTTACCTTTGGTCCTGGAAGGCCTGTGTCACCCCTTACACCTGCATCCCCCGGATCTCCTTGTGAGCCCTAAAATAGTGTTTCAGAAAGAAAAAAGGTGAACAAACAAATCTCTTTGACGGAAACAAGGCATCCAGCTGCAGCAGAACCAGGCAGGTGGCAGGGGGGGGGGGGGTTCCTGCTACTACTGCAAAGCATTTCCTAAAATCAATCTGGGTCAGGTACACTGATCTTGTTGAGCATTAGGAGCAAAACTATGCATTTATACAAATCGCAATGATTTCACATGGTATTCTTCCCGCAGAGCCCCACTATAAGGAAGAAATGAAGTTTAGTTGGCACCCAGGGAGCACTTAAAACACCAGGGAACAATTAAAACCACTGCATAATGGCAAAAGGCCATGGAAACATTTGTTACATATAGTTGATGGATCAATAGTGGCCGCAAGACCAACCACCT